>OY848923.1:6947231-7040991 GCA_963693285.1 Xestospongia muta | reverse complement strand
AATCATAAAACAACAACTAATAGTAGTAAAATTGTTACTATAAATAGTATATAATGATGTAATACTAAAAATACAACAACTAATAGTAGTGAAATTGTTACTATAAATAGTATATAATGATGTAATACTAAAAATACAACAACTAATAGTAGTAAAATTGTTACTATAAATAGTATATAATGATGTAATACTAAAAATACAACAACTAATAGTAGTAAAATTGTTACTATAAATAGTATATAATGATGTAATACTAAAAATAGACTGTCTGTCAATAACATAAAGTAGAATATAATTCAGTACATTAAATAGTCATCCACATCATTGTATTAATAATATACAATTGTACAATAGTAGTACAATAATAGTCAACTTACCAGCTTGTAATGTTTGAAATCCTTGTATAGTTGAGGGACTAGCACCTGCTCTGTTATTAGCAATAAGAGTAACCGTGTAATTTATAAATGGCGATAGGTAAGTGCTGTTAATGAGTATCGTTCTATTAGTGATGGTAAAATTAAGACTTGTATTTCCATTATTATGGGGATTTAGTGTTATTGTATAGTTATCAATGTCAAAGATAGAAAAGGGTGCATTCCATTGGACAGTAGCTGAACGAGATTGCGTAGTGATATTAGTGATATCAGGTTGTAATGGAGGACCTGAGAGAGAGAGAGAGAGAGAGAGAGAGAGAGAGAGAGAGAGAGAGAGAGAGAGAGAGAGAGAGAGAGAGAGAGAGAGAGAGAGAGAGAGAGAGAGAGAGAGAATTATCTTTTGTTCCATATATCTATCCTTACCTCCAATAATTTGAGTGATGTTCCTAGTGTCTCTGTTGAAAGTATTATTGGCAACACAAATAATATTAGTTTCATTAACAGTAATAGTTCCAGTCAAAATAGAGTTAAGCTGACTAGAGCTTATATTCATTACTTCAACAGTGAAACCAGCTACTTCATTAAAGTCCGTTCCATTCACTATCCAACTAACATTTGGCTGAGGGAATCCACGAACAGAACAATTATATGAAGCCATCTCTCCTTGTACAACAGGATTAGTAATGAGATCTGCAACAATAGACGTTTTCTCTGCAATAAATAAGACATAGTGAGATAAAGAAGAAGCATTACAAATTGTAAGTGTCTTATAAAGAAATGGTCAACTAGATTAATGAACCTTTTAACCAATAACCTGTACAGTATAGGGTATACATAATAAAGGTGTTTCTAGAAGTATCCACTACTGTTTATCCTGTATTTCTAGCTACTTTGTCACTTAACAAAATAATCTTGTGATTTAGTAAATGAATAACAACTATAATCTTACCTCCTCTTACTAATAGGGCGTTACGACTTGTAGCATTAAAGAACCCAGCATTATAAGCAAAGCAACGATATTCTGTAAAGTCATTGTCTTCATCAACAATTATTGTTAAAGTACTGTTAGTTTCTCTGTCCCCTACAGATGATTTTATCGTTGTATTGGGAAAAGTATTGAGGACTTCCATAAATATCCCAGACTCAAACCTGAACCAAGAGATCATGGGACTGGGAATGGAACTGGCACGACATGAGAAGGTAACTGTGAAACCAAATAGAACTGGTTCTGTCATATCAGGTTCATCAATAAGAGTCACATTAGCTGTTGAGAGAAAGATACATTAATTAATAAATTATAATAAACTGTAGTAAGTACTGATGTTTACTAGTCTAGAACTTACTAATGGTAGCTATCCTAGGTCACTATGGTAAGTACTGATGTTTACTAGTCTAGAGCTTACTAATGGTAGCTATCCTAGGTTACTGTGGTAAGTACTGATGTTTACTAGTCTAGAGCTTACTAATGGTAGCTATCCTAGGTCACTATGGTAAGTACTGATGTTTACTAGTCTAGAGCTTACTAATGGTAGCTATCCTAGGTCACTGTGGTAAGTACTGATGTTTACTAGTCTAGAGCTTACTAATGGTAGCTATCCTAGGTCACTGTGGTAAGTACTGATGTTTACTAGTCTAGAGCTTACTAATGGTAGCTATCCTAGGTCACTATGGTAAGTACTGATGTTTACTAGTCTAGAGCTTACTAATGGTAGCTATCTGGTAAGTACTGATGTTTACTAGTCTAGAGCTTATTAATGGTAGCTATCCTAGGTCACTGTGGTAAGTACTGATGTTTACTAGTCTAGAGCTTACTAATGGTAGCTATCCTAGGTCACTGTGGTAAGTACTGATGTTTACTAGTCTAGAGCTTACTAATGGTAGCTATCCTAGGTCACTATGGTAAGTACTGATGTTTACTAGTCTAGAGCTTACTAATGGTAGCTATCTGGTAAGTACTGATGTTTACTAGTCTAGAGCTTATTAATGGTAGCTATCCTAGGTCACTGTGGTAAGTACTGATGTTTACTAGTCTAGAGCTTACTAATGGTAGCTATCCTAGGTCACTGTGGTAAGTACTGATGTTTACTAGTCTAGAGCTTACTAATGGTAGCTATCCTAGGTCACTATGGTAAGTACTGATGTTTACTAGTCTAGAGCTTACTAATGGTAGCTATCTGGTAAGTACTGATGTTTACTAGTCTAGAGCTTATTAATGGTAGCTATCCTAGGTCACTGTGGTAAGTACTGATGTGTACTAGTCTAGAGCTTACTAATGGTAGCTATCCTAGGTCACTGTGGTAAGTACTGATGTTTACTAGTCTAGAGCTTACTAATGGTAGCTATCCTAGGTCACTGTGGTAAGTACTGATGTTTACTAGTCTAGAGCTTACTAATGGTAGCTATCCTAGGCCACTGTAGTAAGTACTGATGTTTACTAGTCTAGAGCTTACTAATGGTAGCTATCCTAGGTCACTGTGGTAAGTACTGATGTTTACTAGTCTAGAGCTTACTAATGGTAGCTATCCTAGGTCACTGTGGTAAGTACTGATGTTTACTAGTCTAGAGCTTACTAATGGTAGCTATCCTAGGTCACTGTGGTAAGTACTGATGTGTACTAGTCTAGAGCTTACTAATGGTAGCTATCCTAGGTCACTGTGGTAAGTACTGATGTGTACTAGTCTAGAGCTTACTAATGGTAGCTATCCTAGGTCACTGTGGTAAGTACTGATGTTTACTAGTCTAGAGCTTACTAATGGTAGCTATCCTAGGTCACTGTGGTAAGTACTGATGTTTACTAGTCTAGAGCTTACTAATGGTAGCTATCCTAGGCCACTGTAGTAAGTACTGATGTTTACTAGTCTAGAGCTTACTAATGGTAGCTATCCTAGGTCACTGTGGTAAGTACTGATGTTTACTAGTCTAGAGCTTACTAATGGTAGCTATCCTAGGTCACTGTGGTAAGTACTGATGTTTACTAGTCTAGAGCTTACTAATGGTAGCTATCCTAGGTCACTGTGGTAAGTACTGATGTTTACTAGTCTAGAGCTTACTAATGGTAGCTATCCTAGGTCACTGTGGTAAGTACTGATGTTTACTAGTCTAGAGCTTACTAATGGTAGCTATCCTAGGTCACTGTGGTAAGTACTGATGTTTACTAGTCTAGAGCTTACTAATGGTAGCTATCCTAGGTCACTGTGGTAAGTACTGATGTTTACTAGTCTAGAGCTTACTAATGGTAGCTATCCTAGGCTACTGTGGTAAGTACTGATCTTCACTAGTCTAGAGTCCAACTTACAAAAAGCATTCACAATAGCTGTAGCAGTAGAAATATTCCCAAATAATTCTGCTGAACAGTTAAAAGTCCGTTTACCAGAAAGAAGACTAGAATTAAGACTCAATTCTGATACAGAAGGTCCACGAAATCCAACAGGTAATTGACGAGTGATACTAGGGATGTTTCCTACAGTCCATGTGATATTGACGAGAGGGTGAGAGGAGATGGTGCAAGTGATAGTGAAATTAAAAGACAATAGAGGATCCACCAATTGAGTATCAGGGTTGACAATAGCTTCATCAATAACTGAAAACAGAGAGAAACAATATCACATAACACGTTCCTGAGATGTAAAAGGACTTGGTATGTCATTTAAAATATTTTTTGTAAAGATTGCAGAGGATAGATAGCAGGTGTATATCCTCACTTATTTGTGTCATTTGTGCTATTGTGTAGGGATGATACAATAGCCATTCTTAATATCTTGTTTGCATTCTTTGTAATAAACCATCCCTACATTCATTTCATTTTTATAAAATGTTTTTTTATTTACTTGTATATCATATAACTGTAGTTGACATAGCTAATTAATAGTGGGCCCAGATAAAATATAGAGATAACTATTAGGAGAAGTTATGTCTATGTAAGTACATTTTAAAAAATGTTGCAAGATTGCGTGGACAGTAGGTTAAATTAGTGGTTATCTAGGAATGGCAGAACATGTCCACAGGGCCTTTTTAGTTTCACGTCTAAGCCAAGATAAGCTTTGATGTTGTCTTACTACAGTAAGTTTGTTTTCATATCAACTTACATTGGACATTGAGATAAGTGTAGGCAGCAATACTAGTATATGGGGCTACTTCAAGTTGAGCAGTACATTGATATATAGCAGTATCAGTAGATTGAACATTGGTTAGTGTGAGAGTATTGCCCTCCGTAATAAGTTTAGTATTGTTTCTAAACCATTGTATGGGACCAGGTGCTGGGTTGCCACTAGCAACACAAGTCAAACTAATACTTTGTCCTTTCATGACTGTGGTCTCATTATCTGGAGTCATTTCAAACTGTAAAGAAGCTGTAGAAAGGAGACAGAGATTAATTTACATGAACATCCTAAGAAAGAGGGATAATAACATGTTTGAAAATGATATCGGTTTGTTATATGGGTAATTTTTATAGCTACAACTGTACATGTACCGTAATTATATTACAGGTGCTTTTGAAGTTCTCTTAATTTACCATAGTGATTACAGGCAAGAGAAGGAAAGATAGAGATACCTTCTCAACTTACCCAAAACACTCAACATCACTGTAGCATCTGTTTCATTAACTCGACAGGTATAGTTACCAGTGTTATCTCTACTCACGTCGACGATACTAAGGGCAGTTTGATTAGTAATAACAATATTATTCAAACTGTTAGGAAATGTCCAGTTTGTTGTAAATTCTGCACTAGCAAGACAAGGTAAGGTGACATTAGTACCCTCGTACACATTTAGGGTAGATGGAGGAAGAAGTCGAAAAGGACTGCTAGGATTGGGAGGATTGTCTATGAGAGAGAGAGAGAGAGAGAGAGAGAGAGATGAATAAATCAATGATGGATGGATGGATTGAAAGATGAATACCCCGGTATATTGTATTAATGAATAGATGAATGGATGGACATATGGATGAGTTTCAGTCAAATGGATAAACAGATGGATGACCTAACACACAAAGACAAATGACAGATGTTGACACATGCTTAAAACATTAATAAAATATAAACCACATATTTCTATAATAAAATCATATGCTAGTCACATGACATTTAAGTATAAAATGTAGTTCGCTATAAATGTACAAGACTAAAAATGGTAGGGAGTTCAACCAATAGCTCTACCTACTACATTCTGATCACCTCCTCTGTTTTAATCAATTATACTGACAATACAACAATATAATATTACAATTCATGTATAATTCTGTATTATTATAATTACATAGACATCTATATAAATAATGCTATCCATATTGATCAATTGAAGACATAGATATCATGTAACATCTTCAAAGAGAACAAGTTGACCACAGGATTACAATATAAGTTTTCACGTGTACATACATACATACATACATAAGTTTGTTATATGCCACATTTAATAATCATAACCGCATTAACTAATAATGGGGGGTTTTATATGTAACATAATTAACAAAGAGATGTTATATATGTTGTACTGAAGACAACTCTCATAACAAGGAAACACGAAACACTATTTAAAATTCAAATTTAAAAATTGAATTATAGCTTTATAACACCTGCTCTTCATATAACAAATAAATCAAGATTGTTAAGGAAACTTATAGTGTAATAAACACAGTACATATAAATGACATACACACACATGACAAACCCTTCACAACACATGTATATGTACATGTACATGTATATTACTGTGACTTACACGTTATTTCTAGGAATGCTTCTCCACTATTTGTGAAATTGCCATTATTAAAAAATGCCACACAAAAATAAACACCTCTGTCCTGATCAGTAACATAGTCCAGGGACAATATACTGGTTCCAAAATGAGGTAGTCCGCTAATAACCCCATTTGTAATAATCATCAAATCGTAACTATCATTACCGGATCCAACATCCAATGGTACAGGCTCAAAATACCAAGTGATATTAATAAGAGTATTATCTGGTCTTATAGAACACGAGAAACCAGCTGATCTGTTTGTTAAGACTGTTGTGTTCATTGGTTGTATAACAAATTGTGGTATGGTCTCTGTACATAGTATATAAAAATAAATCATATAAATAATATCATTTATGTTGTGTAGTCTATGACTCTGTCACTGTCTGTATGTCTGTATGTCAGTCTGTATGTCTGCATGTCAGTCTATATGTCTGTGTCAGTCTGTGTGTCAGTTTGTCATTCTGTATGTCTGTATGCCTGTAGGTTTGTTTGGTAGTCTGTATATATCTCTCATTTTATCATATTCATCTCATTCCATATTACACACCTAATATGTTTCATTTTTCATCAGTAATCAAGCTACTTCCTATTTATTCACACCAATACACCACGTCATTTCTCTTACGTACATACATCATATCTTATACACTATACCTTGCATAGGCAGAACTGGGACACGCCTACTTTGGAACGACCCTCGATCAGTTGATACATTGCAAAATTGCAATGTAATTCCATTAATAATCTCTTCATCATTAATGACAATAGCTTCTGGAATATTTGGGAGGAAACAATTTAATGATGTACCATTGTAAAGAACAGCTGGTAGTGGCTCAGTAAAAAATAGACTCTCGGCTACAAAATGGACATATGCATAGTAACAATGGAATTATGAAATGGATAAATAAATTATGAAATGGAGACATGATGTGAGGGATATAGAAGCATGGAAATTATGAAATGGATAAATAGATTATGAAATGGAGACATGATGTGAGGCATATAGAAGGATGGAAATTATGAAATGGATAAATAAATTATGAAATGGAGATATGATGTGAGGCATATAGAAGCATGGAAATTATGAAATGGATAAATAAATTATGAAATGGAGACATGATGTGAGGGATATAACATTAAGATCGTAAGATGATAACTCACTCAATAATAAAGTTATATTCTGCAAAGTACCTCCATAGTCACAAGTAAACTGATTGTATTCTTCTATTAGAGTACCTGGATATATTCTCAAGACTCCTTGCTCAGGGTTCTGAGATATTCCAAAATTAGTAAGGGGACTGGGTACTACACCACCATTAGAAAATGACCAACTATTAGTACCAGTGGTGGTTTGATTGCATATAATTTCAATAAGGATGTCAGAACCATTTCCTACAGTGATCTGATTGGTCAATGTAGCGCCAGATGAAGTAGTGAATGTTTGAGACAGAACGCCTATAGGTAAAAAAATAACATTATGGATGAACAGTTTTTTAAATGGATGGATAACTACCTATAATGGATGGATGGTTTGTGCAAATGGATCAATAAATATCCAATTGAACACAAAATGTTACTAATGTTTTGATACATGAGCTATCCAAAGTGTCGTTATGACAACATAACGACATCATTAATGACACTTCTATATTTGAGAGCTCTAATTAAGTTATATATCACAGCTGTAACACATGACTCTCAATTGTAAATTCAATACAGTATCATACCAAACCTGTACTATATCACTTAATAATAAGTTAACAAAATAAACACTTACTAAACACTTTATTGGTATAATTGTATATGTATGTGTACATGACCATGTACATGTATATGTAATTTTACATGCATTGTAAGCATTTTGTCTTATTTTAATGTTGTTATTGAATGTAAACAGGAAAAGAAAAGTATCAACAGTTAGCCTTGTCTATCAATATGATTAGATAAATGAAATATTAAAAGGAAAGTGTGTTATGTGTGTGCGTGTGTGTGCGCATGTTTGTGTAGCGTGTTGCTTCTTTGTCTCTGTGTCTCTCTCTTTCAACTACTTGTCAGCACTGCTTACATTAGCAGTTGTACAGTAACATCTCAATGTTGCTGATAAATGTTATCACTGCAGACATCAGAAATCATAATACAACTATCTCTTACAAGCAAAATACTGAGATAGAATTACAATATCTTATGTCAGTTTGTGAAAAATATGACTTAATTACGACTAAAAATTAATATTATCATTTATTCATAAAACACTCAATGTGTATTGTATTAGAGTTTACAGCCACTAACAGACAATAATTGAAATTACGTAGTTAATTATGTCCTCCATGAGCTGTACATGTGATAAAATATCGAAAATTTGAAATGCTTTTGAGTTAGTTATAGTTCATTAAATATAAGACATGTGTAAAGAACAATGACACACACACACACACACACACACACAAAGTGTAAAGAGCAATGAGACACACACACACACATAGACTAGCCAACAAAAGAAACATCTGATGTTGTTGGAAGAACATGACACAAGTATGTAGTCCTATGTAGTCCTAGTCTTAGTAATGTTGCTATAGCAACTAGTAGTACCATTGTTATGAATACTGGTGGAGCCAATGAAAGGTTTATAATAATGTGATAATATGCTGAGAGGAGGTGAAAAATATGTTGTTAAAATACCTGTCAACTGTGGGATTGTAGTTAACTTATTAGAGCATTACACTTATATAAACACTAAAGTCTAGAGCTTGGAAACTATCTTTTATGGTCAGTGCAGTAAATACTGATGTTCACTAGTCTAGAGCTTACTAATGGTAGCTATCCTAGGTCACTGTGGTAAGTACTGATGTTTACTAGTCTAAAGCTTACTAATGGTAGCTATCCTAGGTCACTGTGGTAAGTATTGATGTTTACTAGTCTAAAGCTTACTAATGGTAGCTATCCTAGGTCACTGTGGTAAGTATTGATGTTTACTAGTCTAGAGCTTACTAATGGTAGCTATCCTAGGTCACTGTGGTAAGTACTGATGTTTACTAGTCTAGAGCATACCAATGATGATAGCTATCCTAGATCACTGTGTTAAGTGCTCTTATTTTTAGTCTACTGGTAGCCATCCTAGATCACTGTGAAAATCACAACTAACGTAAGTCAAACATTCATATAGCTTCCTAATACCTAATCATGTAACATACAAAGTAAAGATGATTTTCTTTTCATAACACAAGCAGCATGTATGGCTTTAATAAAATAACATGTACTAAATAAATTAAATAACATGTACTAAAGATATTAAAAAGACATGTTCTGTTTGTATTTAGATCTCGGGACAGGATATCTAGTTTGTTATTCTATTATTACTAATTATATATCTTATATACTGTTACCTTTTAAATTTAATAATCAATTAAATTAGTAGGATACAAAATTAAAGAAATCCTATTATATTATTGGATAAGGATTCATGACTGATGGATGAATGGATAGATTGATAGATGGGAGAGTGAAACATCAATCCAATAAAACAAACTGGTCAGTCAATCAAAACAGAGGAAGACAATTATAATTTTATCAGTGGGTTGTGATACTACTCTACCTTGTAAGAACATTTAGATAAGCTTAAATCATGTGTTTGGCTGCACTATCATATCCTATATCCTAATAAGGTTCACAGCCAATACTACTGTGGTTTGGTATATTACAAAGCTATTAAAGTTTGTTGTATTCTAATTAACAAAATCAGTATATTTAGTAAACATTAGACAGACAGAAAATTATTGCTATGGCAACATTGTTAATACTGTTGATGTCACTTGTTGATGTGTTAGTTTGGTATCTAACCTTGACTCAATATCCTGTGTTACATAACAAACTAGTACTTGCAAAATAGAGAGAAAGGAGAGAGGGAGAAAGATGTTGGGACATTCATGACATAAACATAACAATAAAGATAAGTACCTTGACATTTCAATGATAATGTTAAAATGCAAAGGCGTAATTAGATTCGCTTACTACCAAGGGAAATCTTATACATTCTGTAAACTGAAAATAACGCTACACTTCGTTGTCATCAGAAAATAAATTATATCCTTATTTAAAAATACAGTGTCTAGTGTAACAATAGCACATGCTTGGTGCTGAGTTTCAAAAAAATAACATTAATACACAATATATGATAGCTGTCAGCAATACTTCAGTTTTAAAAAACATTATTCACTAATTCAATAGTTACAAAATAAACAGAGCAAAAGAAAGCAAGTGAGAAAAAGACTGTCCAAAGCGGATTATTTACTTACATCAAAACTTCCTAATTCTCAATAGTCAGGTCTAATCCTATACCGCACTGAAACTTTAACGAATTATCTAAAATGTACTTAGACCTCTGTATCGAGGACACATCTACAATAAGGGGATGAGTTTTCTAACAAATGCTTGATCTGTTGTCCATTATAGATCATATTATTATTTTAATATTATTTAGCAATAATCTAATTATGAATATACACACTACAACAAGCTGTAAGAAGTTAGAGGAACAGTTAAATATATGAATTATTAAGTAAGTAAGAATTGTCAATAAATGAACAAGTAAAATCATTATTTTTTTAGTCAAAATAATATCTTATCGTTAAATAGTTACACAACACCATTTATGAGAGGATAATAATTCATTTAACCAGAAAAATTAATGAAATAACTTATATTTCTAAAATTCTAGTATTAGCTGAAAATATGATCACCAATACAATAGCAACATAGTATAAATATCCTTTGACTCAAGGTTTGTTTAAACAATTCTGTTATTCAATAAAAAATTTAGAGCAAAACTAACTAATGCTTTTGACTTTACTATAATAACTTAAAGTAGTCTACGAGCTTTAATAGTACTTAAGATTACTCGACTAGCTATCGTTGGAGAAGTGTAACTTTTGTTTTAATACCTTGACAAGTCAGAAGAGACAGCAAAACCCAAAACACTCCATTTACTGCGATCTCCATCCTGTCTCCACGTTCAGTATGAAGATGACTTTAGTTAAATTTCTACAACAAAGTTAAGTAGATCGTAGGTGTACTGGATAACCGATCTTGTTCAGCTGAAGATAATGAATATAAGATTCTTCATTATTAACTCATCAAAGAAGGTGTGGCTAGTAGCGACACATACCCGTAAATTTTGTCATACTTAGCCCCTCCCCTTAAATATTTACACTTAACTATTTTCTTTCTCTTTTTGTGGATTAAAGCAAGCGATGGCTGGCAGGCCTACGAAAGAAGGATGGCTTCACAAAGAAGGGGGAGCCGCAAGAAACAAATGGCAAGCAAGGTGGTTTGTACTGAGAGGAGACAGTCTTCTTTACTATTCAAAGAAAGAAGATCTATCCACTCCTCTTGGCTGTATCAATCTCTCAGAGACAGACGATATCTCAAAGGTTGGAGAACACTCGGGTAAGCAGTATTGCCTAGCCATTGTCGGTGCTAAAGGAAGCAGTAAAAAGGTCTACTATCTCTCAGCAGATCAAGAAATTCTGCTATCTGAGTGGTATGTTGCTTTGAAAGCTGCTGCATCCATTAACCATGGCGTCAAACTTACCAAATATGCTACAGTTGAAGTATTTTTGAATGAAGGTGTCAGAGTTAATGGTGATGTAAATTATCAGATTCTAACGTCACTCTCAATGCGAACTTCACCAGACAGAAAACACAGAGATCACCTAGGTTGGTTTTGTGAACGTGAAGTTGCTTTATCAACAGTTTTGAACTTGTTTGCACAATATAGCTGGTTTCCTGAGAAAATTTATCGTAGTGCAGCATACTTACCCTTGGACAATGGCATCCACCCTGTTATTAGAGTTATTTTTATTAAGTCTCCTTATTCATCGAACAAAGGGTTAGACTTGCATTTCGGTGAGGTAACTCGTGGTCATATTACAGAAAAAAGCAGTGACAAAGAACCTGTTACTTTAGCTGGTTTGGGCAGTAAAGTACTTGAAGGAGCTGATGATGAACTAGTTGAATTAATGCAGGAGTTTAATATACCTTTATCTCTGTTGCAAATCAATTCAGAATAAGATATGGTGTTTATATGTGTTGTGATATTATAGTTTTTTTATTTTCTGTGTAATGTTATTATTAGAACTAAAATATTATGGCTTGATCAACATTCAGTCATAGAGATGATTTATATTTCTACGTGTTGTGCTTGTATAACTTACCTAATTTGTTTACATTATTGCACGGTTTGCAAATTGGCACCAAGATTGTTTGCGCATGCTCAGAAATTGGGTTGCGTCCTGGGAGCTCCACCCAAAACTGCCACTGCAATGAATAGTGGAACTAGGAGCTATGAATGTAGTAAGTCATTTCGTAAAATACAAATAGACTGATCCATGGCTAAGTCTTAAGACTAGAGCAGTAAATTCGTTGTAGCACAAAGGCTACTCTCCTTTTCCCCTCCATCCCTTCATATAGTAAAAAAGCAAGTCCGAACTGCTTTTTAAGGAGCAACAGATTGTCAATGCTATATGAGATTGTAGACTAATGGCTCAAGCAAGCTCTCTAAAACCTCGAAGCATCTCAACAGTACGAATCAATGTTAGTGGGACTCGCTATGCAGTAGGTGAGACAAAAAATTAACGATAATTGATGCTAATAGACTAAAAATGTAGGCTTCAGAAACTCAATGCTTCTTTTTGTAAATATAAATTTTACTTGATATCTCCTTGCTAACTCTTTACAGTCAGACAAGTTGCTGAGGTCTTAAGTATGACTATTATAGAGGATGAAAACGATGATGAATGGTAAGTAAAGTGAAGCAGCTGTATGGTTGTCCAGATGTTTATTCTCTTGGAGAAGAGTTGTCAATAGCTAAACCTTGCCTATTATCACATTATGTGTTCTTGGTTTCTATATTAATGTAGTGATGTATACTGGATTGATTGTGCTGTACCTCTAGAAAAATATTTACAATTGAAACCATACCAGGTAAGTTATATCTGTCAACCTTCAGTCCGTGTATACATCCATATATCAATACAGGTTATTAATCATTTTGCCGGTATGGGAGAAATATGTCGTAAAGACTCCTTAGCAAGAAATATACAAAAGTATATCATTAACTATTTGTTATATAACTAGTACTTGTACAGCTCATGTATCTACTTTGAGTATTATGCAAAGAAAGCAAAATCGTCAATTACATGTAGCCTTAGAGTCAAGTTATGATATCATGCATTGATGTCATTTTATAATTGTATTCATAGTCAAACCTCCTGGCCTATATATCTGTGATTAATGTTTTGTATTTTAGAATCAAGCGTATTAGAAAAGAGGAATATAATATTTTGCCAAGGACGTGGGTTCTCCCCTCAGAATATGGGGTCTTGTCACACTTTATGAAGGATTTGAAGAGACGGAGGAGATTAAAAACATTTATTGTTAAACCACCTAACGGTGCAATGGGAAATGGGTAAGAGTGATAGATGAATAAATTAATGGTGTGATGTATGGACAAAGAGTAATGGATGAATGATTGATGAATGGATGGACAAAGGGACTGATGAATGGATGGATAAAAATGGCCACACCTTTCGCTGACAGATAGATAGATAATTGTCTCTGTTTTATAGTATCAGTTTAGCTCGGAACATTGAACAAATAACTCAAGGAGATAGTCTTATAGTACAGGAATACATTGAAAAGGTGTGTGTGTGTGTGTGTTTGTGTGTGTGTGTATGAGAGGGAGAGAGAGAAAAAGAGGAATTGACCTTAAACTCACTTCCTCATCGTATGGGGTGATCTGATTTCTCCCCCTGGAGGAATTATTTATGATAAATATCAGCTGTTTAAAAATATTCACCACGTATCTCCTTGTTATTTTATTTATATATATTTATCAATGAAATTTATTATCATATTCATTGTTCATTGTCTCTCACGATTTCTTTCAGCCTCTTCTATTGGATGGATTCAAGTTTGACCTCAGAGTATACGTACTTGTGACATCTTGTGATCCTCTTAGAATATTTATCTTTAAAGATGGCTTGGTTTGTCCATATATACTCTAACTATAAAAATGTATTGTATAGTATCACTTAAGAACCCATTGCCATATGTGCTATTGTGTATTACTTATCTTAATTCGAGAGCCCATTGTTGTGTGCATTATATTATATCAATATTGGCATTACTTAAATCATATTTGAAGGAGATTAAGCCTGGGTGTGTGGTATCAGTGTAACAATGTACATCTATATGTGACCTGATTTGCAAAAAGGGACCACTTGTGTCAAAACATTTGTGACCTGATTTGTGAAGCAACCAACTGTTAAAACATATCAAAAAACAGTTTCTGTATGCATACAGTTGGTATATATACATAACTATTCTATATGTATGCAAAACTGTTTTTGATATGTTTAACAATGTTTTTTATAAATCAGGTCACAAATATTTTGAAAAAAGTAGTCCCTTCTTGCAAATCCAGTCACATGTATTGCTTGATACTCTAGTGTAACTAAATTTACATGTAGTATTGTTATAAAACATCAATCAAACTTTATAACTGTTAATCAAATATCAGCAAATATCGGGTAATCTTTAGACTATTGTTTATATAAGCAGTTAGAGTAGCAAGTAGCTTGAGTGCAGCCATTTCTTCTCACCATATTAAGAAGACAGGTCTATAAGGATAAGTAGAATTAAAGATTTGTGGTTTTAATCAATGGCCACAAATGCTTAGCACATGTCTAACATGACTTTACCATACTGTGGTCACTGTGAGAATAACCATGGTTACGGGTTATTCCTTCGTTATTCATAGCAACAGCATCTCTTAAAAGAATTTTAGCACCTTTGAAATTATACCATCGTGGTTACTGCTAAAAAAGGGTCAATAAATATTTACTTACAAAGACAAGAGCACACTAAGACTAGTATCCTAGCAACAAGATGTACATTGACCTACATCAGAGTATTATTGACAAGTATTTATTTATATTTAAGTTCTTTTTATTATGTACATGTACTTTGACCTTTAAAGATAGATTGGTCAAATTGTGTGCTTTATATTATTGACATATATTCTGTCTATTTAGGTACGCCTGTCAACTCAAGCCTATGTCCCACCTACAAATGACAACTTGGTATAAATGATCATTAACACATACTGGTATTATTATATATAATGTTTCCCTCTTATAGGATCAGTACTTCATGCATCTCACTAACTATTCAATAAACAAACACAGTGATACGTATGATAAAGATGAAGACTTTGATAAAGGTAGCAAAAGGTAAGCAGTCATCTTCTCTTCAACAACAGATCAATTCACTCCATTTTTATAGGTCTTTACAGTTCTTTAATAAATGGTTGATGAAAAATGGCTACAATGTCATTGAGTTGTGGGCAAAAATACATGTAAGTAAGCACAAGTGTACATGTGACTATAGCGGTTTGGTATCCTTGGTTACCTTGGTTACCATAGTAATTACTGTGGTTACTAGGTTTGGCAATAATAATTATGTAAGTCACTGTGTCAATGACTAATGCCTTTGTTTCCTGGGTGTGTTATTGTGTGTGCATGATTTAACTTAGTTTGGTAATAACAGCAGGGATTACTCAGTTTATTAGTTATAGTAAATATGTTCTATTACCTTTCTCATTTCTTCCCATTCAGGATGTTATCGTTAAGACCTTAATTGTAGCTCAACCTCATATACAACATTCATATCAAGCTTGTCGTCCTAGTATGGGTACTCACGACAAGTGTCAGTGCTTTGAAATATTAGGGTTTGATATATTGGTCGACGAGAATGTTAGACCATGGTTAATAGAGGTACGAATGAATAGATAGACCTATTGATGTGGGATGAATGAATGGTTGAATAGATCGTCTGGTTTTAGATGAATTGATGAATTGATTTTAAAAGACGTATAGATTATTAGGTGTTATGAATAGAGCAATAAGTATTACATTTATTACTTGTACATGTACTTGTGTAGGTCAATCGTTCTCCAAGTTTTGGAATAGACTCTCAATTAGATGTCCAAATTAAAACTGGTGTTATTAGTGATGCTTTGAGACTAATGAACATCAGGTGTGCATCAATTACTTTAACAAGATTCTCCAGATCATAATAACAATCTTTTTACTAGAGCTTCTGATAGAACAAAGAAATTATCATCTCAAAGAATGGCATCGAGGAGACGTTTGTTGCGGCCAACATCATCACGAGGATCACGACAAGCACTTGATATTATTGGAGTAAAGAGTAATGTAATGTATCATGTGATGTATCATGTGATTATCACATACTAACCCAATGTGGCATGTGATCCTCACATGCTAGTATCTTCACTACACACATAAGATGTTATTATTGATGTATTAATTATTGATAGAATTCAAATTATAGTGTTCTAAATTATTTTTGTATACATAGGACCAAGAAGATGCTATCTTACTGAGAGAAAGAAAGAGAGAAGAAGTGGTAAATATGACAGTTGCTAATTATATCAGTTATATTTGAAGACATCCTCTTCGTTAGATTGTATTATAGCATATATATATATATATATATAAATTGAGATTGTGTTCGTGTATTTTAAAATGTTTGTATATCTGCTTATTTTTATATTCCTCTTATAGAAAACAAGACTTATTGAGATTAAGAAGAACAAAGAGCTAGAACGTCATGAAGAGGAATGTATGGTAAGTACCAATGATTGTATTGTATCCTAACTATTATGATATTGGATGTCTGTATCATCTTATAATAGGGTGATTATCAGAGGATCTATCCATCGACTGATCCGCACCGACAATTGGTCTACGAAAGTTTGTTAAATGATTCTGCTAGTGTCACCTTTACAGGTATTATCTTGGTTTATGACAGACTTTGTGTGTGTAATATAGAAATTATTAAATTAGTGTGATGCTTACAGTAAACCCTCCCTATAGTAGACATGACTATTTATTGTTTTTAAAACAATAGGAATTAAGTTACAAACTTTGATTGTTGTGGTACAAGTCTTGATGTCGTGGCTATGAATATGTAATGAGTTTATTGTTGTGGTCTATGAATATAAAATATTTATTGTTGTGGTCTATGAGCATGTAATGAATCTTCTATGTATATTGTTTTTAAAACAATAGCAAATTACAAGTTTCCATTGTTGTGGTCTATGAATCTTGTAAGTGTATTGTTTTAAAAACAATAGGAAATTACAAGTTTCCATTGTTGTGGTCTATGAATCTTGTAAGTGTATTGTTTTAAAAACAATAGCAAAATACAAGTTTTCATTGTTGTGGTCTATGAACATGTAATGAATCTTGTAAGTGTATTGTTTTAAAAACAATAGCAAATTACAAGTTTCCATTGTTGTGATACAAGTCTTATTGTTGTGGTTTATAAATGTATTGTCATTAGCAGAGATACCTCTACATAAGTGACATAACTAAATAATTTCGACATTACATGTACTTATAATTGGTGTCCATTGGTTTATTAAATCTATCCCTCTTCCTTTGTTAGGCAAAAATCATTATCGTCATCAAAGTTATGTCAAGGGTCTAGAAAGAATGAGAGAGAAGGAACTGTTAGAGTTGTTATCACAATATGAGACAGAGGAAAGATTTGGGTGTCTACCAACGAACTCACATTTGTTATTTGTAAGATAACAGATAATATTATGCTATTGTTCATAATGATGGAACATGTATACATGTACATGTACCTACATATGATTTATCTTTTAGGATTCAATTCCTTCTCAATCTTCTTCATTTGCGTCAGTGCAGCCTTTATCTTTTTATGAGTCATCACCAATGGTAAGCAAGTGATAGCCTAATGTTACACTGTAGCCTATTGGTATGTAGTGCAGTGGTACAAGATATACACTGTAGCTTAATGGTAGTGCAGTACAAGATATACACTGTAGCTTAATGGTAGTGCAGTGGTAACTGGTATAGACTTAATTTTCTTTCACAGGAGGCAGGTCTGAAGGCAAAGGCTGCCCGAGAACATGAAGAGGAACAAACACAGAGGACTATGTTAGCATTAAATAGTCTCCTACCATTTTACCCTGGTAAAAGTGGAGATGAAGTTAAGCAGATTTTGGAAGAGGTAAGTGATCCTTTAGCCATTAAATAGACTAAAATGTCATCAGGATAAAATTAGGATGAAGATCTTAATATATGTACATTAGATTACCTGGTCTTCTCATTATAGGTCCAATCAAATTGGTCAAGTCATCAGCCCAAAGTTCGCTCCTTTTGGTTAATATCACTTGATAGTACAAAGCGAAAACAAGTTAGAAAAAAATGTTATTTACATAATTACTTCTCTCCACTCTCTTTCTTTTTGTCTCAGCTCTTATCTCCTGTTAAAGAGTGTGTTCGTAACTTAATAGTCACTTACTGGAGAACATCAATGATCGAGTCTATTCGACTCAACAAAGTCTTCATACGTCTCTTTAACTTCCTTCTATCTAATCACGGACAAGGTTTATGGTCCACTATGCCAGAAAGTACTGGGTAAGGAAATAAGAGTACACTAGAGAAGAGAGGCTTTGTGTCACATGATGTTACTCTTATATTTTTGTTGCAGTGAACATTGGGAGAAGTTATTTAAAAAGAAGACTGATGTTCTCTCTATATCAGAACTCTACTGTTGTAGAAAAGTAGTAGAGTTATGTCAAGCTAAAGTTATAGTTGCCTATTACTATCATGACTTCCAAAAAAGCACAGAAAGTAAAAGGTACTATTGAATTTTCGACATCATTTATAAATTTTCACATTTTATTATTATTTTCTGTAGGAAATCATCTCAGGTATTGACAAGGAGACAATCAGATATTCCTGTTCGTCCTCTGACAATGCATTCCACTCAAAAGCGTTCTATAGTTCATTTATATGGTAGAGGAAAGAGTCGATCAGTTCCTTCTGTTATGATATCCACGTCAAACTCTCTTCCAAAGATTCAATCATGATTGTTTTAAATTGTCTATATTTGATCTGATGTACGTTTCATCTTTTAAAAATATGTTTAATGGGAAAAATGGACTTTATAAAATGCACAGACAGTGTGTGTGCATAGTCAGTTAATTATCATTACATATACTGCATATGACAGCCCTCTAGTGTAATGATGTGGCTGTCCATAGACAATAGAACACACCATTTCTGTAACAATAGACAGCATGATAGAGACAAAATTGGCATTGCACTAAATTCTGCAATATTGTCGATGTGACTTTAATATCTATACTGTATAAACTGCCAATTACTTGAAATGCAAATTATTAGCTCCACCCCACATGACTAATTTGCTGAGTCAGCAAACTTGGTAGGAAATGCTTCTCCTCTCAAATTTTTTTCTCTTTCTTCTCTTACTGAGCCCAACATGTCTTACCAAACCATCCACTACAAAAGATGATGTTATTGTTCCATTAGTAATATGGCCGGGAATGGGTAAGTCTATAGAAAAAGAACCTCTCTTGTCATGTGGCCCGGTTACATGTACATACACATATACAAAATAACCTACCAACTAATTGATTGAGAGACAATATCAATAAATTTAGTTTATTAAGTTTGAAGATTTAATACTTAAGACATACAATTTAATATTATTAACGTATTACCATCCATCCACCCACACGCAAGCAGATACACTATAGTTACAGTTACAATATGTATATACTATGCTGGGTGATAGTTCCTGTTACAATATGTATATACTATACTAGCTGATAGTTGCTGTTACAATATGTATATACTATACTAGGCGATAGTTGCTGTTACAATATGTATATACTATACTAGGCGATAGTTGCTGTTACAATATGTATATACTATACTAGGCGATAGTTGCTGTTACAATATGTATATACTATACTAGGTGATAGTTGCTGTAACAATATCTATGGAGCTGCATCATATAAAGAAGTGCTAGAAAGACTTATACCAGGAATATATATAAAAATGGTCGCCTTTGGAAAAACACCCCAAGAAGTATATAAAGGATAATTCAATATCATTGTTGTTGTCCTCACAAACCTTTTGACAAACCTCATTCCTAGACTCCTAGGAGTCTAAGAATGAAAATAAAATTTAATCACAGTGTTCTAATGCATAGAACAGAAAGATTTATCAATATTATTCTTTTTGTTTCAGGATTCATATAATAGTTTTTTCTTAAATGCTAACGTTCAAATTAAGAAAGCATGTGATCTTCTTTCCTCAGACACCAAACTAAGAAATGGTTTTAATGCAATAGGATTTTCCCAAGGCTCACAATTTCTGTAAGAAACCAGTAGCATAATATATACTATTAAAATGTATTGGTTGATCGAACTAATAAATGGTTATACAGATTACGTGTAGTAAAATTATTATGCAAAAAATAAGCATCAACAGTTTTTATTACTAATGTACTACTGCTTGTATAGCTAATGGTTAGAACCAATAACGATTTTTTATTGTTATTTTTTACAGACATGCAAACCATTCGTTAGTTGTTAAATCAATTTAACATAACCTTACCTCTTTAAAAAAATTGTACTGGCATATATATGAAGACAATAAGACTGTTTGTGTAGTAAATGGTTAGCTTTTCTTTTGTTCATAGACAAAACTATGATGTTGGGCCAAAATTATTACTATATAATTAATATTACACTTCAATGTTTTGTTGGGATACATGCAGCCAGAATTTCACTGAATTGTTTATTAACAATGATCTATCACTTCCACATGTCACTTTCTATCATATATTATTTCTGTATTTTGATTTAGACGTGCTTTGGTACAAAGATGTGGTACAATTAAAATGTACAACTTGATATCTTTTGGTGGACAACATCAAGGAGTATATGGCTTTCCTTTCTGTCTTGGTGAGAGTAATAACTTATGTCATCTGTTTAGAAGAGTTTTAAGTGTTGTGACATATTTGTCCTTCATTCAAGATTTGTAAGTGTTTTAATAATTTAGTATCAAAGTATGTGTAAAAGTCTATTCAATGTTCTGTCTGTTTGTTTGATTATCTGTCTATCCACCTGTCCATCCAGTTGCCATATAATGTAAGACCAGGTGTCCTATCATCTGCATGCCCATCCTATATAATCTAATACTATAAAATTGACACTCTATCTATCCTTTATTTATTTCCTTTATATATCCCTTTCCTTTATCTTTCCTTCATCTATCCTCTGTCTATCTCTTTATCTATCCTCTATCTATCTCTTTATCTATCCTTTATCTCTCTTTTATCTATCCTCTATCTATAGTTTTATCTCTCCTTTATCTATCCTCTATCTATCCTTTTATATATCTGTTTACATATCTCTTTATCTATCCTCTATCTATCCCTTTATCTATCTTTTTATCTCTCCTTTATCTATCCTCTATCTATCCCTTTATCTTCTTTCATCTATCCTTTGATCTCTTTATCTTTCATTTATCTATCCTCTATCTATCCTTTTATATATCTGTTTACATATCCCTTTGTATATCCTTTATCTATCTTTTCATCTTTCCTTCCATTCATCCTTTCATTCATTTTCTAGCTTAGTTCAAGTTCAATACTGGCATGATCCATATGATGAAGAAGAATATCAATTAGGTTGTGATTTCCTACCTGACATTAATCAAGAGATAGTAAGGTTCTTCTATCAATTAGTCAAATAATTAGCTGACAATCTTCTGTATGACAATAATCCATTAATACCCACAGTCAATATTGTCATTAACAATATCCTGTATGTGGTAGTTCTAGAGTTCATGTTATGTCAACTTGTGTCAGTTGGCTACTAGGTACAATCTTGTGATTTAATGTTTCTTTGTTATAATTAGATTTTTAATTCGCTGTATAAAGAGAGGTTGTCAAACCTGAGTAATCTGGTGCTGATCAAGTTCCTGAATGATGCAATGGTTCAACCAAAAGAGACAGAGGTGTGTAGAATGTACAACTGTACTTGTTAATAGTTGTTGCTAGGGAATTGCCCTAGATAATGAAGGTTTTAACGAGAGAGACTCATCAGATCATTGCATATAAGTTAATACTTGATATAGCATCATTGCTTTTGTACACACTTGAGTAGTTAGCAGTACAAATATGAATTAAATCATTAATTTATCAGACAGTTTATTAGACAATGTTATTTTTGAGATAATGCTTTGTTAATTTTATTGTATTATTTAATGGGATGTTACTACTTTTCTTGGTATAGTGTAGTACACCTGGACATGGTTATGTAACAGTAATGTAACAGATTTGTAATGCCAGTTTGGGAGTTGACTAAATGTAGTGAGATTTTGGCTGACATTCAGTGGAGTATATCGCTGGACTTACTTACCAAATCGGCCTTTTAGTGAAATAGAGTTGTAATCTGATCTTATTCACCACATGAATGTCTCAGTTATGACTTTCTATAAATTGTTAGAACTCCTCTACATTCTAAAATTATTTGTTATACATTGCATCATTTGTTAAACATAATATCAATATGTCCTGTAATAGACATATAATTATAGCTGTTATGGGAACATGTGTGCCTCCAACTAACATTTGTTAACATAATCAAAAACCAACATGCCTTATATATATATAATATTTGTCATTTTAGCAGCTGTTTATTATATAATACATTCCTATAAGTACGTCTATAAATTACAGTAATATATTATCTGTATATTACCTTATATAAGTCTGTATTATAATAGTATTAATTGTATTAGGTAATGTATCATATAAATTACATATCAATCATATCGTGGTACAACTGTAAACACATTAGTGTTGTGTTTATGAACAAGATAGCCAATTTTAAACATAATCCTAACAATGATAATAGCTCAGATGACATTACAGATAGTGATATTGATGAATTGATAACATACAATATAGTAATTTAGTATATTTCTATGAGAATAATGGTTGTTGATACAGCTACTATTGTACTTGATGTGATTGTAATATAGTATTTCTTATGTCTTTTTCTATTCAGTGGTTTGGTTTCTATAAACCAGGTCAGTCAATGGAAGTATACTCATTGTTCGAGAGTAGACTTTACAAACAGGTGACCACATTATCATTTACAGTCTATCTATAGAAGTAATATAGTGATTATAAATGAATCTATATATACTCAATATATATTGTAAGCCTCTAATATATTTAGAGCTTAGGTATTTTAGTTGTTTCCATAAATGGAGATAAAATAGTATACTAATACCATAAAACATGTAGTAGTTTCCCTTATAATTTAATTAGGGATATATGCCCACACTTATATGTAAACAATATTAGTGTAACTACCTCATATATATCATTAAGCAAATGAAACTTCCTTATAGAAATTAGTAGCAAGAGTTGTTTCTAATGTTTTTTTTTTCTATAGGATCTTTTAGGATTACAGTATCTTCATAGTAATGGTCGTCTTCATTTTTTAAGTTTATCTGGGAGTCATCTACAGTTCACTTATCAATGGTTCTATGAGAACATTCTTCCTTACATAAATACAACTTACGATAATGTTCAGATAACTATATGACAGTGTCTATATACCTATATGACAGTGTCTATAACTATATGACAGTGTCTATTCATTAGTCTGATTATATGCTGGTATGTAATAATGCACAGTAAAGCATTCATTCACTTAAATCTTAGTTCTAAAAGCATTGTTTCTGTGTAAATTCTATAGTCTACATGATAGCTGTGGAATGGAGAACAATGGATGTAACCACTGTGTATATATAACATTGAAATGTGTAGGATACTTGGCATACTATAGCTACATTGTAGAGTAAGTAATGGTGATGCCACACTGATGAGTTCTAAAATATTAATAGAAGTTAAAAAAGTAGTTTATGACTAACATTAGCAATACAATAATTGAAGAACTGGACGTTTAAACCTGTTTTATCCTGTTTCTAGGTGAGAAGGTATTTGCACTAATTACATTCACAAGCATATCAATTACATTCATAACCACTCCCGCTCTTTAAAAAGTCGAAGGAAGGCGATTAAGATGGTTAACGAAATCTTGCTCAAAACTATTGAAAAGCTGACAAACGATGAAATAGAAGGTATCAACGACTTTCTAATCAGCTATGGAAAAAGGCTAATGAATACGAAAGATAGAAAAGCTATGCTGGAATACTGGTTGAAAGTTGCTAAAGAGAATGAACAATTCTTTAATTTCTTAGAAGATTTGTTCACTCGAATTGATGGACCTGTTGCTGCAGGTGTACTAAATCAAGTAGTTAATAACCGTATTGTGCATTCTGCTGATACTAGCTATGGCAATAAAGGTTTGCAGCGAAGAGAATATAGTATGGATCAATGGATCAGTATATATATAGTTGTGTTATCTGAATAGCGAACATGTATAATATATATAACAATAGCCTATGGTAAATGCTATAGCTCTTAATTATGTACAGAACAAAGCACAACTTGAAACTATTGGCCATAGCCTTGACATAAAAGCTTTTTTGGAAGCGTTATTTCATAATGAGGTGATATCTTTTTTTGACTGAAGTATATAGTGCTATTAAGAAGAGTTTGCTAATGTTAGTATTTTGTACTTGTTTGGTGGGTATGTTGAACACATGCATGGAAAAGGTTGTGTCTTTTGTTAATGTATTGGTATTCAAGCAGGTTTCAGATTAGACATACAGTTTTGATAGCTAGCCATATTGCTTCTACTTTCATATTAAAAATGTTCTATTTCTTTTTAGGTAACAATCTACTACACACTGCATTAACTCTTGATAACCTATGTCGATATATTCTAATCACATTAGTAATTTCCCTTGTTATTCTTGTTACTTGTTCTGTCTTAATTCCTGTGTTATTCATTACACTACCTAATAGTCCAGTACATACCCTTACTAGCAAGTCAACACAAATAGTTGTAGCAGAAAATGATACAGTCATTATTGGGAAATATTCAAGTAATAATAAAGCTATTAAAATCTCTGAATTGATTTTACGTGGTGACGCTGAACATCGATGTAATGTATTAGCTGTTTCTTCAAGTTCATTGATGTATCATTATAAAACTGAGTATAAAATGTTTAACCAGACAACGATAGTTAATAACCAGCCTGTCTTAAACGAAATGTATGTTTATTTATTAGCTGGTTCTCAGGTTGAAAACGAAGTATGTCTTGGGAATGTATCTGGTTCACCCAATGCTACACTATATGGTTATAACAATGAAAATGAATTCAACAACTATGCTAGCTATTCAGTAGTTGGCATACCTACATTTCAACAATCTCTTGTTGTTGGTGGTCCTGGACATATCATTTGTATTAACGTCACATTTGTTATACAAAATTCAAACTATTACTTTTTTATGTTAAAACTTCCTAAACAAGGCACCACATATCGATACAAGACTACAGCTAAAGAGAAATATCTCAACTACAAAGACTATATTACTAACAGCACATTATGCACTGTATCTAATGGACACAACTGTACCCTTCAATTATCTACGACCTCTGAGTCAACTGTTCTTGTTTATACAATACCGAACTATGGATTTGGCTCAAAGATTAATCATCTTGACATCACAGTGTCTTTTTCCAAATTTAATACTACACTCACATTGGTTTGTTCGCTAGGTAGCTGTGTTTTTGTTATTGTCTTTATTATTATATTGTTTGTGGCTATGTTTGTTTTCTGTTGCAGGTATAATAAATCCAAGAGGGTTTGGAGAGGATCAACTTATGATAGTATCACCACTGTTATCAATTGAGTTTTTGCAAATGTTGAATTGATGGTTTTTCCAAGTATATTTTTCCAAATTGAATACTACACTCACATTGGTTTGTTCGCTAGGAAGCTGTGTTTTTGTTATTGTCTTAATTATTATATTGTTTGTAACTATGTACATTTTCTGTCGCAGGTTAAACAAATCAAAGAGGTTTTGGAAAGGATCAACATATGATAGTATCTCTACTGTTATCAATTGAGTTTTTCAAATGTTGAATTGTTATTTTTTTTGGGTATTTTTCTTTAAATTTTAATAATGTTTTGTTCATGTAATAGATATAATCCTCATGTTACACCCATTAGTTTGGATTGTCTAACCCAATTCTGTGGTTGTAATTGATTTGTTAATATATATAATTTGATATCCTGTTAAGCAGCCTTCTTTTCCCTCCAGTTTGATAATATTGAGAAAAGGAGATTCGTAGATTATTTGGGTCCTATGATGTCATAGATTACAAACTTATTACTTCCTTACCAGATCTCTCTTACTTACCTTTACATACTCAGCTCAGGTTACTGATGTTGTGGCTAGACAGACTGATATAATAAAGAAGGCAGGAAAGATCCTAAGTCGATACCTTATAAATGGTTTAGTTGTGATGACTTTAAAGCTTTATTAATAACATACACTAAGTTTAGTAATGAAAAATTAATTGATAAAATTATGTTATGATATATTCATAGTGTACAATAAAAGAGATGGTATGTACTGTTCACTATATGTTTGTATGAAGAGTCTTTAGAGCATTCATAAGAGAGTTGTATTCCAAGATAATATAAATGCTTTAGAATTTATTAAATTTTTCATTAATTATTAATTTTTTATCTTTTTTAGAAATTGTTTTTCTTTAATTAGGAAGCTCATGGTTGCCAGTGATATCATGCTCAACTGCCTCAATGATTGTCCTCCATGTAATATAGTATTTATCGTCACCTTCTATCCATTATTGCATAACTTGACCAAATTTTGAAGTTAGAGCTGCCATTATAAGCTGAAATCACATATTTTAATTTCAAAGCAGATGCTATATCAGACCACAGATGTTTAATTTCTTTAATGTCACCTCTACCTTTACTTTTTGAATGTAAAAGTAGAGGTGACACAGATGAGAAAAAATCAAAAGTATATTCACCATATGAATGTCTCAGTTATGATATTCTATAAATTGTTAACTATTTGTTAAACATTACATCATTTGTTAAACAGAATATGAGTATGTCCCGTAATAGACATATAATTATAGCTGTTATGGGAATATCTGTGTCTCCAACTAACATTTGTTAACATAATCAAAAAAAAACTTGGCTTATATATATAATATTTGTCATTTTAGCAGGAGTTTATTATATAATACATTCCTATAAGTTCTAATATAAATTATCGTAATATATTATCTACATGGTTTTCAGGTTACGTGTAGCAAAAATATAAAAATGTAAAAAGTAAATGTCACCTGTTTTGATTGCTATTATACAACTGCTTACGTAGCTAATAATTAGAACTAATAACGGTATTTTTATAGATACATCTAAACCAAATACCAGTAATGTTCATGAATTAGTTAATGGCATATGTATGATGACAACAATAGACTTAATAGTGTTGACTATTTATGTAGTAAATGGTTAGATTGTCTTTTGTTCATAGACAGAGTAATAACTTAAGTTATCTGTTTAGAAGACTTTTAAATATTGTGACTTATTTGTCCTTCGTTTAAGATTTGCATGTGTTATTAATAATTTTGTATCAAAGTATGTGTAAAAGTCTATTCAATGTTCTTTCTATTTGTTTGATTATCTGTCTATCCACCTGTCCATCCAGCTGCCATATATGTAGGACCAGCTGACCCACCAAACTGCGTGCCCATCCTGTATTTGCTACATGTCTGTATAATTGACACTCTATCTATTCCTTTATCTATTCTTTATTTATTTCTTTATCTATCCATTATCTCTCCTTTATCTACCTTCTATCTCTTTATCTATCTTTTTTCTATCCCTTTATTGATCTCTTTATCTCTCCTTTATCTATCCTCTATCCAGAAGGGTAGGAATGAAGTTTAAGTTTGGGGGGGGGGGGCTGATCTTATATTTACTTGTGTTATATTAATAAACATCAAAAATGACCAAAACATTAATTCGTCTGTTGTTAAAGGAAACAAACTCTTTAGCTATTTCTAACAAGTTTATGTTATCAGTATGGTCCTTATGTGTATGAGGATACAATAATGTGGTGATTGATTGTTAACGTACATAAATTAACACAATAACCACTTCAGTCAAGAGGTTATTGTGTACATAGTCTTGAGTGAAAACCAGGGGGCTAGCTCCCCCCCCCCGATTTTGAAGTTAGGGGGCTTCAGCCCCCCTGCCCCCCTTTCCTACCCCTATGCCTCTATTTATCCCTTTAGCTATCTTTTTATCTATCTTTTCATCTTTCCTTTCATTCATCCTTTCATTCATTTTCTAGCTTAGTTCAAGTTCAATACTGGCATGATCCATATGATGAAGAAGAATATCAATTAGGTTGTGATTTCCTACCTGACATTAATCAAGAGATAGTAAGATTCTTCTATCAATTAGTCAAATAATTAACTGACAATCTTCTGTATGACAATAATCCATTAATTGTCATTAACAACATCCTGCATGTGGTAGTTCTAGAGTTCATGCTATGTCAACTTATACCAGTTCACTAGTCGCTACTAGGTACAACCTTGTAATTTAATGTTTCCTTGTAATAATTAGATTTTTAATTCGCTGTATAAAGAGAGGTTGTCAAACCTGAGTAATCTGGTGCTGATCAAGTTCCTGAATGATGCAGTGTATATAATAATGACTGTGACATACACCATTAGTCAATAACCAGGAAAAGATGATTTAATACATTGCCATGGTTATTAGACATGACATCAGTGCCTTGTACATTGTTATACTAATATTGATATTACTATTCTTGGTATAGTACAGTTGAACACAATTACATAAGATAAGCTGGCAGCTATGTTATTTAAACTGACATGTTTATGTTGTTGTGTCATTCAGAGTAATGTAATATAATATTACTTAATGGCAATATAATATTATTATATCGTCTTGGGAATTTATGTTCCATAACAAACAACCAATTCATATACTATGTATATATTGTTACTGTGTATTTATGGGAAGGAATCTTTTGACTATTCAAAATAACACACCACTCATGCCTTATCAACAAGCTATGAACATAAAACAGATTAACAAACATGATTATAGTATTGCCACAATCAAATTCTCATGATAACTAACATATATAACTTATATCAGGCAGACTTAGCTGTAATGATATTGTATATAGTACATAGCAATGTAGAGTTGAAGCAGTAATACTTATGTGAATAATATTATAGTTATATATAACTTATTAAATACACAATTGATTTTATATTATTGAGACTATGTACTTGCATAGATATAATTATATAATTGTATTTCTTTTGTCTTTCTTGATTTAGTGGTTCAGTTTTTCTAAACCAGGACAATCTATAGAAACATACTCATAGTTTGAGAGGATAATTTATAAGAAGGTAAAATAAACAACTATTTTATACTTTTATTGTTATAACAAAGCCATGCTTTAGTAATGAGTACAAATTATTGTATATACTATATTTTATAAGGAATGTTTACTTGGTCAAATCTCATTGGCTATGAGTGTCACGACTCACTACATTGTTTATATATGGACATATGGTATGTGTATAGATC
Organism: Xestospongia muta; assembly: GCA_963693285.1. Taxonomy (NCBI): domain Eukaryota; kingdom Metazoa; phylum Porifera; class Demospongiae; order Haplosclerida; family Petrosiidae; genus Xestospongia; species Xestospongia muta. The sequence continues at coordinate 7,011,340 of OY848923.1, read as the reverse complement.
CTTAAATCAATTACAAAGAAAGTCAACTACATAAACTTCTATGTCCTCTTAATGTCATCTATAGCAAAATAATCATTTCAATAAGTACAGTAATGTCATTATTTCCCTTGTTTACATGTTCACTCATTTTGTATCTATATGTATTCATATATGTTCCTTCTATAATATATAGGTTCTTTTACGATTATAGTACCTTCATAGGAATGGTTGTAATCATTTTAAAGTTTATGGGAGTCATCTACAGTTCACTTATCAATGGTTCTATGAGAACATTCTTCCTTATATTAATGGAACTTACAATAATGTTCACACATCAGTGTATACACCTGTCTAACAGTATTTACATCTAAACAATTATGAGTGGAAGTGTCTGTTAATGCATGTACTATAATATACAATATCATACTATGGAATTAAGAAGTTACGGCATATCATATTTAACAGTAATAGTTGATATGATATGAACGTGTGGGAGAGTACCTAAAATATTTATTTATTTATTGTAGGGAGTATAATGATTTACTAATCAAACTGAACTTATTCTTGCTAAACCAAACTAGTAATTAACGAGAATGTAGTTCATTCATTTTATATGTACTATGCTTTTGGTATCAAAATAGTCGATTATATTCAATAAAATAATTATTAATATATAGACAACTCCACCCTCTTGACGTCTATTGTATAAGGAAATAATAGCGATTGTATAAGAAGGTAAATGGCCAACAAGATTTTGCTGAAGATTGTTGAAAAGCTGACAAACAGTGAGATAGAAGGTATCAATGACTTTCTAATTAGCTATGGGAAAGGACTAATGAACACTAAAGATAGAAGAGCTATGCTGGAACACTGGTTGAAAGTTGCTAAAGAGAATGAGTAATTCTTTAACTTCTTAGATTTATTTACTCGAATTGATGGACCTGTTGCTGCAGTTGCACTAAATCAAGTATTTTGCTGGTGCTATCTGTAGCAATAAAGGTTTACAGCAAAGGGAATATAGTATGGATCAGTATATATATAGATAATTGGCGAACATCTATAATTTACATAACAATAGCCTATGGTAAATGCTATAGCTCTTAAATATGGATAGAGTAAAGCACAACTTAAAACTATATGGCCATAGTCTTGACAGGAATGTTTTTGTTTCTAGTGTTGTATAATAGACGGCTTATTCTGCGAGGTGATATCTTTTTTTGACTACTAAAGTAAGTATACTAGTACTATTGTCAGTGCTAGCAGTTTGATACTTGTGCAGTAGGTAAGCTGAACACATGCATGGAAAAAGGTTGTGTCTTTGGTTAATGGGTTAGAATTCAAGGTAGGCTTCAGATTAGATAGTTTTGATAGCTAGCCACATTTCTCCTACTTTCACATTACAAATGTTTTTGTTTCTTTTCAGGTAGCAATCTACTACATAATGCATCAACCAATAATAACCTATGTCGATATATTCTAATAACATCAGTAGTTTCCTTTGTTCTTCTTGTTGCTTGTTTTGTCCTGTTTATTCTTGTGTTATTGATTACATTACCTAATAGTCCAGTACATACTCTTACTAGCAAATCAACACAAATAGTTGTAGCAGAGAATGATACAGTCATTATTGGGAAATATTCAAGTAATAATAAAGCTATTAAAATCTCTGAATTGATTTTACGTGGTGACGCTGAACATCAATGTAATGTATTAGCTGTTTCTTCAAGTTCATTGATGTATCATTATAAAACTGAGTATAAAATGTTTAACCAGACAACGATAGTTGATAATCAGCCTGTCTTAAATGAAATGTATGTTTATTTATTAGCTGGTTCTCGGGTTGAAAATGAAGTATGTCTTGGGAATGTATCTGGTTCACCCAATGCCACACTATATGGTTATAACAATGAAAATGAATTCAACAATTATGCTAGCTATTCAGTAGTTGGTGTACCTACATTTCAACAATCTCTTGTTGTTGGTGGTCCTGGACATATCATTTGTATTAATGTCACATTTGTTATACAAAATTCAAACTATTACTTTTTTATGTTAAAACTTCCTAAACAAGGCACTACATATCGATACAAGACTACAGCTAAAGAGAAATATCTCAACTACAAAGACTATCTTACTAACAGCACTTTATGCACTGTATCTAATGGACACAACTGTACCCTTCAATTATCTACAACCTCTGAGTCAACTGTTCTTGTTTATACAGTACCGAACTATGGATTTGGCTCAAAAATTAATCATCTTGGTATCACAGTGTTTTTTTCCAAGTTGAATACTACACTCACATTGGTTTGTTCGCTAGGTAGTTGTGTTTTTGTTATTGTCTTTATTATTATATTGTTTGTGGCCATGTTTATTTTCTGTCGCAGATATAATAAATCAAAGAGGGTTTGGAGAGGATCAACATATGATAGTATCTCCACTGTTATCAATTGAGTTTTTGCAAATGTTGAATTGATGTTTTGTCCAAGTATTTTTCTTTAAATTTTAATAATGTTTTGTTCATGTAATAGATATAACCCTAATGTTACACCATTAGTTTGGATTGTCAAACCCAATTCTGTGGTTGTAATTGATTTGTTAATATATAATTTGATATCTTCTTAAGTAGCCTTCTTTTCCCTCCAGTGTGATAATATTGAGAAAAGGAGAATTGTAGATCATTCGGGTCCTATGATGTCATAGATTAGCTAATGAGTATTACTTCCTCACAAGATCAGGACACAGGATATCTCTTACTTACTATTACATACTCAACTCAGGCTACTGATGTTGTGGCTAGACATTCTGATATAATAACGATTGCTGGAAAGATCCTAAGTCGATACTATATAAATTGTTTAGTTGTGATGATTAATATATCAAGGTTTTATTAATAATAACATACGCTAAGTTTAGTAATGAAAAATTAATTGATAAAAATTATGTTATAATATATTAATCATGTATAATAAAAGAGATGGTATGTACTGTTCACTATATGTTTGTATAAAGAGTCTTTAGAGCATTCATAATTAGAAATGATGCATTCTTCTTGATTATAAGGCTTGTTCTGTCTACGATAACTTTGACACGATATTCAAGATAAAGTGATATGTTCCGTGTAAATATAAATAACTATACTTATTATCTGGAGTTGTATCACTGCTAACAATTGAGTTAGAGGAACTTATACTTGAAGTGTATGGAGTGGCTTGTAAAGATTTACAAATAGTGAAGACATTAGTCTCTGAATTATTGGGATCTTCAATTACTATAAGACATTTTTTTATAACTGACAATATGTATGACTAATCAACTAATTTACAATATAAGAATTTTAGATATTGATTTTGATATTGTAGTACCACATGATGATTTACTCACTATAAATTCATTTACGCAGAGTCAAAGTCACCTTCATATTATTAGGATTTTCAATAGCCAAAACATTCTATTTCTACAGACTTATCACCTGCAGAATTCCTTTTCAATACTTTCAATAATCAAAAAGTTATGGCATAATATTCTACCAGAATAAATATGATGATCATGACACTGTTAGTAGTAATTTGGTGACAACTTCAATAGACAGTAGATTATTTTGTCTTACTTTTTGAATGTAAAGGTAGAGGTGACACAGATGAGAAAAACTCAAAAATATATTGTCCATCTAATATAGATGACATCTACATATATTAGATTGACGATATATTTTTGTGTAAAACACACCTTCATAATGCTTGATGTAGCTTTTAAAAAGCTGGACAACCTATTTTACAAACAATTTCATGAATTTTGAAATATCACAACTTTAGAAGACTTATAAAGTCAACTCGGTCAAGATCTCTTGGTTGATGTTGAACACACTATACAGCTAAATGATACAGTTAGCTGGTCATCAAGTACTAGAGCTAGATCATTAATAATAAGTCTATTTTATCTTTTTATGTACATTTCATCTACGTCAATCGCTGGTGTACAGTGGGATAAGAATGTTGAAGATGTTATTAGCATTTTTTTTTATTTCGAAGGATCTAGCTCTTTATTCCATCAACAACCTTGCAGAATCTGACAAGTAACAGCTACAGCTCCATAAACTGAATTAGATGCTTTAAGAATGCAACTAAAAATCATTTGAAAACAGTGTTGAGAGTTGATGCAGTTTGCCTAGTTTCCTAACATAAAACCAGGCATTCTAGCTATTTCCTCAAATTTAGACGTAAAAAACAAAAGTAGATGTTTATAGTAACCATAATCAGACTACAGTGAGTTCTTGCTAAATTAAACTGATAAATAAAGATGATATCTCGATAATATTTATAGCTTTTGGGTAATAAATAATTAACACAACTATATTCAATACCCAAACGTACATGTATACATTCTCTAATAAACAACTCCGCCCTCTTCACTAACTGAATTATAGACGAAAACAATCAATAAAGATAAATGGCTAACAAGGTTTTGCTCAAAACTGTTGAAAAGCTGACAAACGATGAAATAGAAGATATCAACGACTTTCTGATCAGCAATGGAAAAGGGATAATGAATACTAAAGATAGAAAAGCTATGCTGGAGTACTGGTTGAAAATTGCAAAAGAGAATGAACAATTTTTTAACTTCTTAGAAGATTTGTTTACTCGAATTGATGAACCTTTTGCTGCAGCTGTACTAAGTCAAGTAGTTAATAAGCGTATTGTGTATTCTGTTGATACTAGCAAGAAAGGTTTTCACCTAAGGGAATATAGTGAGGACCTATATATATATATGTAAACTGTGTTATCTAATTGGGCAAACATGTAATGTGATATTATATAGTATATATGATAAATACAATGGCTCATACAATGGTTTTTCATTATTAGTATAAAGTGTAAAGCATAGCATGAAGTTATTAACATAATCTCGTACAAGAAAGTTCGCTCATTTTTAGTGTTATGTAATGGACTATAATGAAGTGATAGTGGTTGTATATTACTATAGTACTAATGTATGTGCACACAGAAGATCAGACCATAACAGGACATGTGAATAAAGGTCATGTCTTGGGTTAATTGGTTAGTCTTCAAGGTTGTCCTTAGATTAGACAGTTTTCATAGCTAACCATACACACCAATTCACACTAAAAATGTTTTTCTTTTCAGATAACCGTCAAGAATTGATCTATACTTCATCAAAACACGATAACACATGCCAATATTATCTAATCGCATTAGTAGTGTTACTTCTTGTTACTTGTTTTGTCCTGTTAATTCCCTTGTTATTCATTGTGCTACCTAATAGTCCAGTACATACCCTTACTAGCAAGTCAAGACAAATAGTTGTAGCAGAGAATGATACGGTTATTGTTGGGAAATATTCGAGTAATAATAAAGCTATTAAAATCTCTGAATTGATTTTACATGGTGACGCTGAACATCAATGTATTGTATTAGCTGTTTCTTCAAGTTCATTGATGTATCGTTATAAAACTGAGTATAAAACGTTTAACCAGACAACGATAGTTAATAATCAGCCTGTCTTAAATGAAATGTATGTTTATTTATTAGCTGGTTCTCAGGTTGAAAATGAAGTATGTCTTGGGAATGTATCTGGTTCACCCAATGCCACACTATATGGTTATAACAATGAAAATGAATTCAACAAATATGCAAGGTCTTCGATTATTGGCATACCTACGTTTCAGCAATCTCTTGTTGTTGGTGGTCCTGGATATATCATTTGCGTTAATGTTACATTTGTTATACCAAATTCAAACTATTATTTTTTTATGTTAAAACTTCCTAAACAAGGCACTACGTATCGATACAAGACTACAGCTAAAGAGAAATATCTCAACTACGAAGACTATTTTACTAGCAACACAACATGCACTGTATCTAATGGACACAACTGTACCCTTCAATTATCTACAACCTCTGAGTCAACTGTTCTCGTGTATACAGTACCGAACTATGGATTAAGCTCAAAGATTAATCATCTTGACATCGCAGTGTCTTTTTCCAAATTGAATACTACACTCACATTGGTTTGTTCACTAGGTAGCTGTGTTTTTGTTATTGTCTTTATTATTATATTGTTTGTGGCTAAGTATATTTTCTATCAAAGTTAAACGAATCAAAGAGGGTTTGGAAAGGTTTCACATATCAGAAACTCTCTGCTGATATCAATTGAATTCTTGCAATAGTTGAATTTTTCTATGTATTTTTTAATTTTTAATAATATGTTGTTCGTATAACAGCTATGATAACACTAATGTTACACCCACTGTTTGGATTGTCAAACCCAATTCTGAAGCTAATTGATTTGTTAATATATAATTTGATATCCTGTTGAACATCCTTCTTTTCCCACCTGTGTGATAATGGAAAAAAAGGAGAATCGTAAATCATTTGGATCCTATGACGTCATAGATATGGCTAATGAAGAACATATTACTCCCTTACAAGATCTGGATAAAGGATCTCTCTTACTTACCATTGCATACTCAGCTCAGGTTACTGATGTTGTGGCTAGACAGTCTGATATAATAAAGAAAGCAGGAAAAGATCCTAAGTCGATACCTTATAAATGGTTTAGTTGTGATGACTTCAAAGCTTTATTGATAACACTAAAATCGGTATGTTGTCATAACTTATATACAGTATACTTACACAACATTTGATAATATGATAATAATGTGCTCATAAAAGAACTATTATATACTTTGTTTACTATATACATGTACTGGTTGTAGTTTATATGTAAGATAGTTCAATGTGGCTATTCATTTAAATGGAAAAGTCTACACTATGTACTTCCGTTAAAGCTAATCATAATGCAAGTACATGTACATGTACATGTACATGTAGTATGGACTTCATCCTAGATAATAAGTACTGACTGCTCTCAATTTGTTTTCCTTTAGACCTTTGATTTTTCTATATGTCTCATTGTTAATAAACAATCGGATGAGTTCTGTATGTACTCTGATTCTAAACAATGTTGTAAGCCAGTGGTAACTATTGAAATTAAATCCGAGACAGGAGATGTTGATGTCAGTCCTTATGTTGATACTATAAGAAAACTAGTAGACCAGCAGTGGTATGGTTCATGTTGGTACGTTAAAATAATTTTAAAAAGATTTATATCTTTTCCTATTGTCTAGTATACGAACTGTCTCAAATCTGAAGAGTGGACAATAAAATCATTTAACTTTATGAAGAGATGTTGGATTCAGACTAGAACATTTTTAAAGTTTATTTTGAATAATGATTAGATTTGAATAATCATTAGATTACTAGGATTATTTATTAGTGTACTTGCCTTTATACTAGTCTATGAAATACCAATCTAACTGTCACATATATGTTTTTAATGAACTAATTAACAATAGGAAAAAAATTGAATTTGAAAATACTTATATGAGACATTGTTATGATAATATAATAAAACATCATCAAAATACACACTAATGTTTACAGTCCATTACATAATTATTTCAACCATAATTCTCCCACACTACATACATCATCATAATGAATCTTTTATGGCTTTGATTCATATAGCTGTGAAAGATATAACATCATCTGTTTTGATAAGATACTTGCAAATACAACTTTCATTATAACCACTATGTACACATTTATACTGATAAAAGATTGTGCAATCTCTATTTCCAGTTATACATCCCATATAAATTCTGGTTGTATTGGTTTACAAGACCACAGTAGGTTCCTTCATTGAGCTTAGTCCTTTGGATTTCTTTGTGTAATATGGCTTTCAATGAAGATTTAAATAATACTGAGGGAGATCCTACCCTACAAGATTTCAAAAAAGAATGCCTTTTACTTACTATCATGTACTCAGCTTCAGTTGATGATGTAGTGGCTAGACAGAATGAGATAATGAAGACAGAAGCAGAAGATGATGCACCACCTACTACTTGGTTTACTAATAAAGACTTCAAGGATTTACTAAAAAAACTAAAAAGTGTGAGTTTCCCACGGATGTTCAAGATATGAGTGGAGAGTATATGTAGCAAGTGCCTTGAAGTGTTTAATGTGTAATTCTATGTGTAGTTGACTGTTTAATAATTGTGTCATCCTCAAGTTAAAAAGGAAGACACATACATACATTGTATATATATTGTTTTACTGTCTTAGATGACTATATCTTACTGTGAAATTGACATTCATGTTTTGCCCCTGAAATACTATTAATTTAGAAAAATGCATTACTTTAAATCTATTATACTCTATCTTCCTCTAGACACTAGAATATGAGTTTTATCTTGTTGCTAACAAGCAACCTAATGAGTTTCGTTTATTCTGTTCTGATGATACCAAATGTCAGCCAGTGGTGATGGTAGATATAAAGCCACGGACCGGAAATTTTAAATGTTATATCAAATTCATTCCTTTTATAATATCAACAATGGAAGAGCATTGGGGTGGTTCATGTTTGTAAGTTGTCTTTTGGGGTTAATACATTTAAGTGGAGTCTTTATTTGTTCTAGGATACAGAATGTCTCATCTCAAGATGGACAATAAACATTGCTTTATAATGAAAAGTTAGCTTGAGAATTATCATTAATAGTAATACTAGCTTTTCAGTTTACTCTTTGTCTTTTTTGGCTAATTATCAAAATAGATTTATAATTACTTTTTTAAAATGATTATATAGAAGAAAACCAAATTGGTATTAACAATAGATACTTTGTGGTTTGTTATCATCATTATGGAATTGCACAACTACAGCCATAAAAGGTCATACTCTTTATAAAAGTGTAAAGTTGTAATTTTTGATATAACAGATAAAATATATAGTCAAGATAAATCAAAAAAATGAAAGTATAAAAATTTAATTCACACTGGTTATTGAAAGTCCACAAGCTAATTTATAGTTTGATAATGATTAAAGTATCTATTATTTAATTTGAAATCATTCCATTGTAAAAATCAAAAAGCAAAGCACATATAATATCATATAATATTATGTATATCTATAAATATACATAATACATACATAATATACAGGACATGCCTGAAGACTGTTTAAGCATATACTCATAATGTCTCATCGAGGACATTGCTTTCACTGTTACTTCCAACAGCATCACCTTTAGGTGTATTAGAACGTTTCTTCCTCTTACATCGGTGATAGCAACAGCAACCACAACACAAAATCAACCAGAGAATCAGAATTACTATTAATAAGATCATAGCCATCATAGTAAAAAAAATATAGAAAATGGCTCTAGTATAGGTCACCACCATCTTAGTTTGGTAGATCACATTAACTGGGTCATTGGAAACAACAAGAAAGCAGATATTGTTTGTATTGACTTTGAAGCAAAATGTTTTATCAGGAGTACATCTGTCAATAACACAGGAAGGATGACTGGAAGAAAGGCGATAAGAGCAAGGCATTTTTAACCCACTTGTATTGTAATAAGTTTGTATAACAGATACATTAGCAACAAAGTTAATCTGACCGGGAGTCTCCACAGCAACATAATAATTAGCCTGTTTATTAGAAATATTAAAAAGTATCACTGTTTGAGCTGGTGGTCCTGAAGTACTGACATTTACACAATGTGATCGAGCAACATAGTTGTTAACAGTATTGTTGTTAGGACCTAGAAATGAGTCATAGGCATTATAAGAGTCAAAGAGATAAAGACTAAGGCATCCTGGATCAGAAGATGTTGAATTAGCAGTCATAGTATAAGTGAGACTTGAACCAGGTGCTAGATTAATAGGTACATCTTCAAGAGTATAATAGTTGTAACCATCTCGAATAAATGACTCTGGGCTTAGTTGTGAAATGTATTGAGGTGGTAATGATCTATCTGTTAAGAGAGTTAAATTGTTACATGGTGTTTGGAAAAGACTAGCTGATTTTGAGCCAGGGTTTGATAAAGAAATATCAATAGAACTAGTTGACATAAAACTGTTAGAGCTGACGAATACTGGTCGATGATGTTTTCCACCATCAACTGTCACGTTTAACAAAGACTGATTTTGTGAATGAATAGAAAGAATACCATATGTGACTCCAAGGCAAAATATTCCAAGAATTGAAAAACATAATAAGGTTATTGTTATGACAATACCTAAAAGAAAAATGTTGTGAGATAATAATTATATTGGAATCATTTGTAATTTAGTGGCGTGAGTTAAGTTGATAAAAAGCAACAAACTATCTGTTGTTTATAAAATAATATAAATAATAATCCTACATAATTGCTATATAATCAACTTTCTCATGTAGTGATAAGCCTACGTTGCAGTATGTGTCAGTGATCAATGTGTGCACTTGGAGGTCATTTGTTGCCTTTAACATAGTTGCATAACAGTATAATAAGAATACTGAAATGGATGATCTTAAGATTGCCTTGCTTCCATCATGTGGAAGGCAGAAGCAAAAATTATCCTAAATTTCTGATGGTATTGTTGGGGTTAAAAATAATTGGACTTTTGCTAATTTTGAAAACTATAGAGTTAAAAACACTTTCATGCTACTTCTTAAGTTACAAACCTCAAAGCCTTTGATTTGTCTCACTCAATTTGAAGCATTTGTCATAGAGATAATATATACATATAAGTATCAATAACTGATGGTGATAAATTTTTATTTGCTGCTCTCAAAATGGCATACAAAAATAGAATAAGAGAAAGCAAAACAGAAAACTATTCATAACAAACCTGAAAATCATATACTACCTGTATGTTTCATGCATTTATAATAATATCAATATGTGATGTGTCACTAACTTACATATATATACACAACAGAGGATATTTTGATCACGTTTTTTTGATGAGTAAGTGCCACTTGTTGACACATCCTTATTGAAAGATTGACCTTAAGTTATTAAAAGAATGAACTATGATTTAACAACTTTTTTGTTTACGTTGCTGAGCGGCTACAACAGGATCTTCACTACCATTTATAGTTGTCTGTTGATCCTTTTTATACTCTATTAAGTTCTTTTCTAGAGAAATTTGAGAGTCTATATATTTAAGAAAACAAACATGACAAAGACAATATAATAGTAAAGGAGAACAAATATTTACACTAACTTGGAGGAGGAGAAGACTCTAATGATAATAATGGGTCGACTATATAATTTTATAGTTATCATAAGTCAAAGATAAGGTGATTATTACCTGAATGAGCAGACTGTGATGATGTTAAACTTCCTTTATCTAGAAACACAATTTCAAGATTTCGTAATCCTATAATAATTACTACCTGAGATTCCTGAATGTAAAGGTTCTGGACTAAGTAGATTGAGATCTGTAGTGTTCATTATAAATAATAATAATAGTAATTAATTCTGTTACTTGGATTTGGACAACCTGATATTGACTGTCCACCATCTCTATCTACATCGTTATCTATTGTAAAGGATATCATATAGTAGAGGCTAGATTATACAGAATTATATTACCAGAAACTTCCATTATAGACTGAGCATCATTTGTATCTCCATTGGGACCTGTATAAAATAGAATATACATATGACAACAATTAGTATGTATTACCTGAAGGCAGTGATTCTGGTTTAGTAGATTGATCATCCTTGATATCTTCAGTGTCATCTGTAGTAGTAGTACCTGAAGGTGTACCTACCACATGTCCACCATCTTTATCTACATATGGATCTACATAGCAACATGTACAACATAGCTCATAAAATACATATATGTCTGTTTACCTAGAGATGGTAGTGAGTTCTGAGATCGTTGATCATCTGGGTTATTAATTCCACCTATAAGGATGAACATTGAGATCATACAATACTTGGTATAGTAGTCTATTACATTATAGTAACACTATGTCAACTTAACACATACATTACGATAATTGTTATAGACATACCATTTCCTGCACCTCTAGTATCAATAGTATTAATATTGTCTCTTGTCTCATTTTCTAAAGAATCTACACAAGAATAAAGAAGACCACATTATTACATGACATGGTTGATCAAACAGTATATGAAGACAATGTTTTGCTGTCCAATACACCAATATAGTAAAGGTCACTATGATTATACTTGTTAGCAAAAATTTGAGCATTAGTCAATGATTTAACCAAATATGGACATTAATCTTATCAAAATCACAGCTGTACTTCCCTCCCTTGTCTTTTTAATCCCTAATACATATTATGTAAACAATGATAGCACAAACCTTTAGGTTCTTCATTACCAATTACAATATCATCTAATCTCATGATATCTACAAAATATAATATAACATTAATAACATTCCATTATTATTAATATAGTTAACATACCATCTCCTGCTGTATGTGCAGATACCGTATAATTGTCTGTTTGGGTAGTAGGATCTATAACAAGGACAGTTATAGAGAGAGATTACAGTAAATGTAGATATAACCATTATATAGGTGTGATAGTTATATTTCTTGATAAGGAAATAACTGAAGTGACTTCAGTGATGTCCACATAATAATTATGTACTAATAAATTTAGTATTTGTAGTAGTTTATTAAATTGTTGACCTCCACACAAAAAGGTCAAGATATTATAAAACTATAACACAGTCAAGGCTACTTCATATACAAATTTCTATTACCATGCCTAAAAAGAATTGATTATACCAAGATATTTACACATGAATTGAATTCTTCTGATCATATTATTATATACTATAAGTCACGTAGCATAGAAGGCTGAAGGGGGGGGCTGGAGGGGGTAGTGCCCCCCAATATTTCGAAAGAGGGGGCTGAGCCCCCCCCCCCAAATTTATATTGCTTTCTACTTACCCCACAAAAAGAATCTAAGTTAATCTTATTGATGTTGATGAAACTGTCAAAAGTTTTGACATATTTGCAGGCCACAATGACGGAAAAATGGCTTAACAATTGTCTGGTCCTTCATGTACACAAATGCATAACTAATGAGTGTGATCTTGTTGAAATAGCTAAGGAATTTGTTATGGTAAATAATGAATGAAGGAAATACTTTGGTACATTTTAAATTAATGTTGGTAATACTGATTGTGATTATATCAAATATAGTTTCTACATTATGGGTACATTCGTGTCATGTTCATTACATAGTTATGGTGTGAGCCCCCCAAAATATAAGTGCCTCATCTGCCTATGTGTAGTAATGTGCCATGCAGCTATGATTTAAGAATTGTGTTACTAAATTGTGGATTTAAGAAGATTAGAGTCTATGCTATAGAGATGATGACATAATGCCATGAGCTGTACATACAGAAAGACTTCAAGAAGGTAAGGGCATTAAAAAACTAATAATTATAGTAATGAACCCTTATCAAGGAGGAGTGATTCTATGTATAAAATAGACAGCTTCTAACATACCAGCACTTTGTGTTAAAGTAGTTCTTGTGTCCTGAGTAGCCCCACTAACTGGTATAGGAGTACTCATGTGTCCTACATGATGTATATGTATAACAGAATGAATTGTGACTGTAAGAGGACATAGTCAATTATCTTAACCTTTGTTAAGTTGTGGCGAAGATCTAACTCTCTCATCTACAAATGAAGAATATACAAAAACATTACACAACTACATTTTATTTCTCTTACCTAGGGGCACGTTTTGACGTCTGCAGTATTTATTAAAGAAGGTCGGGCGTTGACACAAATGAGCCATCTCTTGAACTTTAGAAATATCATCAACTTTAATGACTTCTCTTTCGCAGAGGAGTTGGACAAAGTCAGCAATAGAAGTGATCTTATCAATAGCATAATTATTAAGATGTTGTCTAGCAATAATTCTTATGACATTAGGACATTCACGCTCCCTTTCAAGACTATAAAAGAATTCAGCAACTGTCAGTCGAAGATCTACTTCTGGATGTGTCAGCTCTAAGTTGTAGTTAGGAGTTGCATATTTCTGTAGATCACCAATATCTTTAAAACCAAATCGACTTAGGACACTACACATAAAAGCAGCTGCTACCGACGGATGAACTAAGTTCTCGTGAAGAATATTAAAGTACTGTACGAATGTGTTCTGTTCTTGAACTCGAAGACTAATGTGAATGCCAAATAGAGCGAGATGAATAACCCTAACATAAAACTTTTCTAGTTGATCATCAAGAACAGCAATAACGTTATACACTGTCTTTCCAACACTATCACAGTTCATTTTCAAGAGACGGTCATGAATCTGAGGATATGATGCTTCAAGAGAGAACTCTTGATCAGCATATCTCTCTAACGTGTCTAGCTCCTTACTTTCCCAACCTAAACCTCTTAGTACCTTACAAATGAGAGCTACAGCTTGCTCTAACGGTACTCCACTGGTGGTTATGACCTTGAACAGTTTTAGAAACCTGCTTTGTGTCGGTTGATCATCGTCGGCTTGCTCTTGCGACAGTTCGAACACAGCTAACGCTACAACTTCTTCAAGCTTGAAGCAATAGAAGTCAGGGAGTTGGGAATCCAACCGAGAAAGAGAAGCCGAAATCGATCTCTCCCGATCCATTTTCATACGATGATGCACCTCCGACACACCTCCTCAGCTGACCTGCACACACCCCTAATTATATATAATAATTATTATTTAATAATCTTTACAATGTAATTTTTAATACAAAAAACAATACATATAGTATAATATGAACTCCTGGTGTATGTGTACTTCACAAAATGGATGATGAAAGATAATGGTTCAATACAATACAATCATGTTATAGTACACGCTTACCACTGAAGCTATTCCAAGTGTAACATAATAACTAGAAGGTTCTGTAATATTAAATATCCATATTGATTTACTAACTTTGAGAGGAGGTGACATAGCTAATGGAGCAACAGTTCCATCATTTTTATAGTTGATATAGTCTGTGTAATCTTTAAAGAGAGCCAGTAATAGTATTATACAGTACTGTATGATATAACGTACCATCCAATGTAATTGTACTAATGGATAACTCATATATCAATTGGGAACCATCTAGCGGGTAGATAGGACTATTACCGTCATTGTAATTGTAGTTATAATGAGACCCAGAGAGTGGTCCCATTTGTTTTGATGGAAGATAATCAGTGGCCTTAACAGGTAGCACATTGTCTATATAAACCATAGCTATCCAATCCAGTTGTGTTATAGTACATACTGACTCACTAAATGAGTGACATTTAATTGTTGATTTAATTCTTGTCATATACATGTTATGTTATGATTGATAACTATGTCAATTTACTAAAGGTAGGAATTACTTTGATAAATAGCTATAATAAATTAAATAACTTGGTAAATTAAAGATCCTAGTTCAGTGACGAACAGTCTCAGCTCATGGCTTTTGTATATAGACAGTCTATCAGATATGATTATCGTAAAATACTAGTTGACCAAATTATATTGCCATTCTTCATAACTTATCTAAATTCTGAAGAGAAGAATGATTAATATAATAATTATATATTTGTATATAAATAAGGTTTAGTCTCAAAATTGTTTGGCAGAATCAAGATGAATGTTTCATGTGAATGTTAGCAGTTTTAGGCCAAATATCACAGTTGTATATATTATAATATGGTTGTTTATCCACTGTTTTAGCATTGACTTATAAAACAAAGTTTTAACAACAGCCTGAAGGTATATATCACGAAATGTAGTATTCTTTGTTAATGATGTTGAAAGCTATTTCAGGGTTTTAAGTAACAAATTTTATAGCATTTATAGTGCATATTAATAAACTGAAATGACAAATAAAAATAATTTTAAGGACAACTAATATTGATTATGATTCAAAAATAAATTATAATTTACATGAACAGAAAGAGTCAGTTTCTTTTGTATGCATTTCAGAGGAGGGTGGAGCAGGAGTCATTTGAATACCTATAAATAGTTCAGTTAAAGATTCACAAATACATTTCTAAGTGGATTTGTATAATATGATAATCTACTAAAATAGAACTAAGTAATAATTATTAGCAGTCCAAAAATGATTATTATAGGATACTGTCTTCTTTGTCATCCGTTTCCTGTTTCTCAATCAGCTCACAAGAACTCAGGACTACCTTTTTAAGCATCTAACAAAACAGTATTACCTAATATTAAGAGTTAATAATATCCACAAGTATATTAACTTTCTCTTAACAATTCAGCTAAACATTTATGACTCGTCACCACCCTCAGGTAGTGTAACAGCAGGTAATAAAGGAAGGACACATATACTTTAATAAAAGTAGATGTGAGTTGTCGATATGAAATTACACTATTGTATGCTTGTTTTGAAACTTCTCAATGTAGTTGATGGTTTGTGACTATCTTTATGTTTTAAAAGAGTTCATTAATACAGAGGATGAATAACAGGTAATACTAAGCTATGTAAGTAAATCAATTTGGAGTCTAAAGTCTGTGGTTTTAATATAACTGCTTTAAGCCTACTATTAATTGTGTCTACTAAATTTGATGTTTGTTTGAAAAAGCCTTTTTTTAACATGTATAAATTTTAACAATTGTCTAATTACACAACTTACTAAAATTTGTTAAAATTAGCCTAAACAATTAATAAAGCACTTAAGGTAGCTATAAACTCACTTCTTTAACATTATATCCAGACTTTGCAGATGTTTCATAGAAAATAGATCCTATTTGTTGAGCTTTTCTCTCTCCCATTTTAGTTAAGACCTTCCTGTTGTCCTAGTTAATAAAACTTAAGTTAGCTATGTGTATGTTGTATTTACTTCTAAATCAACTTTGTTTCCTACTAAAGCAATGACAACATTATTACCACGTTCTGTTTTGATGTCCTCTATCCATCCATCAACTTCATTAAACGATTTTTGGTCTGTTAGGAAAAAAAGGAAAAGGCATAGACTGATGTTTAAGTGGTTAGTAAAGGTCACTGTGGTTAGTACTAATAGTATTTAATAGTCTATAAAACTTATTTACTACTGATGTTTACTAGTCTAGAGCTTACTAATGGTAGCTATCCTAGGTCAATGTGGTAAGTACTGATGTTTACTAGTCTAGAGCTTATTAATGGTAGCTATCCTAGGTCAATGTGGTAAGTACTGATGTTTACTAGTCTAGAGTTTACTAATGGTATCTATCCTAGGTCACTGTGGTAAGTACTGATGTTTACTAGTCTAGAGCTTACTAATGGTAGCTATCCTAGGTCAATGTGGTAAGTACTGATGTTTACTAGTCTAGAGCTTACTAATGGTAGCTATCCTAGGTCAATGTGGTAAGTACTGATGTTTACTAGTCTAGAGCTTACTAATGGTAGCTATCCTAGGTCAATGTGGTAAGTACTGATGTTCACTAGTCTAGAGCTTACTAATGGTAGTTATCCTAGGTCACTATAGTAAGTACCGATGTTTACTAGTCTAAATAGCTTACTAATGATGGAATGCATATCTTAAGTGACTATGATAAGTGTAACTAACCAGTGATATCATATACAACCATAGCAATAGATGCATCTCTAATATAAAGAGGGATAACACTTCGAAATCTCTCCTGACCAGCTGTGTCCCATAATTGAAGCCTGACCTGTGTACAAGCAATACAGTAGAAAATAATGTCACTGTACATGAGTTAACTTAACTCTTCTACCCTCCAAATATAGTGTTTTAGACAAAGAATCTATCCCAATTGTTGCCTAAAATAATATTTTGTATATGTATTACTTTAGAGATTGGTTTATAAAATGTCCTACCTGATAAGTGAAGTTAAAACTGTCATACATAAATCTAAGAATGAGTGACGTCTTTCCAACTATAACAGATAACATTGAGTATGTTAACAAAATATATTCATTTGCATTGCAATCACAAGATTATTTTGGACCATGTAATATATTTAAGTCAATTTTAATGCTATAAAATAACAAATTACGGTAAACTTGGTTCCATAGACATTCCATATTTTCACATGCTTATTTTGTCACAAATAATGCTATTAAAATTAACAAAGGCTTATACATTGGTCAATAAATTCTAGGACAGTTTTGATATGTTAGTTTTGTTCTTTACACACCACTTGAATTTCCAAGGAAAACAATTTTAAATTTTCTTAAAGGGTTTAGAAGATCCATTGCTGGTACTCTACCTGTAAATTTAAGAAGACAAATGAAATTATTAAATTTAATTTATATTTATGATAAGAAAGAAAGTAGGTTATTCACTGCAGTAAAGATTTCTATTAAATTTACTAAACTCCATTTTGTGAGTAATAGTGAACGAGTAACTATTTTCATTGGTACATAAAATAAACAATTGTCAAAGAGTTGGTAATCAAAACAATCTGAGGACTGCCTGGAACGTTACACACACCAGGAAAAAGTTATAAATTTTAAATTTCTAACACACTTAAAGCAATTATCTTCTTAGTATGTAGTATAGTAATATATTACCTGAAGGTGATGATTCTGGTGTAGTAGTAGAATAACTACCATTTTCAATTCCAATGAGACCTATTTTTGTAATAATTTACATGTACATATGATTGTATGGATACTTGAAGACGAAGGTTCTGCTCCTACTATCCCATTATCCCTTTCAACAGAAGGATCTATTATATACAAATCATATTGTTACATAAACATATATGTATATGTGTTTACCTTGATGGTTTAATTGTTGATTGTCATCCTCTGAGTTTCCAACTCGACCTATAAGGAGGAATATAATAATCTACATAGTAATATCACAACTATGTCAACTTAATCAAGTAAGAATTATATTGTGTGAGTCCTAGTGATTATTGTAGACATTTCACTTTCTCATACCTCTAACATGAATATTGTTGACCTCATCACTTGTCTCTCCATGACTTCCCACAGAATCTATATTAACAAAATGAGCTATACTAGATGTTCTGATAATATTATTACAATATATATAATTATATAATCTCCATTGATATAATAAATTGATTTGTATTAGATGAAGTATTGTTGATTAATGATAGGTAGTACAATTTGTGGTTTATAGTGTGAGTTATAATTATACACTTTTTATTTGAAGGATTATAGTAATTATTGGGATTATAATTCATCAATCAAATATAAAGACAAATACTGTCTTACCCAAGCATCTAGATCTTTTCATCTTTATATTGATTGTTGTATTAAAAACTCAATCACTCTATAGGAAAACAGTCAGTAAAAACCAAAAACCACAAAAATTAACCCTAAATTAATTAATGGTCTCATTTCAATATTATATCTTATCAAAATCACCACATCTAGTATGTATGTAAATATATACTTTTTTTAAAAAAAACTTTAAGTCCAAATATCTATAAATTAAAAAAACACTGACTATACTGACCTTTACGTTCTTCTTTGCCAATTACAATATCATCTTTTCTCATGATATCTACAATATTAATATAACAATTATAACATATTTACTATTGATCTATTTAACATACCATCCCTTGCCATATGTCCGGACACCATATAATCCTCTGTTTGTGTAGTAGGACACTGACTACAATGGCATTTATGATCTTTATAAACCTGCTTTGTGTCTGGTCTTCATTGTCTTGTTCCTCCTGGGGCAACGACCAACCTCCTAATGCTATGACAACGTTAAACTCAGATCGATAGAAGTCAGGAAGTTGGGAATCCAGCTGAGAGAAGGAAGCCCAAAGTGAGCTCTCTCTGTCCATATGACGTCCCGTAAATAGTTCACCTTGTACAGGCTGGAGTTACTTTTGAGTTCGTTCGAGTTACCCCCTCGGTGATAACAGCTGACTGGACCACACCTCTTAATTTAGAATTTGCTCAAGATATAGTTCAATGTATACATATTATCTACGACAGCATAACAATTGAAAAATTACAATAACCAGAATAAAAGATAACACAATAAGAAATAAACCAATTCTTTGGGCAGGCTTCCGTAAAACATCAGTGAAAAGTGTCATGTAAGGTTTGCATAGTATTGCAAGGTCAGATACTTCCTCTGTGAACAAAGGATCTTGCCTCATGAGGTTAGTCTTTCTTCACAAGGAGACACACTGTTAACTGTTGTAGATTCAGGCACTTAACTTAATGTACAAAATCAATGAAAATGGCTACCAAATAGACATTTCATTGTCAATGTTCAATAAAATCACACACTGTTATCAAAATAAATTGGTCTAGGCCCCCAAACATTTTAACAGGGGGCCTTGCCCCTCCTGTAATTATTATATAAAACATATACCATGTTGACTACAACAACAATTAATGAACTCAAGCATGAATCACAAAGAAATGTGTAAATTTACACATAGTACGGTATTCCTATAAAGCAGGTCACATGCATTCAGACATTGTGTCAGGTGTTTAATAACCAGCCTAGTATGAAGATCCTTCTCATTGAAGTTCACAAGTTAATGAGAATCTATCTAACCATTCCAGTAACTACGTCAACAGCAGAACAAAGCTTTTCTGCTATATGAAGTAAGGATTAAGACCTATACTTGAGGACTTCCATGAGTCAAGCTTGATTGAATCATTGCATTCTTTTGCATATTTAGAGAGATAAGACGGATAAATTAGATGATAAGGATATTGCCAAAAAATTCACTGAAAGAAATGAATGATGTAAAAACTACTTTGGACAATTTTAACTGTATGTTTGTTTTAATTACTATATTAAAAACATTTCCATGTTGCTGGTCTGAAAAAATAGCATGCACTCAAAAATGCTTAAAAGCACTAATCAAAATATAGTGCATAGTTTGCTCTACCATCACCATGTAGGGTTGTGCCCCCCTATGAATTTTATCTTCC
Source organism: Xestospongia muta (assembly GCA_963693285.1). Classification (NCBI taxonomy): domain Eukaryota; kingdom Metazoa; phylum Porifera; class Demospongiae; order Haplosclerida; family Petrosiidae; genus Xestospongia; species Xestospongia muta. The sequence continues at coordinate 6,990,629 of OY848923.1, read as the reverse complement.
TACTCTCCTGCAGTATATTATTAAAGACAGAGCAATTACAACACAGTTAGAAAGTATGATTAACAGCTGTACTATATTATGAATAATAATAATAATATTATAATAATAATAATAATAATAATAATAATATAATGTAATAATAATAATAATAATAATAGTAATAATAATAATATAATATAATATAATAATAATATTATTATTATTATTATTATATTATGAAGTGGTTATTTATGCACCTAGTTCGTAAATCAGACACTAAACAATTAAAAAGACATGAAAAATAAAGTCATTACAAATCCAGTTACCTATTTTTAACATGGACATTTAAAACGACGGCGCCTTGGTTGACTGGCAGGAGTCAGTTGAATTGCTATAGTACAGTTCAGTTAAGAAATCATAGCAATAATACTAAGGAAATACTCAACATAGTGGTAGATGTTATCAATAATACATATAATAAAAGGATACTGCTACGTTCTCCTTGATGATTGCTTGTTTGATTCTCCCTCATATCAATAAAAGACAGAACTACTCTTGTCAACAGCTAAAATATACATATTAATATTAATTATACGTGTCAATATGACCAGTATTGACACGTATGAGTCAATGGTGGTGCACTATATACGTGTTAGTGTTGTTCTAGTATAGCATTATTTATTTAGTTTAGTATTAGTTCCAGTAGAATGTGTTTAGTTCAGTTCTAGTACTTCCATTGTAAAAAAAACAAGTAGTTTAGTTTTAGTATACTAACAAAAAGGAAAAATGCAGTACTATTTGCTATTTTAGTTCTAGTACAAAAATACTAGAACAACACCAATACGTGTCAATACTGGTCTACTATGTACTGCTATGTATGTGTATACTGGTTCACTATATGTGTCAATGGTGGTCTACTATGTACTGCTATGTATGTGTATACTGGTTCACTATATATGTGTCAATGGTGGTCTACTATGTACTGCTATGTATGTGTATACTGGTTCACTATATATGTGTCAATGGTGGTCTACTATGTACTGCTATGTATGTGTATACTGGTTCACTATATATGTGTCAATGGTGGTCTACTATGTACTGCTATGTATGTGTATACCGGTTCACTATATATGTGTCAATGGTGGTCTACTATGTATGAGTCAATATTGGTGCACTATATCGGTGTCAATACTGGTGTACTGCTATGTATGTGTATACTGGTCCACTATATATGTGTCAATACTGGTCTACTATGTACTGCTATGTATGTGTATACTGGTTCACTATATATGTGTCAATACTGGTCTACTATGTACTGCTATGTATGTGTATACTGGTTCACTATATATGTGTCAATGGTGGTCTACTATGTATGAGTCAATATTGGTGCACTATATCGGTGTCAATACTGGTGTACTGCTATGTATGTGTATACTGGTTCATTATATATGTGTCAATACTGGTCTACTATATATGAGTCAAATGTTGGTCCACTGTTTATATTCTGTTTATATTTACAGTGTACTTAGGCATAATGGAACAGTAAAGCACACTTTTCTTCAAAACCAAAAAATAGCTGGGTGTATGTAATTAAACTCACATCTTTAACATTATATCCAGTCTTTGCTGAAGTTTCACCAAAATCTGCTCTCAAATCTGTAGCTTTTTCTTCTCCTTCTGCTTTTTTAATCTGTCTCTTGTTCTAGTTAAAATTTAGTAATATATTGATTAATGTATATTCTGTACTTGTAAATCCACTTTGTTTCCTACTATTAGAATGGCAACATTATCATGACACTCTTCTCTAACTTGTCTTACACATCCACCTACTGCCTCAAATGATTTACGATCTATAAAGATAAACAATTTATGTATTTATTAATACATCGGAGTAAGATAGGAATCAATATGACATATGATATTTTAAGGCAACATTTGCTTAAGATTACCTGTTTACACTACAACTACAATTAACTAAGAGTTATACTTGAAAAAAGCATGAACAAGAAAGCAAAAGTAGCAAACAAATTATCTCTATAATACAGGTAGTAGCTAAATATACTACATTTGTAAAAATGATTAATACGACTGTACTACTAATAATTCTAAATTAAGCTGAAAATTGTCCAATGTATGTATGAGGGGTGATCAAGGCCAAAATATTACTCCTAGACCACACCCCAAACATTCTTAACCCTAAAGTGTAAGCACAAACCATGCATTCTACAGCCTCTGCTTGGTTTTAAACACAAATCTTATTATATATTATACAGAATGGATGTTAGAATTATTAACTATGCCAGTATTAAGACTTGATAATGGTAGCTACCTTTGTTTGTAAATTGTAACTGTGGTAATTACTACCTTTGTTACACTAGACCTTATTGGTAGTTATATTTGTTTACTAAGATAACTGTAACTAACCAGTGATGTCATAAACAACAACAGCAATAGATGAATTTCTTATATAAGTAGAAATAATTGATTGAAATCTCTCTTGACCAGCTGTATCCCATAACTGAAGTTTGACCTGATGGTAGAAAAGACTACATCATATCAAGAGGTCAAGTTTATTCACTTAACTGTTCGACCATGTAAGAGAATAGTTTTAAATAACAAGTCACTGCCAATAGTTGGCTAAAAAGAGGAACAAAACATAACATAACATATAATAAGATAGAATGTGATTATCCCTCTCAATATATTAAACTTATGTTACACGTACAGGACATGGTTCACCATAACTGTTGTACATAAATCTTGTAATAAGTGATGTTTTACCCACTAAATAAAGAGCATTAACACACTATGTTTTTTGTGATGTGGTCACTTACCACTTAGATCACCAAGAAAAATTACTTTTAGTTGATAAACTGTTTCTCCACCTACAAATTTGAGAATACAGTCATTATAAACATTATAAACAATACAATTCAAAGAGAATGTCTTCTTTATCATATTAAAAATTCTTAAGACATTGTTTTAATTGTAGTGTTACATCAATTATTCTTAGGAAAGACATTGATAACAATTTGTCTTAAATAATATAGTTCTTGTAATGGAAATAACTTAAGTAGATCATATGATAACATGTTTTTACTAACACTAGACTAATCAAATGAACATATTATACCTTGTGATAGACTTCTTAGTTCAAGAGGTTGTTCACCTTGTACTTCAAGATTGATGTCTGTATTGATTTGTTAAAAGTAGTAATATTTGCATGTAAACAATATACTTTGTGGAGGAACAGCAACAGTGTCAGAAACTACACAAAGGAGAACAGCAACAAATTATTTCATAACAAATTTTATACACAAAAATTAAGACAACATAAAATTAAATAAAACAAATAAAATTACCTGAAACAGTTGTCTCACTGTTGATGTGTGTGTCACTTTGTTGGGAATTTTGTGACAACTCATTATTACAAGATGGTTCTCCATTCAAGCTGTCTTGTTGACTTAGCCTTGGAAGTATTAGATCATGACTTGGTACCTCTAATAAATATATGAAATATATCTATAATAAATATCTTCTTACCTCCTCCTTCTTGAATATCAGTGATATCATAACGATCTGTTATAATAAGGTAAGCATTAATACTTACACAGTGATAACACTTAAATAAAGATCTCTCATTGAACTAGTAACTAAATTACAACTTAATTAGCCATGCATGGCGTCACTGTATGAGAAAGTACTAAGTACTAAGTAAACAAAAGGATTGTCTCAAGACATATAATTGTAGCTGATGTTGGGGACAGATAAGATTTAAAACTACAGATAAGGCAAGTGACATGAATTTAATTATAATGGGTGTGGCATTAAAAGTATTGTCTGCATGTGGCAACAAAATATCATCAGACACTGACTAGATATCTACTTACAGCTGCAGTACTGTAGGCAAAGATGGTAAAATTTGCTTACAACAATTGCAATTGGACATACAAACACAACACGAGGATGATAACAATTATGAAAATGACCACAAATTACACATCATATTATCATGGGTTGTTCCCAGAATGTCTAATCCCAGAACGTCTAATCTCAGAATGTCTAAACTAAGAATGTCTTGAAAATGGCTCCAGAACTCTAGACTCATATATTAATGCAATTAAAGACCTTGCTGTCTCCTTTGATTAATTAATTTCATTCTTTTAGTTAGACATGTTTAACACAATCTGGGATTAGACATTCTGGGATTAGACATTCTGGGATACATTCCTATCATGACTAAAGATTTTATTCACAAATATAACTCAACATTAACATTGTTATAGAGTTAAAGTTTGTGAATAAAACTTATCACAAGTATTTAAAGACTGATTTAAAACCCATATACCTGTGTCAGTAATGGTAGCAGGCTCTTGACGAAAAGGGTCGTTTTTAGCTTCTTTAGGATAATTCATATCTAGAAAAGACTCAAATATCAACTTATATCTTCTATAATAACTAGAAAATACCACCTGTAAAGGCATTTAAAAGCCAGTACACTCATCAAACTAGAGTGGTTCTTGGTGTAATTTGACTATGATGACATCATGATGTGTCATAGGGGTTAATATTGGTATTATTTATATAGAAATTCATGATTAAATTACAGTAGTGATGTCATATGATGTCATCATAGGCAAATTACACAAAGCACAAAGAGTTGACACAGCATAGCATAACATAACATTAATTGTATATATATAACATTCTATAAACTATACAAGAAATATTACAAATATGTACTAAACAAATAATACCAGTAGTTGTAATAATGACAGTGTTATGATAGTATTCTCTACCCAAACAATGATAACTGGATATAACAAAGTACCATCTATAGTATATTCATTATTGATTACCTTTTTTTATTAATATCAGCTCCACTTTGAAATAAGCGCATAGGCATTTCTCTACATAAAGAATAAAAAATAGTAAAAACCTTGCTATTTGTACACATTATATAGACTTTACTATAAAGACTAATATATATATATATATATATATATATATATATATATATATATAATATTATATTATATAAGGAGTGTCCTTTGTGAGTCATTCCACTAAAATATATAATATCTGGACAAGTAACAGGAAGATGTAGAACATTCACTGTGTATGTAGATATGGCACAATTTACTGACTTTATTCTTATTGTTATAAGATAACTTCATAACAATAATTTTAATACTAGGAATACATGGACATGCGAGGTTTGCCTCACATAGTGATGGACTAGATTTAATAACAAATGTGGCTTTGATCTCTAGCCTGTTCGTGATAATAGTAAACTTTAGTATCTGTAGCATAATTTTTGCATACCTAGCTACTAACTTAGCCTTTGATCTTATTAACCTTTGAACTGCTCCAGACATTTTATACGCATCTTTAAATTGTTTTAAATATGTCTGCTTTTCCTTTCCTCAAATTTATTGCATTGTTAAACATCAAGTTCACATTTTCACTGTGAACATAACCACAAGTTTTTGCATACCTGTGGTTCTAGGTTTCAGTAAAGCAATTATCACGTTCCTATGTGTGAATGAATATATATATATGTGTGTGTGTGTGCATGTGTGTGTGCGCGCGCGCGTGTGTGTGTGTGTGTGTGTGTGTGTGTGTGTGTGTGTGTGTACATTATATGCAGCATCATTCAGATTAGTTCCCTCACACTAAAGTGCTTGGCAACAAGGTGATGTTTCTTTGATATTTGTACTCTCAAAAGCCTCACTGTTCACACACTTTCATATGAAAGAAAAGAATTTCAAAAAACCTGACAACTGCCTTTCTACACCACTTTATAATGAATGAGTGACATATTTATAACAATAGCAACATTACTACAAACTTATTTGTTATGTTCTATTATGTAGGAGTAATGTTTTGATGTTGTTGGTATCTTGTTGGTATTCTTTTTAACAAACTCCTGAACTATTTGTATATTGTATCCATTTGTAAGATATTTTGTGTCTTGTGATATTTATTACTATTAGCATAATATACTATAATTCCAGTACATAATGTACTAAACTATATTCTGACAAGTTAATTATTCTATCTTGTGTAACTACATTTATAATACCACATATAACTGGAGTTTAGTCCATTATATCAGAAACTAAGGATGTATCAGGTTATACATACATCAACACTAGTGTCTCAATATATACAGGGTTCAATGACGTACTAGAATTTTAATGAGCTCTTATGACATTTGAAATATTGATAAGTTGGTCACTAACCAGATATCCATCATGTGATGCCAGACAGGTGATATACATGAAGAGTCATTTTGATTGATATAGTAACACATCACGTTTATAGTAGTATAACTGACAGTCTTACTGTTATAAAAAGTACATACATTGGTGGTTATTTTTATTCAATATTATTACAGTAATGTAAGTATAAAATAGTTGAAGACGTAGTTCTTTACAGACTCACCTTAGTTTGGGATTAAAAGGTAGTCCAGTCATCAAGAAAACACCTCAATAAGATAAAATTGTAATTAAAAGTCTTCCTGGTATAAACACTACCTTGAACCACGTGCTAGTAGAAATTTGGAATGGGTAATATTTTGTCAAGGCCTAGTCTCGTCCCCAAAAATCAACATGGATTTGCTCCCTAACTAAGAATTTTGCCCATGATAAACTTTGTTAACCTTGACTCATAATTTTATAATGTATCTGAGATTTAAAACATTAATAACTAAATATAAATTACCTACAACATTTACATTATAAAATAATCACCACAATAACAAAAACAAAGCAAACACAATAAGAATCAAACCAACAATAAAACCAACAAAATGTCCATTACTATTAATATTAGTACTAGTAGTATCAAACTTTACAGTAACATTAATATGTTAATAAATGGATTAATAAAATGGATTGTTATGCTTACCAATGGACTGATGTGATTCCAACTCATCTTTAACTAAAGGTTGTTCGAGTAGGTCTTGATTCAGTTGACACCTAATTTCTTCAGGAGATTCTTTTTTTGTCTCATCATCAGAATCTTGTAGTACATCACAAATCTCAAGTAATGTCTGTTCTGGTTTTTTAGTGGATTGTAGCAGTGTATACAGTTCATGTACAACTTTACTGCCTTTTTCATAGATTGACCTAGGTGTTGTGGTAACATCAAGATATACAGATTGAGTAATCAGCTTTTTAGCAAACAACATATCAATAACTCTACAAAAGTCGGCTTCTGATCAAATTGCCTTACTCAGTATATGTATGTAACCCTGGAACAAATCTAATGGCAAATCAAAGACATTGCTGTTTTGCACAAAGTACCAAGCAAAGATTGAACTATAGTATGGTAAAAATACTTATAAAAATGGTTGTGTCTTATTTACTTATGATAAAACACACTGATTAATATGACAAGTACTTAGTTTTCAGAACTTGGTAAACATTTAAGAACTATGTTTAATCTCTTGAATAAATGATATACATGTAGCTGGCCTTCTTCACATGAAATTAGTGAAAAACAGACAAAACTCGTACATTTATGATACATAAAATATAATTGTAATGAAAACTAATTCAATCTAAATTCTGTACCACTATCCATAAGATAGACTGTTGTAACTTGTAAGGTTTCAAAGAGTTAGGTATCTTTCTCCCTGTAATAAAGAAAATGTTTATCCTCTTTCAGCCAATCCCTTATCTTGTCTCCCAGTTCTACATTCTTTCCAAAAATGAAACCTTCCACAGATTCTATGATAGTATGCCAGTTCACAGGAGAACACTGTGTTTGTATCCATCGTTGTATAGTTTTGTCTAAATTTATAATGTCCTTGTCACTGTACTTCAGTCCTTCCACAAAGGTATGATCAACACCAAGTGCAATAGCTAACTCTTTATACTCGTATGCATTTTCAGCCAAGAGTTCCACAACATGTCGTTTGTCAGGTTTCTTGCTGAGAATTATGTTAACGTCATTTTCTATAATAGAAAACACAAATTAAACACTTCATTGTCAAATCAATTAGAAGAAATACTCTAGACTACATTTGCCTATGTGTGAAAATTTAAGGTTGTGAATAAATCCAAAAGTTAATCACAATAAATAATAACTACAATGATGTATATAGTCAATCATACATCATGACTTTAACAAAGTTAAAGATGTGTAATTAAGCTTCATGTTATCATAACCATAGCAACAATATAATTACATGATGAACTTACTTTCAGTATTTTCTAATCCTCTTATAGATTGTCTAGTACTAGTAGCTATAGGAAAAAAGATTAATGATATTTAGTTGATTGTCATCCTTACCAAGAGATCGTATAATGTATATCTCTGGAATGAGGGTTTCTCCTTCATTAATAACATTTAATTTGATACCTTCTAAGGTGATACCATATTGAAGTACCGGGACAGTAGTATCACTGGGAGTAACAGACACAGTCATCAAACAAGAAGGGAAATGAGGAGGACTTTGTTTACTTAACATGTCTACATCAACTTGACTAATCTATGTTATGAGAGAATAATGCTATCTAGTTATTAAAACATTGTCATGTACCCTAGTAGGATAGGAATGTGGATAAATATTCCATCCTTGAGGAAAAGGATGATCTTCTCTAATAACTAATTCGATATATCTAGACTCCTTTTGAAATTTGAAGTATATATGGACATCTTTTTCAGCACTTGGAAGTGACCTGTGAATATACTATATACAATTAGAACAAATCTCATAGTCACTCAGTACTACAGAGCTCTTACCTTTAAAAGAGCATCAAGATGTAGTGAAACCAAAAATCTCATCAACCATTGAGTTTGACTTTTTACTTCATACACTACTTGACCAACATACAGATTGACTGGAGAGCTTCTTGAAGAAGACTCATCTAATAAAATATTAATATGAAAACTATTAAGATATGTTGTCAAATAAACCTTTGTTCCTCATAGAAAATGGTACTTCTGAGGCATCCACAAAAAGAGAATCATCATCAGATGACGAAGACCGTGACAGAGTAACCTCTTCAGGACTAGTACTACTGTGTACAATAACGCCTTCAAACAGAGGACCAGTACTATCTTCATCATCATTATAACCTAATAGCCATTTTATTGGTTTCATGACTGCTTTAATAATTGCTTTTAAAGAGAAATGAGTATAGATGCTGCCATATTGATCTCCAGGAGGGAACTGTCCTCCTTGGTCTAGTTTAAATTTGTAGGGTAGTACAGGTTGATAGAGATCAGCTGTAACAAAACTGAGGTAACTAGTGTGTTCTTGTGTCTCTAAAGATACACAATGTTGAATGGATAACTGGACAGGTTGAAGGAGGGTTCTGGAAACAGAAATGGCGTAAACAGCACTGACCAGTGAAGTACCAGAGGGAAACTCAAACTTTCCCCCAACAATTGCTATAATAGACACTTCACATGTTTCTCCAGGAGGTATAGTTCCATGAGGTACAATAATCCTCAAACCATACTCCTCCCAATTTAATAACTGAGTACGTTCTCCTTGTATAAAAAACAGTGTTTTACCAGCTATATGAACACCAGTACCATCAAGATACTCTAATTGATCTAATATATAAGATATATCAATATAACAATATAATAGATAATATTACTGACATACCAAGAGAAGGAACAAGATAGTTGAACTGACATTCAACATCTTTGGTAGACACTGTACAACCTATATCAGTGGGTATAACAGATACTTGTGTTGTGTCTTCTCCTTTTTCTTGAGTTGAAAAATCAGTTTGTTTTAGCTCTTGTAAACCTAAAAATGATATAGACAGTAATACATAGTATATTCAGTGATGATTTTATAAATTGTTTAAGTAATACAGTAAATTTGAAATTTTCATTGGAACAATATGTCCTCTAATTATGAATATTTTGTACAAAATTACTTTTACAATGAATAATAACAGAATTAACTATTATAATGATGAATATTGCTATAGCAAATATCATAAGACATACTCTTACCAGGAATGACATGTTTCATGTTAAGATGAAGTAGAGACTCTTCAAGTTGTGTCAATGTACCTCCTTTTAGAGACCATTCCTCTAACAAGTACTTCATTTGTTCTGTAGAATCTCCTTTACCTCTGATATCAGTCAGTACAGACTGATCTATATTAAGTTGAAGACCCAGTTGTTCCCAATACTCTTGTACTGGTTGTAGAACAACAGCCAGTTTGGGAAGATAACTGACAACATCTGATGTGATATGTAAAATAAAGTAATTAACTGTTAATTACAATAATAACTAGTACCTGTAGTCTTTTGAGAACTCCTGAGTGAGAGTAGTTGATGACTGGTTACCTTGAGTTGTTGTAGTGCATCTTCCTTCTCTTTTGAGACAGTCAGTAATCTACGATTTAGTTGAGCTATAAAGCTATCCTTTGCTTGTACTAGATCATGTAGTTGTTGTGTGTCATGATTACCACCAGTAGTAGACACTGTAGTATAATGAAATAATTTAGTTACTGCAATATTCAATCATTAATCAATATATATGTATATATATATATATATATATATATATATATATATATATATATATATATATATATATATACATTAAGACTCACTCTGTTGGTTAGATTTCTTTTGCAGTGTTGTTATGATCTCATCCTTCTTTTGAAGTTCAGCTATATAGCTATCCTTTTCTTGTACTATAGCAAAGTAAGAAAGAACTCTTGACATAGTCTGCTTGTTCAACACAAACACATTCCACGCGTATGTCTGTCAAACTGTCCATCTATCCTTCCATTCATATGACCATTCATCAATTAGTCCATATGTCCATACATTCAAGGTGTTCATCCATCTATACTTACTCTGTTGGTTAGATTGTTCTAGTTGTTTTTGTAATATTGTTATAGTCTTTTCCTTCTTGTGAAGTTTACCTATATATATATATATATATATAGCTAAGTAAACCCTGTAATGATTAACAAAATAAATATCGATATTAACAATACAATACCATTCACCCATCAGTTTATCTATTCATTTCTTTCATTTATCGATTAATACATCAAGTTGGCAGTCTGTCTGTTCATCCACCCATCTATATAATCTATCTTTCAATGTAATCTATGTGTAAGTCATTTGTCCATCCACCTGTATGTCCATCCATTTATCCATCCATTCATCCATAATCCACCAGTCTGTTTATTATTTGTAATTTTGCACATTTACCATCCATTCTCTTGATTCAATTGCTCTAGTGCTAGTGTGTATGGTCTCATCCTTACTTTGAAGTTTGGTAGTGACTTCAACTAAAAGACTGTATTCCTCTTGTATCGTTTCATGACCACTGGTAATGACTATAGTAAAGTAAGAAAGACTTTACCTTCATTTTCAAAGCATTAACAATTGAGCATACAAAATGACAATCTATACATCCATACAAATTGATGGATGGATGGACAAACTGACAAACAAATGGATGGATACATGATAGAATGGATAACAAGTTAATGACGGATGGACAAGTAGACAGACATATCTAGACATACCAAACAAACACCTAGTATTAACAACATTAATTAACACTGTCACGTTTTCTAAAGGATCTGTGTCATAATAAAGACAACTGACTACAATAACATTATTATATGATTGATCAATCTATATATGCGGACACTGTTTATTGTCTAATGCGCCAATATGGTGAAGGTTATTATGATTACTTTTGTCAGTAAAATTTGAGCATCAGGAGTCAACAATTTAACAAAATATGGGTTAATATGGACACCAAGTCTTATCAAAATGACTGCTGCACTTCACTCTCTAGTCTATTAAATCCCTAATACATACTATTAAACAATGATAGCACAAACCTTTAGGTTCTTCATTGCTAACTACAATATCATCTAATCTTATGATATCTATAAATATAATATATTATTAATAACATTCCATTATTATTGATATAGTTAACATACCATCTCCTGCTGTATGTGCAGATATCATATAATTGTCTGTTTGTGTAGTAGGATCTATAATAAGGACAGTTATAGAGAGATTACAGTAGATATAAACATAATGTAAGTATGATAATTATATAATATGATGAAATGACCTTCTTAATGATGTTCACATCTTGTATTAATTTAGTATTTGAATTGGTTTATTAAATTGTTAACACAGTTACTTCATGAAGAAGCTTCTAGCACCTTGTCTAAAAAGAGTTGATTACGCCAACATATTTACATATGAATTGCTCAAGAGGACTTCTGTGTAATTATTATATAATAACTTGTGTAGCAGTGTGCTATGATTTTAAGAAGTATGTTACTAACTTGAGGGTTTAAGATTACATAATAGAGATGATGGGATAATCCCATGAGCTGGTACATGCATTTCAAGAAGGTAAGGGTATTAAAAAGAAATAATAATTATACTAATGAACTTTATTAAGAAGAAATGATTCCATGTACAAAAATAGACTGTAACAACTTCTAACATACCAGCACTTTGTGTTAAAGTAGTTCTTGTGTCTTGAGTAGCCCCACTAACTGGTATAGGAGTACTCATGTGTCCTACATGATATATGTATGATAGCATGGATTGCGACTGTAAGAGGACATAGTCAATTGTCCAAACCTTTGTTAAGTTGAGATGAAAATCTAATTCCCTCATCTACAAATGGAGATTATATAAATATAAAATATTACATATTATAAATTTAATTATCTTACATAGTGGCAAGTTTTGACGTTTGTAATATTTATTAAAGAAGGTTGGGCGTTGACACAATTCAGCTATCTTTTGAACTATAGAAATATCGTCAACATTAATGAGATTTTGATTCCAGAGGAGTTGGACAAAGCCAGCAATAGAAGTGATCTTATCAGTAGCATAATTATTAAGATGTTCTCTAGCAATAATTCGTATGACATTAGGACATTCACGTTTCCTGTCAAGACTATAAAAGAATTCAGCAACTGTCAGTCGAAGATCTACTTCAGGATATGTTAGCTCTAAGTTGTAGTTGGGAGTTGCATATTTCTGTAGATCACCAATATCTTTAAAACCAAATCGAGTTAGGATACTACAAATAAAAGCAGCTGCTATTGATGGATGACCTAACTTTCGGTAAAGAATATCAAAGTACTGCACAAGCTTGCTCTGTTCCTGAACTTGATAAAACTGGCCAAAGTTACATAGAGCAAGATGAATAACCCTAATATAAAACTGTAGTAGTTGATACTCAAGAACAAGAAGAGCCGTACACACTTTCATCATAAGTTTATTACATTTCATTTCATTGAGACTGTGTTGAATCTGAGGATATGATGTTTGAAGGGAGAACCCTTGAGCAGCATATCTCTCCAGCGTGTCTAGCTCTCCACCTTCCCAACGCAAACCTCTAAGTACCTTGCAAGTAAGAGCTACAGCTTGTTCTAACGGTACTCCACTGACTACAATGGCATTTATGAGCTTTATAAACCTGCTCTGTGTAGGCTGATCCTTGTCGACCTGTTCTTTCAACAGTTCGAATCCACCTAACGCTACAACTTCTTCAAACTTTGAGCAATAGAAATAAGGGAGTTGGGAATCCAACTGAAAAAGAGAATCCAAAACTAATTTTTCTCGATCCATTTCAATAAGATGAACATCAACACCTCCGACACACCTCCTTAATTTTTACATAATTATTTATTACGTACGTGTACTTCACAAGAATGATGACGAACAGACAATGGTTCACTATGGTCCAGTTGTGTTATAGTACACACCAATTACTGAAGCATCACTGTTAACTACAACATGTTCCAGTACTTGAAGTACAATGTAATAACCTGAACGTTCTGTAATATTAAATGTCCATGTTGATCTATTTGGTGTCCCAACACCAGCTTTGAATGAAGGTGACATTGGTAATGAGTAACATTGCCATCATTTATAAAGTTGATATATCTGTGTAATTTTAAAGAGAGCCAGTACTGTAGTATATGAAGTACTATTCGAGATAACTGTACCAAATGGATAATTCATACACCAATTAAAACCATTCAGTAAGTGACAGGATTATTGTCATCGTGTAATTATAGTTATAACAAGATCCAGAGAGTGGTCTCATTGGTTTTGATGGAAGATAATCTGTAGTCTTAACAGGTAATATACTTTATAGTAAAATTATTAGTTAATCAACCATTTATGACACTCCTCCAGTCAGTCAGTCTGTACTATATTACAACTGGATTGGATAGCCCTGGCAAAGCCACTGTCTTGTTCATTATACGTCTTTGTCTATGTCAAGAGTTCTAATGATGTATTTGCTGGTTAATTAAATTAACCAGCAAATACATCATTAGAACTCTTGACATAGACAAAGACGTATAATGAACAAGACAGTGGCTTTGCCAGGGCTATCCAATCCAGTTGTAATATAGTACAGACTGACTGACTGGAGGAGTGTCATAAATGGTTGATTTAATTCTTATAATATTTATGTTATCTTATAAGATCATGTCTATGCCCAACCTACTGACATAAAGGTAGTGATCATTTTGTTAAATAGCCTTAGTCTCAAAATTGTTTGGGGGGGGGGGGGGGGGAATCAAAAGGAATGTTTCATGTGAATTTTAGTATTTTTAGGCCAAACGTCACAACTCTATATATTATAATATGGTTGTTCATCCATTGTTTTACCATAGACTCATACAGCAAAGCTTTGACAACAGCTTGAAGGTATATATCATGAAATGTAGTATTCTTTGATAATGATGTTGAAAAGTATTTCAGGGTTTTTAAGTAACAAACTTTAGAGCATTTATAGTGCATAAAATGAAATAACAAATAAAATAATCTTAAGGACAAATAATATTTGTTATGATTCAAAAAAAATTATTATTTACATGAACAGAAAGAGTCAGAGGAGGGTGTAGCAGGAGTCATTTGAATACCTATAAATAGTTCAGTTAAAGATTCACAAATACATTTCTAAGTGGATTTGTATAATATGATAATCTACTAAAATAAAACTAAATAATAATTATTAGCAATGCAAAAAGGATTATGATAGGATACTGCCTTCTTTGTCATCCATTTCCTGTTTCTCAATCAGCTCACAAGAACTCAGAACTACTTTTTTAAACATCTAACAAAACAGGATAACATAATATTAAGAGTTAATAATATCCACAAGTACATTAACATTCTCTTAATAATTCAGCTAAACGTTTGTGACTCGTCACCACCCTCAGGTAGTGTAAACAGCAGGTAATAAAGGAAGGACACATATACTTTGATAAAGTAGATGTGAGTTGTCAATATGAAACTACACTATTGTATGCTTGTTTTGAAACTTCTCAACGTAGTTGATGCTTTGTGACTATCTTTATGTTTTAAAAGAGTTCATTAATACAGAGACCAAATAACAGGTACAAACTATATAACTAAATCATTGTAATGTCATCTAAAGTCTGAGTGTTTTTATATAACTGCTTTAAGTCTACTATTAATTGTGTCTATTAAATTTGATGTTTGTTTGAGAAAGCCTTTTTTAGCATGTACAAATTTTAATAATTATTACACAACTTACTAAAGTTCATTAAAATTAATACACACGATTAATAAAGCACTTAAGGTAGCTATAATCTCACTTCTTTAACATTATATCCAGACTTTGCAGATGTTTCACTGAAAATAGCTCCATTTTGTTGAGCCTTTCTCTCTCCTATTTCAGTTAAGATCATCCTTTTGTCCTAATTAATAAAATTAGCTATGTGTATGTTGCCTTTACTTCTAAATCAACTTTGTTTCCTACTAATACGATGACAACATTATTACCACGTTCTGTTTTGATGTCATTTATCCATCTATCAACTTCATTAAATGATTGTTTGTCTGTTAGGAAAAAAGGAAAAGACATAGACTGATGTTTTAAGAGGTTAGTAAAGATCTCTGTGTCAGTTCTAATAATATTAAATAGTCTATAAAGCTTATGTAGCTACTGATGTTTACTAGTCTAGAGCTTATTAATGGTAGCTATCCTAGGTCATTGTGGTAAGTACTGATGTTTACTAGTCTAGAGCTTATTAATGGTAGCTATCCTAGGTCACTGTGGTAAGTACTGATGTTTACTAGTCTAGAGCTTACTAATGGTAGCTATCCTAGGTCACTGTGGTAAGTACTGATGTTTACTAGTCTAGAGCTTATCAATGGTAGCTATCCTAGGTCACTGTGGTAAGTACTGATGTTTACTAGTCTAGAGTTTACTAATGGTAGCTATCCTAGGTCACTGTGGTAAGTACTGATGTTTACTAGTCTAGAGTTTACTAATGGTAGCTATTCTAGGTCACTGTGGTAAAGTACTGATGTTAACTAGTCTAGAGTTTACTAATGGTAGCTATCCTGGGTCACTGTGGTAAGCACTGATATTTACTAGTCTAGAGCTTACTAATGGCTGTTATCCTAGGTTGCTATGGTAAGTACTAATGTTTACTAGTCTAGAATTACTAATGGTACTACATCCTAGGTGACTGTGATAAGTACTGATGTTTACTAGTCTAAAATTTACTAATGGTGGTTATCCTAGGTTGCTGTGGTAAGTACTGATGTTTACTAATCTAGAGAATATTAATGGTAGTTTTTCTAGGTCACTGTGGTAAGTACTGATGTTTACTAATCTAGAGATTACTAATAGTAGTTATTCTAGGTCACTGTGGTAAGCACTGATGTTTACTAGTCTAGAGCTTACTAATGGTAGCTATCCTAGGTCACTGTGGTAAGTACTGATGTTTACTAGTCTAGAGCTTACTAATGGTAGCTATCCTAAGTTGCTATGGTAAGTACTGATGTTTACTAGTCTAGAATTTACTAATGGTAGTATATCCTAGGTGACTGTGATAAGTACTGATGTTTACTAGTCTAAAATTTACTAATGGTGGTTATCTTAGGTTGCTGTGGTAAGTACTGATGTTTACTAATCTAGAGATTACTAATAGTAGTTATTCTAGGTCACTGTGGTAAATACTGATGTTCACTAGTCTAGAGCTTACTAATGGTAGCTATCCTAGGTTACTGTGGTAAGTACTGATGTTTACTAATTCAGATCTTATTAATGGTAGCTGTCTTAGGTCATTGTGGTAAGTTCTGATGTTCACTAGTGTAGAGCTTACTAATGGTAGTTATCCTAGGTCACTGTGGTAAGTACTGATGTTTACTAGTCTAAATAGCTTACTAATGATGGAATGCATATCTTAAGTGACTATGATAAGTGTAACTAACCAGTGATATCATATACAACCATAGCAATAGATGCATCTCTAATATAAAGAGGAATAAGACTTCGAAATCTCTCCTGACCAGCTGTATCCCACAATTGAAGTCTGACCTGTGTACAAGCAATACAGAAGAAAATAATGTCACTGTACATGTGTTAACGTAACTCTTCTATCCTCCAAATATAGTGTTTTAGCCAAGGAATCAATCCCAACTGTTGCCTTAAATAATGATATATATGTATTACTTAAGAGATTTGTCTACAGATAGAATGTCATACCTGATAAGTACAGTTAAAACTATCATACATAAATCTAAGAATGAGTGAAGTCTTACCAACTAAAAAACATAACATTGAGTATTTAAACAAAATGCATTTTAATGAAATTTTAAAATAATGAATTACAATAACGTTACTTCTATAGATATTCTATATTCTCAAATGTTTATTTGCTTTGTCACAACTATTAAAATGCTATTAAAATCAACAAAGGCTTCTTATTTATTTCCTTAGCAAGTTTGTAACACATTTGATTCCATGCTCAAAATAATTTTTTGGACTGTTTGTTTATGTTAGTTTGTTCTTTATTCACCACTTGAATTTCCAAGGAAAACAATCTTGAATTTCCTTAAAGGGTTTTGAAGATCCATTGCTGTTACTCTACCTGTAATTTTAAGAAGACAAATGAAAATATTAAAGTTATTATATATTTATGATAAGAGAGAAAATAGGTTATTTACTGAGGTAAAGATTTCTATCAAATCAAGCACTGAAGTCAATGTATTACTGATTAATACAGTACCTTTAGCTAGGAAAAATACTGGGAGTCTAGGAATACATGCATTATTATATTAAATATATTCAATATACACCAGTTAGTGAGTTCATAAGAAGTCTAGGAGCACATGCATGCATTGGTCTACTAATGAAACCTCTGTGATCTTTCTTACATACTATATTTCCTTGGGTTGCTATATAATTGTCCTTTGCTTCTACCTCCATGAGATGAAATAGCTAAATCAGAAAAAAACATTTCAATTTCTTACCATAAATTAACAGTAATGATTAAACATATCAACCATTGTCTGTACATGTTATATTAGTTGTTATTTAAAATGTTAAGGTTGCTTGGTAACTTTGTGATTATGAAAGAGTCATTAGTACTGCTAATAAAATTGACCAAAAATGTTTGTCAATTACCAAACCCCATTTGGTGAGTAATAGTGAACGAGTAACTATGTTCACTGATACATAAAATAAAAAATTGGCATTAAATAAACAAAGAGTTGGTAATCAAAACAGTCTGAGGACTGCTCGGCACACTGTGCATAACAGGCAAAAAATTGGAAATTTTAAATTTCTAACACACTTTTAAAGCAATTATCTTCTTAGTATGCAGTATAGCGATATATTACCTGAAGGTGATGATTCTGGTGTAGTAAAATGACAGCCATTTTCAATTCCAATGAGACCTATTTTTGTAATAATTTACATGTACATATGAATGTATGGATACTTGAAGATGAAGGTTCTGCTCCTACTATCCCATTATCCCTTTCAACAGAAAGATCTATTATATACAAATCATATTGTTACATAAACATATATGTATGTGTGTCTACACCTTGATGGCTTAATTGTTGATTGTCATCCTCTGAGTTTCCAACTCGACCTATAAGGAGGAGTATAATAATCTAATCTAATACCTGACATAGTAATATCACAACTATGTCAACTTAATCAAGTAAGAATTATATTGTGTGACTCCTAGTGATTATTATAGACATTTCACTTTCTCATACCTCTAACATGAATATTGTTGACCTCATCACTGTCTCTCCATGACTTCCCACAGAGTCTATATTAACAAAAAGAGCTATACTATATGTTGTGATAATATTATTACAATATATATAATTATATAATCTCCATTGATATAATAGATTGAGTTGTATTAGATGAAGTATTGTTGATTAATGATAGGTAGTACAATTTGTGGTTTATAGTGTGAGTTATAATTATACACTTTTTATTTGAAGAATTATAGTAATTATTTGGGATTATAATTGATCATTCAAATATAAAGACGAAATACTGTCTTACCCAAGCATCTAGATCTTTTCATCTTTATATTGATTGATGTATTAAAAACTCAATCACTCTATAGGAAAACAGTCAGTAAAAACCAAAAACCACAAAAATTAACCCTAAATTAATTAATGGTCTCATTACAATATTATATCTTATCAAAATCACAGCTATACCATCTTATCTAGTAGACATATGTATATGACTATACATTAAAAAACTTTAAGTCCAAATATCTATAAATTAAAGAACAATGACTGTACTGACCTTTGTGTTCTCTGCCAATTACAATATCATCTTTTCTCATGATATCTACAATATTAATAGAACAATGATAACAATTATTAATATTAACATTAAATATTTATTATATATTTATTTATTAATTTTATTTATTCTATATTATAAATATATATACGATTGATATATTTAACATACCATCTCCTGCCATATGCATGGACACCATATAATCCTCTGTTTGTGTAGCAGGATCTAACAATAACATAAAGAGATTTAGTATGACAATATAACTATGTTATTATTAAGACAATCACTAAGTTATAGATCATAGTGATAACTATGTTTACATTTAGTAAATCACTAGTTTTAGAACTTCTATAATAAATTTTATATTGATCCTGAACATGTAACATCATAACATTACATACAGTGCAAATGAAGTGATATTTACTTCATTAACAAATTTTACAACAAAAGATCTCTGAATAAAATAAGTATATTAAGACATTGATGTATACAGGTAAATTGCTCAAGAAGTCTAGGATATTAAAAGGTTTTAATTCTTACTTATTCATGATCCTACATCGTATAAAGAAGTGGCTTTATATAACTAACTGTATTAATGATGTCTAACATACCAGCACTTTGTGTTAAAGTAGTTCTTGTGTCTTGAGTAGCCTCACTAACTGGTATAGGAGTACTCATGTGTCCTACATGATATATGTATATAATACTAATATCAATGGTATATATATAATCTTTACCTGTTTTGGGTTGAGATGAAGATCTACCTTCTTCAATTATAGACAAAGAGAAATCATATTATGAACATATAAGAGATGCAAAAATATTTCTTTCTCTTACCTAGTGGTATGAGTGGTATATTTTGACGTCTGTAGTATTTGTTGAAGAAGGTCGGGCGATTACACAATTTAGCTAACTCTTGGAGTTTAGTAACATCATCCTTTTTAATGACTTCTCGTTCCCAGAGGAGTTGGACAAACTCAGCAATAGAAGTGATCTTATCAGTGGCATAATTATTAAGGTCTTGTCTAGCAATAATTCGTATGACATTAGGACATTCACGTTCTCTTTCAAGACTATAAAACAACTCAGCAACAGTCAGTCTACAATCTATATCAGGATATCTCTGCTCTAAGTTGTAGTTAGGAGTTGAATACTTTTTTAGTTGACTAATATCTTTAAAACCAAACCGACTTAGGATACAACAAGTAAAAGCAGCTGCTAATGATGGATGAACTAAGTTCTCATGAAGAATCTTAAAACACCCTACAAAAGTGTTCTGTTCTTCAACTCGGTATCTAATGATAACACCAAATAGAGCAAGACAGAAAACCCTAACATAAAACTGTTCTAGTTGATCATCAAGAACAGCAACAACATCGTACACTACATTCCCAATCTTTTTACACTTCATTTTCAAGAGACGGTCTTGAATCTGAGGATATGATGCTTCAAGGGAGAACCCTTCATCAGCATATCTCTCTAACGTGTTTAGTTCATCACTTTCCCAACCTAAACCTCTTAGTACCTTACAAGTGAGAGCTACAGCTTGCTCTAACGGTATTCCACTGACTACGATGGCATTTATGAGCTTTATAAACTTGCTTTGTGTCTGGTCTTCATTGGCTTGTTCCTGGGGCAACGACCAACCTCCTAATGCTATGACAACGTTAAACTCAGATCGATAGAAGTCAGGAAGTTGGGAATCCAGCTGAGAGAAGGAAGCCCAAAGTGAGCTCTCTCTGTCCATGTGATGTTACGTGAATAGTTCACCTTGTACAGGCTGGAGTTACTTTTTGAGTTCGTTCGAGTTATACGACGATAAAATTTGCGGGAATTGTAAAATTTTATAATTGGCGAGATTAAATTTGACGAATTTAGCACATGTCTTGATACCACACCCACTTTAATGAAATAAAATTGAGTTCAGGTTAGATTCTGTTGTTAGAACATAGATATTAGAATAGTTTCTAATGTCTATGGTTAGAGACTACCAAGTGTATGGAATGCTATTGTTGGAGAAAACTTAACTCGTGGGCGTATGAGCGTGGCGACTAAGTGATAAATTTTGACTGTTATTTAATTTAGCGATTTTTAGAAATTCTCTAATTCGCCAGATTTTATCGGTCGCCAATAAATCCCGGTATACAGTATACCCCACTTTGTTGAAGTTAGCAAGTTGCCTCAACCCCCTCGGTGATAACAGCTGGCTGGACCACGCCTCTTAATTTAGAATTTGCCCAAGATATTATAATATCAATGCATTCATATGATTATCACAGCATAACTATAGCAATTACAATAACAAGAATAGAAGCAAACACAATAAGAAATAAACCAATTCTATGAGTAGACTTCTGTAAAACATCAGCAAGAATAGATCATGCAAGGGTAACTAACCCAAGCCTAACTTTACCAAGCAATACCTGGTCTATACTCAGTCTTGTGAAGCCAAACCATTCCTATCAAAGCAAAGAGTCTGGCCTGGTGAGGCTATATAGTGTATACCTTTACAAGTAGACACACTGTTAACTGTTGTACTCAGGTATAGATTCAGGCACTTAATTTGAGATATTTCATTGGCACTGTGTAATGAAATCATATGCTGGTATCAAAATAAATAATGATAACTCATTTCAATACACCATTAGAGACAGAGCAATCTGTCTGAGTATAAACACAGTTGGAAAGCATTACAAACATCTGATATTATGAAATGGTTATTTATACAGCTAGTTCGTGAATCAGACGCTAAACAATTAAAAAGACATGAAAATAAAGCCATTATAAATCCAGTTACCTATTTTTAACATGGACATTTAAAACGACGACGTCTTGGTTGACTGGCAGGAGTCAGTTGAATTGCTATAGTACAGTTCAGTTAAGAAATCATACCAATAATACTAAGGAAATACTCAACATGGTGGTAGATGCTATCAAAAATACATATAATAACAGGATACTGCTATGTTCCATTTGGTGATCATTTGTTTGATTGTCCCTCGTATCAATAAAAGACAGAACTACTCTTGTCAACAGCTAAAAAATACATATTAATAATATCTATTGTGTGTCAATACTGGTCTACTATGTATGAGTCAATATTGGTCTGTTATGTATGAGTCAATACTGGTCTGCTATGTATGAGTCAATACTGGTCTGCTATGTATGAGTCAATACTGGTCTACTATGTATGAGTCAATACTGGTCTGCTATGTATGAGTCAATGTTGGTCTGCTATGTATGAGTCAATGTTGGTCTACTGTTTATATTTACAGTGTACTTAGGCTTAACTGAACAATAAAGCATGCATGTTTCTTCAACGCCAAAAAATAGCTGGGTATATGTAATTGAACTCACATCTTTAACATTGCGTCCAGTCTTTGCTGAGGTTTCACCAAATTCTGCTCTCAATTCTGTAGCTTTTCTTTCTCCTTCTGCTTTTTCAATCTGTCTCTTGTTCTAGTTATAATTTAGCATTATGCTGGTTAAGGTATATTCTGTACTTGTAAATCTATTTTGTTTCCTACAATAAGAATGGCAACATCATCATCACGCCCTTCTCGAACTTGTGTTACACATCCATCTACTGCATCAAATGATTTACGATCTGTGAAAATAAACAATTTTTTGGTATTTATTAATACATCGGAGTAAGATAGGAACCAATATGACACAAAATATTTTAAGGAAACATTTTGCTCAAGATACACGTTTACAGTACAACTACAACTAACTAGGAGTTATACTTGAAAAAAGCATGAACAAGAAAATTCTATAACTGACTAGGACTCAAAACTCTATATCATAGCTAGACCTAAGCATACAGTGGCTTGTGCCATAGAAAATGTTTTCATGATGATACTAGTTAAAAGAATAAGGAAAGCAAAACTAGAAAATAAATTATCTCTATAATACAGGTAGTAGCTAAATATACTACATTTGTAAAAATGATTTAAGTGACCGTACTACTAATAATTCTAAATTAAGCTGAAAATTGTCCAATGTGTGAATGAGGGGTGATCAAGGCCAATATTATTCAACACTTGTTATATTACTCCTAGACCACACCCCAGACATACCTAAACCCTAAAGGGTAAGCACAAAGAGTGCATTCTATAACTTCTTGATTTTAACACTAATCACATTTCAAACACTGTATATGTGTAGAGCTTGATATTAGGTATACTGGCTGTATGCTATTTGTTAAAGCTTACTAATGGTAGCTACTCTCAGTTATAACTGTGACATGTACTGATGCTAAGCAAACTAGACCTTATAAATATTAGTTATATTTGTTCATTAGGATAACTGTAACTAACCAGTGATGCTATAAACAACAACAGCAATAGATGAATTTCTGATATGAGTGGAAACAATTGATTGAAATCTCTCTTGACCAGCTGTATCCCATAACTCAAGTTTGACCTAGCAGTACAAGATAATGTGATATCATGTCAATACGTTATGTTCACTTAACTGTTTTACTACCCAATGAAATGGTTTTAATTAATATATCACTCCCAATGGTTGCCTAAAAGAGGAATAACACGTAACATAGATAAATATAACAGTATAGACTGTGATTATTCCAATGATATTAACTCAGTATATTAAACTTATGTTACACGTACAGGGCATGGTTCACCATAGCTGTTGTACATAAATCTTGTAATAAGAGATGTTTTACCAACTAAATAAAGAGTATTAACACACTATGTTCTTTTGTGATGTAGTCACTTACCACTTCCATCACCAAGAAAAATGACTTTTAGTTGATAAACTGTTACTCCACCTACAAGTTTGAGAATACAGTCATTATAAATATTAGATATGTTCCTTGATTGGTATAATACAATTCAAAGATAATGTCTTCTTTATCATATTAAAAATACTTAATACATTGTTTTAATTATGCTATTACACAAACTATTTGTTAGGAAAGACATTGACAACAATTTGAATAACAACAAATAATACAGTTCTTGTAATGGAAATAACTTAAGTAGATCATGATAACATGCTTTTTATTAGCACTAGACTAATCAAACTAACATTATACCTTGTGATAGACTTCTTAGTTCAAGAGGTTGTTCACCTTGTACTTCAAGATTGATGTCTGTATTGATTTTGTTAAAAGTATAATTTTACATATAAATGACATACTTTCAGATGGAGGAACAGCAACATTGTCAGCAACTATACAAAGGAGAACAGTAATGAAGTACTTTATAACAAATTTTATACACAAAAATTAAGACAATGTACAATTAAATAAAACAAATAAAATTACCTGAAACATTTGTCTCACTGTTGATCTGTGTATCACTCGGTTGGCCATTTTGTGACAACTCATTATTACAAGATGGTTCTCCATTCGTGCTGTCTTGTTGACTTAGCCTTGGAAATGCTAGATCATGTACTTCTAATAATTATATGAAATGTATCTATAATAAATCTCTACTTACCTCCTCCTTCTTGAATATCAGTGATATCATAACGATCTGTTATAATAAAGTAAGCATTAATACTTACATAGTGATAACTACTAAAATAAAGGTCTCTCATTGAACAAGTAACTTAATTACAACTTAGTTGGCCATGTATGGCGTAGAAAGTATTAAGTACACGAAAGATTGTCTCAAGACTTACAATCATAGCTATATTGATGATAATGGCAGATAAGATTTAAAGCTACAGGTATGGCAAGTGACATGAATTTAATTATAATGGGTGTGGCAATCAAAATGGGCGTGGCATTGAAAGTATTGTGACTATTGTCTGCATGTGGCAACAAAATATCACCAGACACTGACTAGATATCTACTTACAGCTGCAGTACTGTAGGCAAAGATGGTAAAATTTGCTTACAACAATAGCAATTGGACATACAAATACAACACGAGGATGATAACAATTATGAAAATGACCACAAATTACTCATCATATTATCATGGCTAAAGACTTTATTCACAAATATAACTCAACATTAACATTGTTATAGAATTAAAGTTTGTGAATAAAACTTATCACAAGTAGTTTGGAGTATTTAAAGACTGATTTAAAACCCACATACCTGTGTCAGTAATGGTAGCAGGCTCTTGACGAAAAGGGTCATTTTTAGCTTCTTTAGGGTAACTCATATCATCTAGAAGAGACTCAAACATCAAGTTATATCTTCTACAATGATTAGGAATACCTATAATGGCTTTTAAAAAGCCAGTATACTCACCAAACTAAGAGAAAGGGTTTATTGACAAAGAGCTGACACAGCATAACATGAGATAACATTCATTGTATATATATAACATTCTATAAACTATGCAAGAAGTATTACAAATATGTACTAAACAAATAATACCTGTAGTTGTAATAATGACAGTGTTATGACAGTACTCTCCACCCAAACAATGATAACTGGATGCAACAAAGTACCATATATGAATATAATGGGATGCAGTTGCAAGTATTCATTATTGATTACTTTTTTCTATTAATATTAGCTCCACTTTGAAATAAGTGCATAGACATCTCTCTACATAAAGAATAATAAATAGTAAAAAATCTTGCTATTTGTATATATTATATAGACTTTACCATAAAGACTAATATATATATATATATTATATAATATTATATTATATAAGGAGTGTCCTTTGTGAGTCATTCCACTAAAATACACAATATCTGGTCAAGTAACAGGAAGATGTAGCAACATTCACTGTGTATGGAGATATGGCACAATTTACTAACTTTATTCTTATTGTTATAAGATAACTTCATAACAATAATTTTAATACTAGAAATACATGGACATGCAGGGTTTGCCTCACATAGTGATGGACTAGATTTAATAACAAATGCGGCTTTGATCTCTAGTCTGTCCGTGATAATAGTAAACTTTAGCATCTGTGGCATAATTTTTGCATACCTAGCTTCTAACTTAGCCTTTGATCTTATTAACCTTTGAACTGCTCTAGACATATTGTACAGATCTTTAAATGTTTTAAATATGTCTGCTTTACCTTTCTTCAAATTTATTGCATTGTTAAACATCAAGTTAACATTTTCACTGTGAACATAATCACAAGCTTTTGCATACCTGTGGTTCTAGATTTCAGTAAGGCAATTATCACGTTCCTAAGTGTGACTGAATATATGTGTGTGTGTGTGTGTGTGTGTACACATTATATATAGCATCATTCAGATTAGTTCCCTTGCACTAAAGCGCTTGGCTACAAGGTGAAGTTTCTTTGATATTTGTACTCTCAAAAGTCTCACTGTTCACACACTTTCATATGAAAGAAATGAATTTCAAAAAACCTAACAACTGTCCCTCTACATCACTGTATAATGAGTGACATATTTATAACAATAGCAATATTACAAACTAATTTGTTATGTTTTATTATGTAGGAGTAATATGTTTGATGTTGTTGGTATCTTGTTGGTATTCTTTTTAACAAATTACTACTGAATTATTTGTATATTGTATCCATTTGTAAGATATTTTGCGTCTTGTGATATTTATTACTATTACCATAATGTACTATAATTCCAGTACATGATGTACTAAACTATATTCTGACAAGTTAATTATTCTATCTTGTGTAACTCCATTTATAATACCACATATAACTGGAGTTTAGTCCATTATATCAGAAACTAAGGATGTATCAGGTTATACATACATCAACACTAGTGTCTCAATATATACAAGGTTCAATGACATACTAGAATTAATAAGCTCTATAGTTACAAACTCTAGATACTCCAGTCAAACTAAACACAATTTAAAATACACATTTACTATACTATGTTGTCTATGTAAAGTATGAGTCATCTATACTCTAAACCTTATACCACAACAACAAACAGTGCAGTAAGTCATATATATGGTTTAGTCTAATATGATTTGTATAATAACTTGAAAAAATTAAATTTCTTAATAATGAATATTAATATAGCAATTACAACAATGTATACAATAACATGAATTATGTTGTCGTCTTAAATTAGAGAACAATGCACACACCTACTATAGTAGTCATAGCGTAATAGTTGATTGCATCACAAACATTTCTAGGAGAGGAGCTATTGCATGAGAGCAGAACACACAAACAAGCAAATAAAAACAACCAAGCACACATTTTTCAATTGATATTATACAAGAAAAAACATATATTTTGACTACTATCCTGACCTTGTGAAGTTCATATATTCTATTTAGTTTTAGTTTCAATTCTTATGACATTGAAATATCGATAAGTTGGTCACTAACCAGATATCAATCATGTGATACCAGATAGGTGATATACATGAAGAGTCATCTTGATCGATATAGTAACACATCACGTTTTTAGTAGTATAAGTGACAGTCTTACTGTAATATATAATTATACGTATGTGGTTATTTTTATTCAATATAAGTATAAAATAGTTGAAGACGTAGTTCTTTACAGACTCACCTTAGTTTGGGATTAAAAGATAGTCTAGTCATCAAGAAAACACCTCAATAAGGTAAACTTGTATCCTCAATTAAACGTCTCCCTGGTATAAATGCTACCCAGAACCACGTGGTAGTAAAAATTTGGAACAGGTAATTTTTTGTCGAGGCCTAGTCTCGTCCCCCCAGAATTTTTTAACAGGGGGTCTCTCCCTAACTAAGAATTTTTGCTTAAGACATCACCTTTAGTGATAACAGCCCATGATAAAATTTGTTAACGTTGACTCATAATTTTAGAAAGTATCTGAGATTTTTAAAAAAATTAATATAAATTACTTACAACATGTACAGCATAAAATAATCACAATAAGAAGAATAAAAACAAACACAATAAGAATCAAACCAACAATAAAACCAACAAAATGTCCATTACTGTCAATATTAGTACTAGTAATATCAAACTTTACAGTAACATTATCAGTAGGATCAACTAACAAATACATTGATGATATATAATTACAATAGAACTCCTGACATACATGTACTTCACAAGATGGATGATGAACAGACAATGGTTCACTACAATCACTAGGGCTATCCAATCCAGTTATGTTATAGTACACACCAACTACTGAAGTATTACTGTTAACTAGAACTTGTTCTGGTACTTGAAGTGCAATGTAATAGAAGGTTCTGTAATATTAAATGTCCATGTTGATTTGCCAACTTTGAAAGGATGTGACATATCTAATGGAGTAATGATGTCATGGTTTATAAAGTTGATATGGTCTGTGTAATCATTAAACAGAACCAGTATTGTAAGATATGAAGTACCATTTGATGTAACAGTACTAATGGATAACTCATATATCAATTGGGAACCATCCAGTAGGTAGATAGGATTATCGCCATCATTATAATTGTAGTTATAACGAGATCCAGTGAGTGGTCTCATTGCTTTCGCTGGAAGATAATCTGTGGTCTTAACAGGTAACATATTATCTATATAAACCATAGCTGTAATAGTGCTATGTTGAGGTAAGTTCATTAGAGTTATGGTCAGAGAAGAGATAGATGAGCTAAGTGTCATAATGTATGGACTAAGGAATGGATCTTCTCCAATTTGGTTTTGAATAGATGTGTGCATAGTTAGTGATACTGACATACCTAATGAAATAACTCCACCTATTACAATTACTAGTCCAAGAATACATACAAGAGATAAAATGACTTTGACCTTTCTAATTGTACATTCTAGAGAGAGAGAGTTGATGTAACAGTATAAAGTATTATTCTTGCAAAGTTATTAGCTTAAAGAAAACAAGTAAAATTTAACAAAAGAATATCTGTCTAACAAATTGTCACCTGTAAATGAATAAGAAAGAAATTAAATTGAGTTTTCATCTAGTGAACATGGTAAAAACTGACAATATTTGATATTAATACTAAGACTCTAATGATGCATTTTTGTACTAATAAAGTTTTGTCCTAAACAGTTAGTGATATCATATCACAAGAATGCATTGCTAATTGACACAACTTTTAAACCTCTAACCTCTACTAAATATTGTAATAACATTACGTAACACATAATATATACTAAATCAATCATTTTTAATATGCACTACTTAAGAAATGAATGTATACAATTACATATTAGCTAGCCTAACTCACAGGTTTAAAGTATAAATATTTTAGTTTTACCTAAGGAATAAGAGTCAGTTGATGATAAACTGTCTCTATCTATAAAACAGGTTTCAAAGATTGTACATGCATAAAAATTATTATCATTTTATGTTTTGTTTTAAATATTGTCCATTTAATCAACTTCTTCCGCTATGGGTCCACCTCGATGATTACCAGGTAAGCCAGCACTATTGTCAGAACCAGCATGAAGTTTGGCCATAATAGGAGAAGGTACCTTTGATGTCTCTATTCTTACATTTGATGAAGGATCTGTCTTTGAAGTGAGGGCCACTGCTGGTGGGCGTGCATGTGGACATCCGGTTTAGTCTACTTTCACATACATGTCATATAGTATCTATGCTAGCAGTCACTTCCATTTCGCTTGATTCTCTGATGACAACACTGGCTAACCACACCCTTGAATTTAGAATTTGCCCAAGTCATCAATCAATGCATATATTTTATCTGTGATAGCATAATAATACTAATAATAAAAATAATAACAATAATAACAATAATAATGATGATAATAATAATAATAATAATAATAATAATAATTAGAATAACAAGAATCACAACAGTTACCAAAGAGAAGTTTTATTGGCAATGTTGAATAGAGTCATACACTGGTATCAAAATAAGTAATTACAACTTATAATACATTTTAGAGACAGAACAATGTGTCTGACAATAACATAGTCAAAAAGAAGTATAAGTACATACACTAAGAGTTACTTTAAGATCAGAGGCTAAACAATCAAAAATGTGAAAAATAAATAAATTCATTTAAACAATCTAACTACCAGTGTTTAACACAAACATTTAAGACAACAATGTCTTGGTGATTCAACAGAAGTCTGACTAGGAGAAGACAATTGAATTGCTAAAGTACAACAAGAAATAATACTAATAAATACTGAGGAATACTCGTGTACAAAGAAAAACTGTGTGTGATCAATAAACACATGATATTATTACCTTCTACTTGATGGCTGTTTGATTGTTGGTCCCTCATTTCAATAAAAGCCAGAACTTTTCTTGTTAACAGCTGAAACAATACATATGTAAACATCAATGTGTTAATAATACTAACTGGTCTGTTGTTTAGTTTACTTAGGTGTAATTGACCAGTAAAGCACATAAGTTTCTTAATGTCAAAATAGCTGGGTATATGTAATTGAACTTACTTCTTCAACATTGTATCCAGTCTTTGCTGAAGTTTCCACAAAATCTGCTCTCAATTTTTTAGCTTTTCTCTTTCCTTCTTCAGTCAAAATCTGTCTTTTATCCTAAGTGAAATTTAATAATACGTTGCTTAAGGTATATCTATACTTGTAAATCCACTTTGTTTCCTACTATAAGAACAGCAACATCATCATCACGCTCTTCTCGAACTAGTGTTACACATTCGTCTACTGTATTAAATGATTTACGATCTGTAAAGATAGACAATTTTTGTATTCATTAATAATAATATTAATTAAACTTTGACCTTTTAATATCATTGTACAGCCATTTCTCAGTAGCAAGGACTGACACAAATTTATTAGAACTCTTAATCACAAATGACACAAGTATGGAGTCTAAGGTACTATCTATTACTATCTACTAAAACATATAAAAATCAATTTAGTTCAAAATGTGAAAAGTCTTTATTTACTTTGGGACTATATAGGAACCAATATGATAATTTTATTTTATGGGAACACTTTTGTTTAAGGCTACTACTTGTACATTATAGCTAAAGCTGACTGGTAGTTACACTAGAAAACAAAGCATGAACAAAGAAAGTCTATAACTGATTAGGACCTAAACCTGTATATCATGTCTAGACCAAAGCATACAATGGTTTGTGCCATAGAAAAAGTTTTCATGATGAAAGCAGTTAATAGAATAAGGAACCTTTCAAATAAATTGTTTCTATAGTACAGGTAGTACTACATTCGTATTACAGTAAAATGATTGATGTGACCTTATATTAAAAATTGTAAATTAAAATGAAAATTGTCTAATGTGTTATGTGCTATGAGGGGTGATCAATGTCAAAATTAATCAACACTCATGATACTGTTCATAGACCACACCCAAAACATTCTTACACCAAAAAGCACAAGCACAAAATACCTTTAGTTATAACTGTGATATGTACTGATACTAAGACCTTAACACTAATGTGTGAACACTAATCACATTTCAAACACTGTATATGTGTAGAGCTTGATATTAGGTATACTGACTGTATGCTATTTGTTAAAGCTTACTAATGGTAGCTACTCTCAGTTATAACTGTGACATGTACTGATGCTAAGTAAACTAGACCTTATAAATATTAGTTATATTTGTTCATTAGGATAACTGTAACTAACCAGTGATGTCATAAACAACAACAGCAATAGATGAATTTCTGATATAAGTGGAAATAATTGATCGATATCTCTCTTGACCAGCTGTATCCCATAAATGAAGTTTGATCTGATGGTATAAAAAAACTACATCATAACAACATGTTAATTTCACTTAACTGTACGATCATGAAAGAGAATTGTTTTAATTAATATGTCACTACCAATGGTTGGCTAAAAAAAGAAAGAACATAACATAATTAATATCACTCTAATAACATGTAACTCATATATAATGTATGCTACACATACAGGACATGGTTCACCATAGCTGTTGTACATAAATCTTGTAATAAGTGATGTTTTACCAACTAAATAAAGAGCATTAACACACTAAGTTTTTTGTGATGTGGTCACTTACCACTTTCATGACCAAGAAAAATGACTTTTAGTTCATAAACTATTTCTCCACCTACAATTTTGAGAATACAGTCATTATAAACATTATAAACAATACAATTCAAAGAGAATATCTTCTTTATCATATTAAAAATACTTAATACATTGTTCAATTGTGCTGGACATGAATTATTCTTAGGAAAGACATTATAGTTGTTGTAATTGAAATTGATGTTTCTGTAATAAGCAGGTTATTATTAACAGCTATGTTTTACATACTTTTATGTACTAGACTAACGAGATGAACAATATACCACATAATAACGTGGTTTAAGAGGTCGTATATTGAAATATGTGTTTTATTAAAATTAACAGTTGTAAGTAAATGACTTACTTTCAGGTGGAGGAACAGTACATGACTTGCTTTTAGGTGGAGAAATAGTAACATTATCAGAAACTATACAAATAACAACAATTATGAAGTGTTAATAGTTCATTTATAAAATGTTAGGATAAAGTATAAAATAAATAAAATTACTTGTAACAGTTGTCTCACTATTGATATGTGGATCACTTGGCTGCTCATTTTGTGACAATTCTAAATTACAAGATGGTTCTCTATTTATATTGTCTTGTTGATGTAGCCTTGAAAGCACTAGATCATGACTTGGATGTTGTTGGCCAATTTGTAACAATTCATAAGATGGCTTCCCATTCATGCTGTCTTGTTGATGCAACTTTGAAAATGCTAGATTATGACTTGGTTTATCTAATAAATATATGAAATGTATCTATAATAAATATCTTCTTACCTCCTCCTCCTTCTTGAATATCAGTGACATCATAACGATCTATTATATTAAAGTAAGCTTTAATAACCTGTTAACCTATGTGGCCTGTTAATAATTTCATTTATTCTGTATTTGAAATATTTAGAGGTCTGACTTGATCTTGTTAAAAGTATTTTGATTTAATGGATAATCTTACTAGAGACCATAGGTAGGTAAGGGAATTCATTAGGTAACTACATCACATTGTGGTAGCATTATGAACTTAACTTAATATCATTAACAACTACACAACCCTGTAATAATAACTAATCCTACAGGTGGACACCTGATATTTTCCTACTTAGCAAGGTCTGTCAACAATGCTGCTCTTAAATAGCCTAAAAGTACTCAAAAAAGGATTGTTTCAAGACTTATAGTTGTAGCTATACTGATGCTGCTGACAGAGGTATTTAAAACCACATGTACATGTGATATGATCTAATTATAATGGGTGTGGCTACACAATAGGCGTGGCCTTGATAGTTATGTGACAACAAATGTCACCAGATGTACAGCTACAGTACTGTAGGCAAAGATAGTAAATTTTCGCTACAATGATAGCAATTGGATATACAAACATAACACAAAGATCACAACAATTAGGAGACTAATTGTCTGGGACAAATTACACATTATATTATCATAGCTAAAGACTTTATTCACGAATATAACTCTACATTGATATTATTACAGAATATTTTGGAATATTTAGAGACTGATTTCAAACCCACATACCTGTGTCAGTATTGGTAACAGGTTCTAGACGATAAGGGTCATTTCTTGCTTGTTGAGGACAACTCATATTATCTAGAAAAAATTTAAACATTAATTTGTACCTTTTACACGACCAGGAATACCTGTAATGACTTTAAAAAAGGCAATAAATTCACCAAACCAAGAGAAAGACTTTGCTGACAAAGAGCTGACACACACACATATGACAAATATGACAAATATTCAAGAAATTTCAGTTGTGTAATAAACAAATAATAGATGTAATAATGACTGTGCTATGTCAATGATCTCCACCCAAACAACGTTGCCTGGCTACAACAAAGTACCATCTATCAATATAATGGAATACAGCTGCAAGCATTCATAATTGATTACCTTTTTTTATTAATATCAGCTCCACCTTCAAGTAAGTGCATAGACATCTCTCTACATAAAGAATAATATATACTAAAAAACAAATAGGCCACAATGACATGTATATATATTATATATAGAGTGTCCTTTAGAGACATTCCAGTACAATATAATGATAATTTAACAGGAAGAAATGGTAACGTTGATTTCTTTTATATTCTATTATGCAGGAGTATATGGTCGGTGTTGTTGTTATCTTGTTTATACTCTTTTAAACAAATTAAACTGAACTATTTATGTATTATAATTCCAGCACGTAATAATTTACAAGTTTGTTATCTAACACATCAGTAGTTCTTGTGTATCTGAAAATACCACATATAACTCGAGTTTACTCCATTATATCAGAAGCTAAGGCTGCCTGGGTTATGTATACATACATACACTAGTGTCTCAATATATACAGTTCAGTGACATACTAGAATTTTAATGCGCTCGATAATTACAAAGTAAGACCACTGAATACAAACAATTTAAAATACCACTTTACTCTACTACAGTGTCTACATTTAATAATATAATTGATTTAGCAGAGTATTCTATGTAAAGTACAAGTCATCTATACTCTAAACCTTATACCACAATAACAAACAGTGCAGTAAGTCATATATATGGTTTAGTCTAATATCATTTGTGTATAGTAATATAATAATAACAGTGATATATGTAATAACTTGAAAAAATTTAATTTTTTAATATTAGATTACTAATATAGTAATAACAACGATCCGTGTAATAACTTGATTTATGAGAGAACAATGTACACATCTACTATAGTAGCCATAGCACAATAGTAGACTGCATCACAAACATTTCTAAGAGAGGAAGTTTTATACGAGAGGGGACACACAAAAGAAGCAAATAAAAAGACTCAAGCACATCTTTCAATTGATATTTTTTAAGAAAAACTAATTATTTTGACTACTATCCTGACCTTGTGAACTTCATACATTTAAATCTGTTTTTAGTTTCAATTATGACATTTGAAATATTGATAAGTTCGTCACTAACCAGATATCCAATTTGTGATGCCAGATAGGTGATATACATGAAGAGTCATCTTGATTGATATAGTAACACATCACGTTTATAGTAGTATAACTGACAGTCTTACTGTAATACAAAAGCATATACGCATACGGTTATTTTATTCAATATCATTAGAGTAATGTAATTACAAAATAGTTAAACAGATAGTTCTCAAATGACTCACCTTAGTTTGGGATTAAAAGGTAGCCCACTCATAAGAAAATACCTCATCAAGGTAAATTTGTATCCTCAATTAAGCGTCTTTCTGGTGCCTTGCTAGCCAGAGCCACGTGCTATAAGAAATCCGGGATTCCGGAATCCGGAAACAGGTAATCATTTTTTCGAGGGGTTGGTCTCATCACTAGACACAGTTCACATTAAGCGAGTAAGCGTCTGGGAACGAGACTAGCACCCCCAAAAATTAACAGGGGGCCACCCCCTGACTAAGAACTTATCTTGACCCTTTGACAATTGTAAATTGTATAGTTTTAACTTGTGAATGTAAATCATAGTTTTAGTTAATGTAACCTCAAGATCAAATGTAGTAAGTCAGTTCATTGTTGAGACAGCTTAATTCTACTTTACTGGAAAGTATCGTATACAGGACATATCCTTTTATATTTAACCACACTATTAAAATGGACATCATAGGATGATACAAGCCCTCTGGTAATAATAGCTGATCACAGACCGTGATAAACTTATTAAGATTGCCTCGTAATTTCAGACTGTGATAAACTTGATTAAGAAATTTCAGAACATATCTGAGATTTAAAATTAGTAACTTCATATAAATTACCCTATGTGCCTCGTAATTTCCATAATTTCAGACCGTGATAAACTTAATTAAGAAATTTCAGAATATCATAAATTACAGAATATCATATAAATTACCCATTACAGAAGTTATTAATAACACAATAAATAAAAACACAAAACAAAATTGTCTGTTAACCTACTAGTCTTACACCAGCAGTCCTTTGGTCCACAACAAAGACGACTTATTTAATGAATGAACCAACAAATTATCCTTTTTCAATCTTCATGATTGAGAATCACAATAGCAGTCCTCTTGTCCACCAACATATCAGCCTTGACTGCAGGAGACATCGTTCCTTGGAATTAGGATATTATTGTCATAGTAGTATCACATCATTAGTGACGCACATACATGGATTAACGAGATTCCCACTGTCCCTATCTACTATCAAGTGAAACTACATCCAAGGGAATGTGTTTGGCAAAATTAGCATGGAAAGAACATCCTGTTGAGTGTATAACAGCCATGGTCTTTTACAATAGATAGTTGTGCTTGATACTTCAGCAGCTCTTGCTACTGATGATAACATCCTGTTGAGTGTAACGGCCATGGTCTTTTACAATGGATACAGTTGTGGTTGATATTTTAGCAGCTCTTGCTACTGATGATGAATTAGCTTACCATAGACCCCTGAGCTGGTGCTCATGACATTTCCTATTTTAGCAGTTCTTGCTACTGATGATGAATTAGCTGTAATGAAAAATCTACCATAGACCCTTGAGCCAATGCTCATTATTGACGTTTTCCAGTACTATAGCTCTATAGCTAACCAATCGCAGCCATATTGGAATTAGTTATTTATTTCTTTCACAAATACTTTCCACAGCAAGTATCCTTTATGACAGCCATAACATTTATGCTTTCATCTCTCTAAGACTCTTTTTGCAGCAATAGTATCGAAAGCAGGTTTCAGAGAGCCAGTGCAGAGAGAGAAAGAGTAGTTTCAGAGATCCAGTCCAGAGATAGAGAGAGGACTCAAGCAAGTTCTTTCCAAACAGCGAAGAGAAAGCATACAATTTTTGCACTTTGTACTGAGCTTTATACACTCATAGAACCATGTTCTTATCATGTGGTGTGATAAGAGACAATCTGACTCCATGAGAGAATAACAAATACACCATGTGCTCTCATGGAGTCAGACTGTCTGTCTTATCACATCACATGTATATATGAATACATGAATAGTGTAATATGACAATAATTATGTTAGGTGAGTCATACCATTATACAACAAGATATTTGACAAAAGTGAATAAATTGAGAGTAGACAAAATCACAAAGTGAGAAGAACTCATGGTTCATGCTGCCACGAGTAAGATTATGATAAAAGACATCATTGTAAAGGTTAAAATTAAGTATAGTGCTAATAATATTCAAACAATCATTGGTTAGCAAAGTAATAGCAACGATTAAACAATGTCATAGCAACAGATGTTGTCATGGTAACATAATGTACATGTAAAATAGTGCATTAGTTATCAGTTAATAGTAATGATGATAATATAGGTCATTATAGTAGGTGTGGTTAATGCTGCCACGATGTCTTATCAAACTCATTATCATCGTCATCATTATCTAGTCTTTGCTACTTTCATAACACAATCAGGTATAGTCTATCTTGTCAATGCTGATCACATGATCTGCTATATATACTTCAATAACAGGTGTAGGAGTAGTGGTAGATACAGTGGGTGTGGTTTTGATAATGTATTTGGTGTGGGTGGAGTAAGTGGAGGTTTGGCATGTACCATTTCGTTATTAGTGACTTGCCTTGAAATGTAGAACTCTTGACAACCTATAATGGACACATAAGAGAGTTAATGGATACATGTATGAGAATATATTACATGCAGTAAGAAAGTAAAAATGGATACGTAGTAGGACTAATGGATACATAGTAGGAATACATAGTATTACTAAATGGATACATAGAGCTACTAATAACATTAATAAATGGATACATAGATAGAATAATGGATCGATAGATTTTAATCTTTTAGCTGTTGTTCTGTTCTTGAAAGTGAAAATATAATTTTTAACATTTATTGGATCTCTATTAAGTTGATTAAGTCTACCAAATGAGATAGAAGTACATGTATGTGTAACTGAATATTAATGTTACCATAGCATCAATAGATAGTTACCTCAAAATATTTCATTAAAGTGTCCTTGTCTTCCACATTAATGAGTTGACATGTTTTGCTGTCCACTTTCTTCTTAGTATCACTGAGAAGGTCTCTCTTAATGTTATTAGAAGTGGGCGGAACATTTACTGGACCGGAGGGAGCGGCTGCTCATGTTCACGAGCCTAAAAGTTACATATAGTATCAGTCATTGTACTATTATTAGACATTATGTGTACAATATATCAATGTACCTTATTTTGTAATTGGTCAGGCTTTTCTTGTAATGATATAATAGTAGGTGTGGTTGATGAGGATAAAGAGGTGTGTCTTTTTTCTCTGAGAGGAGCTGATTTAATAGGTGTTTTAGTAGCTGAGGAGAGTGTCTCCTTTAACTTTGAAATATTTGAAGATAAACTCTTGAGAGTCTGTACATAAAAATAATATGAACTGATATACTGTACAGGTATGTATATATCTGATAAATAACTTCACTAGTAATAATAGAACCTTTCTCTTAATGTACATGTACATACTGACCTCCATCACTTTATCTCTTTTCTCTTAAGTAATGACTTCCCAATTTCATCAACTTTTGTTAATAAAAGCTAAAATGAATCTAATGAAGGGTGTGGTCATCAACTATGAATTTATAATGAGTTTAATTACCTATTGTTTATGTAAGTATTTGTGATACCATAACATTAATGACTCTGTCTTTTTTGTAGTTCTAATCTCTTAAGATTGGCAGCAGGTTTGACCGATTTTTATGATTTGTGTGGTTGGTGATAAGTGGGTGGAGGATGTGATGCCAAGTTGATGAAGTGGGAGGGGCTTATGATGAAGTGACATGTGTAATTGATGATGATTGTGCCTGGAAATTAAAAGGATTAATTAGAAATTAATTAGAACAAACTAACAGTGGGTGTGGCATTGTATTGAATTGATAATGGAGGATAGCTAACATTGAAAGAGAGAGAGAGAATA
Organism: Xestospongia muta; assembly: GCA_963693285.1. Lineage (NCBI taxonomy): Eukaryota > Metazoa > Porifera > Demospongiae > Haplosclerida > Petrosiidae > Xestospongia > Xestospongia muta. The sequence continues at coordinate 6,951,242 of OY848923.1, read as the reverse complement.
CATATAACATATATGTACAAATGTTTATACAGCTTCTTTTTCATGTGGTTACCTTTATTCAATATTACTCTCAAATTATCAGTTGTTATCTTAGGAAGTCTTAGGATAACACATGGTAGAGAGTTCCGTTATATGTTTAAGCAAACATCCATGAAGTGTTTTATTGAAGTGGACATCACTGAATATAAGGTCCTCTGGTGATAACAGCTAACAGCAGCCTGTGATAAACTTTGTTAACCATGCCTCATCATTTTAGAATATATCTGAGATTTTAAAAAATTAATAACTTTCATGTATATTACCTACAATATTTACAGCATAAAATAATAATGACAATAACAAGAATAAAAGCAAACACAATAAATATAAACATAAGAATCAAACCAACAATAAAACCAACAAAATGTCCATTACTGTCAATATTAGTACTAGTAATATCAAACTTTACAGTAACATTACCAGTAGGATCAACTAACAAATACATTGATGATATATAATTACAATAGAACTCTTGACATACGTGTACTTCACAAGATGGATGATGAACAGATAATGGCTCACTACAATCACTAGGGCTATCCAATCCAGTTGTGTTATAGTACACACCAACTACTGAAGCATTACTGTTAACTGTAACATGTTCTGGTACTTGAAGTGCAACGTAATAATTGGAAGGTTCTGTAATATTAAATGTCCATGTTGATCTACCAACTTTGAGAGGAGGTGACATAGCTAATGGAGTAACAGTTCCATCATTTTTATAATTGAAATAGTCTGTGTAATCGTTAAAGAGAGCCAGTACTGTAGGATATGACATACCATTCGATGTAACAGTACTAATGGATAACTCATATATCAATTGGAAACCATCCAGTAGGTAGACAGGATTATCACCGTCATAGTAATTGTAGTTATAACGAGATGGTTGACTTGATGCAGTGAGTGTTCTCATTGGTTTCGGTGGAAGATAATCTGTGATCTTAACGGGTAACATACTCTCAATATAAATCATAGCTGTAATAGTGCTATGTTGAGGTAAGTTTATTAGAATTATGGTCAGAGAAGAAATAGATGAGCTAAGTGTCATAATGTGTGGACTAAGGAATGGATCTTCTCCGATTTGGTTTTGAATAGATGTCTGCTTATCTTTTGATACTGACACTCCCAATGAAATAACTCCACCCACTACAATCACTAGTATTCCGAGAATAAATAAAATCAATAAAACAGCTATTATTATTCCACATTCTAGAGAGAGAGAGAAAGTTGTACTCTTAGTATCTTTATTGTATAAATCTTGATAACTTACGTCTTTGCTCATGATTGTTTGGGTTATCTGAAACAAATAGATTATTATATTTACAAGAAGTCAAATAAAGATTGTTTTGTATTATAGAATTGTACTATAGCAGTAGCATATGTAATAGAATAAGAATAATTAGCTAGGTTTTTCATACTACTGAGTACTCAGAATAATAGTAAATAAAGTCATTGGTTGTTGTGCATATTGGCAATCAATTTAAGTGGTTTAACATGTTCAAAAAGTCTCATATAATAAACACTATAACGAAACTTACTATAATGTGTGTGTGTGTGCATAATATATATATATATATATATATATATATATATATATATATATATATATATATATATATATATATATATATATATATATATATAAACAATCTCAGATCTATCTGATAAGCCAAGCATATGAGAGGTAGAAAAAGCCAAAAAATTAATTATTTAATAATCTTAAAAAGCTTACTGTCTTGCCCAGGTGGATTGCCAGGTCCATCTATTTAAGATAAGAGTAAAAACAAAGTCGTGTTACACTTTTACTAACTTACTGTCTTGTCCAGGTGGATTACCAGGTCCATCTATTTAAGATAAGAGTAAAAACAAAGTCGTGTTACACTTTTACTAACTTACTGTCTTGTCCAGGTGGATTACCAGGTCCATCTATTTAAGATAAGAGTAAAAACAAAGTCGTGTTACACTTTTACTAACTTACTGTCTTGTCCAGGTGGATTACCAGGTCCATCTATTTAAGATAAGAGTAAAAACAAAGTCGTGTTACACTTTTACTAACTTACTGTCTTGTCCAGGTGGATTACCAGGTCCATCTATTTAAGATAAGAGTAAAAACAAAGTCGTGTTACACTTTTACTAACTTACTGTCTTGTCCAGGTGGATTACCAGGTCCATCTATTTAAGATAAGAGTAAAAACAAAGTCGTGTTACACTTTTACTAACTTACTGTCTTGTCCAGGTGGATTACCAGGTCCATCTATTTAAGATAAGAGTAAAAACAAAGTCATGTTACACTTTTACTAACTTACTGTCTTGCCCAGGTGGATTACCAGGTCCATCTATTTAAGATAAGAGTAAAAACAAAGTCATGTTACACTCTTACTAACTTACTGTCTTGCCCAGGTGGATTGCCAGTTCCATCTGTTTAAGTAAAAAGTAAAAAAAAATTATATCAGGTTATATTTTTACTGAGTTCTCTTAGATTGTATATACACACATAAACAATCTCAGGACTATTGACAAGCTAAGTATATGCCAGGTGGATAAAGGAAAAGATATCATCTAAGAATCTTATTAACCTGGCCCATTATAAAATTAAAACAAGCATCATTTTGATAATAAGTTATTTGATAATCTCTTTGCCAACTTACTTTCAAATGGGAGAGGAATACTATCACCAGAAACTAAAATAAACAAGAGAGATACATTAACAATGTCATTTAGTAATCAGAGACCAGAGCATACTTGTTACCAAGGATACACATATCTCTTCTTCATATGTTAGGGTTTGTCTTACCTCTATGCCTAAAAGATTCATCAACTTGATGTGATGACTGCTTCACACTGCTTTGTTGTTGATTTTGTTGTGGTAGAACCATACGATGGCAATCTAATATAAATGTTTACAAACTCACATATATTCAAGTTAGAGAGTAAACATGCTCAATCTTACCATCTCCTTGTTGGATAGCATTGAAAGGATATTGTTCTAAAGAAAGTTTAACAAATGATAGCTGAGCAACATAAATACAACTATAAATAGTCTCAAATTAATATAATGTACCTAAAAAGTTATCAGAGATACTTTAAAAATCTTTCTACAAGCATACACAGTACCTGTGTTAGTGTTTGTAAGAGGACCATCACGAGCAGGATCATCCCTGGCTTCTTCGGGTTGAGCCATATCACCTATATTGACACTCATGTCTTTATAATGAGTTATACATATCTAAAAAGGCTATAAAATGGCAACGTAGACAACTTTGATTCAATATATTCCCTCTGAAAGAAGTTGCTGACTCAAAGCTGACTCAGAGCTGACTAAGGAAACATTACTATTACTGTTACACATAATTAAATACATGTATAATATATTCATTACACACATCACACCTCAGCATTAGATCATGTGAGGATCATATGACACACCATTTATCTAAACATCTAAGTACATAAACATTGAAGTTATACAAATGGTCATATAGTATTACATATTGAAAGTTTACACTGTATTCACTTTGTTATGATTTCTAACTTAGTGTTATATCTCTGGCTAGGAACATATTATATTCTCACCATAGTATCTCCTACATAATAGGACTTGTAAAGGATAAACCATGGGGTTATTAGTAAGTAGCCAATCAGATTATACAGATGAAGGAAGTCCTCACACAAGGGCATAGATTAAAGATGTGTGTTATCTGTATGTCAAACTAATCCTAAAACTAAAAACCTGAATTAATGAATTATTCGTATTTTAATATAAATTGTGCAACACAGAGTATACCTAAAATCGATTTCTAGGAAATTAAGCATATCAATATACACATGACTGTTATGCAATATTAATATACCATAGTAGTAATAGCACTATAGTGAAATATTGTACTAAGATTTTGACATTACAAAATTGTATGTATTAGGACTAAAATATTACATTAAATTGATAATTGTATTACTTGTGAGTATATCCAA
>OY848923.1:6549731-6942231 GCA_963693285.1 Xestospongia muta | reverse complement strand
GATTCGAATTTTTACGAACACAATATATACATAGATATATTATTGCTGTTACTATTGTTATAATCATGACAACAAGAGACAAAGTATGCCTAGGATCTAACTTTGAAGACACCACTCGTCATTTCTACTAATGCCTGTCCATCTCTTTATGGTGGGGTAATTCAACAATGTGGCTCACTTGCTCCCCCACCCTCCTTCCTTCTATTGATGGTATTATACAATAACTATAATAATAATAATAATAATAATAATAATAATAATAATAATAATAACAGCAACAACAACAATAATAATAATAATAACGTCTGTTTGGTTGTCTGCCTTACCTCTTAAGGAGTTCAGGTTCAATCTACATAAAGCATGCCATCTGTATTAGATACGGATGGCAACCACCTCAACTCCCCTCAGCCTGTATTTGTGACAAGACTTTTAACATAGACCATGCTCTCTCATGTCCGTATGGTGGATTTCCCACTTTGTGACATAATGTTGCCAGAGAGCCGACACTTCAACTTTTATCTGGGGAGACACTGTCCTATTCTACTGCTGGTGCTGATGGTGCAAGATTAGATGTTGGTGCTGATGTGTTTTGGGGGACCCCGGGTCAGAGAGCTTTTTTTGATATTAGGGTGGTTAACCCTTTCTCTAGTACATACCGGAATCTCTCTTTATTATCAGTGTATAAAAGGGAAGAAAAGAAGAGAAAATATGACCAGAGAATTTGCAAAATAGAGTATGGCAGTTTCTCCCTTATCATCTTTTCCACTAGTGGTGGCTTGGCTCCGATTTCTTTACTCATATATAAACGTATAGCCACACTTCAGTTGAAAAAGTCATCCAGGTCCTATAACTCAGTCATTAATTACATAAGGTGTAAACTATCATTTTTACCTCTACGTTCCACCATCAGGTGTCTTAGAGGGATAAGGTTCACCTTTCCCCACAACATTGAAATTGATGCTGCTATCTCTGACGGTCACATTCTATCTTAAATTAATTATATTTTTGTTTCAGACTTGTCTAATTCTCACATATCTTAAATCTCAGTGTTGTACTTTATTGCATTGTAAATAATAACATTACTAGTTTATAATAATAAAAACATTATTATTATTATTATTATTATTATTATTATTATTATTATTATTATATCATCTACATGCACATATGGTATATAATAATAATAATTATATAATAATAATAATAATTATTATTAGTATTATATTATTATTATTATTATTATTATTATTATTATTATTATACCAATAAATGAAAGCAGGAGAATCAAGAAAACAAGAGTTAATAATGATCGAGAAAAAGCAAACAACAACAACAACAACAACAACAACAACAACAACAAAACACTTAGTTCAATGATAAGCCAATTGATGCTCCATCCTCAAGTTCATGGCACCTTCACTTTGTACGAGACTCTCTTACACAAAGTATGGATGATCTCAAGATGGCAAACGATATTCTAGTAATCACCCATCCCACTATTATTATTATTATTATTATTATTATTATTATTATTATTATTAAAAATAATAATATGTATATCATATATAAATTTGGGAAGAATAAAATAGGTATTTTTAATTTTCTTGTCTTGGTATCTCTGAGTAATGTCTTGACATTAAACATTTACGAACACAATACATACATATACATATTATTATTATTATTATTATTATTACAATCATGACAACTAAACCACTAACTGAGACAAAACCAATACGCATACAACCTGTTATTCGAGACACAATGTAGTTGATTTCTATTTCAGCATTATCAGTAGGGCTCAGTAGCAAGTAGTATTGATCAGACTGTCTGCAATGAAAATTATACGTATCGTTTATCTTTACTTGACAATAAGGATGGTCGATTGTCAATGCTTGGTCACAACCTTTAGGCTTCTCCAGTCCTGTTGTGTTATAGTATGCTCGAACTACTGATACATTGCTTTGTATGGAGACATTGTCATCTATCTCAATAGCAACATAGTACGGGAAATACTCAGTAATATTAAATAACCAGATAGACTCAGGATCCATTAAACATGATGATCTAGCATATGGTTGAAAGGATATGTGATTTTTAAAATTCATATAATCAGATTCATCATTGAACAGAAAGAGGCGAGCAGGACATGTAGAGGTGGAAGTCATAAATACATTAACAATATAAATTATCTGAGAGTTTGGTAATAAGTAGATAGGTTGATCTGCTCCATAATAGTTATAATTGTAACGAGACTTTCCTTTAAGCTCAGGTATTGTAGTTTGTGGAAGATTGTCATAACTCTCATTAGGTTTAGTGGAAGTTAAATAAACAACAGCTGCTATACCATCTGTTGGATTACTGAGTGTTATATTAATAGAAGAAGTGACAGATGAATCAAAGCTGACTAGAATAGCATCGTTGTCTTCTATTTGATGACGTGAAGAGCGAGGGTGTTCAATGTGTGCTACAAATGTTATCACCATCAAGGCTGCTATTATTAGAAGCAGTACTACCACTGCCACTATAGAAACACAGAGTATGACACGATACTTCTTGTTTAGTGGACAACATTGTTGGCAATTAACATAATTACGTTCATGTCCTTGTCCTCCTCCTCTTCCTATGCGCTCCTCATTTCTTTCTTGTATTCCTATGTGTTCCTCATTTCTTTCTCGTATTTGTTCTTGAGAAAGCCTTTCTGAAGGTTCTTCTTCTATATGTGGTAGGGGTTGTTGCCTATGAACATGAGAACTAGCTAATGATGAATCATTATTCCCTTCTCTTCTCTCATTGATAATTCCATGTACCAAAGCACTTTGACTCTGTTCTGTGTACAAACTGAAATCATATGGTTAAAAAGTGAATTACCTGTAGAAACAGAGTCTATATTTGTTGTGATTATTATTTCTGATTGTTTAAAATCTTTAAAAAAGAAAAGATAAGAAAAACTAAGTGAGGTAGTATCAATATCCTTACCACTTCCTGCCTCATAAGCAGACTGATAGATTTCATCTATATAGATCAATAGCTTTTGAATGTATTTATTAACTTTAACTAACCGGTCTTTTGTATTGTAGAAGATTGTCGAGGATTGCCTCCACCTACTTCAAGTTCAGCAGTTTTTATATTTGAACTGTTAATCGACATTGTCTCTATTTTTATCTAAAAAATCATAGATTTTGCTGACACACAGTGTGTCACATGAGTTCAACTAAAGGTAATCATCACTCTATCAGTATATGAATTTCATTGCTATCTTTATGGACAGATTGTCTCTCTTTTCCACTATTGTCACTCTTATACAATACATACCAAAGGTATTGTCTATGATACAGTTATTATTACTATACTAACATTATTTTAGTAAACTTTTAACAAAAAGTTGACAAAATTTATGCTGCAAAATATTAATACAATGACAAGATTTTTAATGTATATATTATCATTTTTAGAGTTTTAAAGATACAACAACAACTAAATAAGTATACTAAGTTTATAACAACACCATCACCAATATTATTCTCAGCCAGTGTTAAACCAATTCCAAATGAACCTATGTACCATCCATGAATATGTGGAGACTGAAACTATATTTCATGTACATCACATAAGGAGGAATAATGATCTCATCAAATGAACAAAGTATCCCAAAGCCCTATACTCTTAACACATACCAAACCATTGTCTTAGTATTATAATATTACTAAGCAAACATCCTGTAGCTCTACTACAAAATTGACACGATTATATTGTTAATATACTAATGTACATACATTTAAAAAAATATATCTATTTATTTCACAAACTATGATAATTTTGTTTGAATGTTAATATACAAAATCTACAACATAAAAAGCAGATAACAACACAAAGTAGTAATAGCGTCATAGCTACTAATACTAAACCAATCACAAACAGGGCTATGTACCATCCATGAATACTTGGACTACTCAAGTTGTATTCCACATGCACCACGTCAGAAGGTACAATAACTATGTAGTGTCTATCTGGCCATGGCTCTTTACAATAAAATGGAGGACATGTAGATATTACACATGAACGATTATTACTGGAGAGACGATAATTAGGATCCTTTAATTCTAGGTCTGTTATATTGTAGTACACCTGAACTGCTGATACTTTACTGGATACAACAATACCTGTATATATCTCAATAGCAACATAATATGAAGAAGGTTTAGTAATATCGAATGTAACAGGCTTTGCTTTGTTTTTTTGAATGCAGTGTGATGTAGTTGCTTTAAATATCTTGTAGTTCTTGAAGTTAAAATACATTAATTCGTTATCAAAAAGGTACAATTGTGCAGGACATGACGAATTGATCATTGTATTAACAGAAAATCTATATATTAATTTTGAATTAGAGAGTAAGTAGATTGGATAGTCGGCTTGGTAATAGTTGTAATTGTAACGATATGGTCCAGAAAGGTCAGTTATTGTAACTTGCTGTAAGTGTACTGTAGTAACTGTAGGTTTTATTGACTGTAAATATACATTAGCTGTTTCTTCTCCTGGTTCTAGGAGTGTTATATTTATTGAGAATATAGTTGAGTTAACATCAATGATGGCTGCTTTGCTGCTGAAATCTCCAATATAATGGGTAGTAGTGCGTTTAGTTTGAGAAAATGATTTTACAACCAGTGGAGAACCAATGGCAGCAAAAACAAAAATCAAAATGACTAAAAGAACCTTTTTGATCAAGCTTGTGCAAATTGTTTGTCTCTTTTCATCTAAGACAATAAATATGTAAATATATTCAAGTAGTTTCTTATTACTTACTTTCATCCTTAGGAGGAAATGTATAGTAACTATTCACAGAAAGATTGTGTACATCCATGACTCACTTATAGAGAAAATAATCAAATCAAGGTAGTTAGAACTTCATTGCACTGTATTGACAGTAATAACTGCTGACTAAGTCATTGTCATGTGATCATGTCATCACAATCATGACAGAAACATTCATTACACATTTATTTGGTAGCTATACCTACAAACATGTGTATTATATATAAGGTTTATCATAAATTGTATGGATTTCTCAGTATTCAACTTGATGACTCTGGACTTAACTGGACATGCTGCAATAAGAGAAAGACATTTGATAATAAGAAAAAGTTATGATTGAGCTGTTATGTGAACAGACTAGAATTGTCACGTCTACTATCTTTTCACCCTGGCTATGATGGTTTTTAACCCAAAAAAATTATTGTAAATTTAAAATAATTAAAAAATATGTATTACTAATATTAGAATAGAATTATAGTATGGTGTTTACTCAAATTTAGATCTTGTGTTTCAAGTTACAGTTGCAGAAGGGAATCGTTTTACAAAAGTTAAAATGACAGAACGATAATATATGGTGGCTAAAATGAAAATAGTGAAAGACAATGTGCCAATTGAAAACAATATTAGGGAGAATATAAAAACGATGATACCAATACTTCCATGGACTTTAGCATTAGAAGTAGTATATGTGATCACAACGCTACTAGAAGGATTGATTAGGACATATGAAGTAGGTTTGTTGCATATAAAGTCATTGCATACAGTCCATTTACAAAATGGATTATTGGAAGATAGAGGCTGACTGCACTCACTAGGACTCTCTAATCCTGTTATGTCATATTGTACGCTGACCACAGACACATTACTGGTTACACTAACTCCATCATCTATCTCAATACCAACATAAAATAGAGAAGGCTCAGTGATATTGAGTGTGAAGATTGTGTTAATTGTCCCATTCATTAGGTGTCTCAGCGAACAAGATGTGTGTACTCCTTTATAGGGTTTGTAGTTCTTGAAGTTCATGTATTGTATTATATCATTGAAAAGAAACAGGCGAGCAGGACAATTGGAATGTGTACTGATGAAAATAAGGAGATCATAAACTAATACTGACTGTGATTGTAAATATATAGGTTCATCGGCACTATAATAATTGTAATTATAACGAGAGGGACCCGATAGTTCAGGTATAGTGTTTTCTGGTAGGTACTTTATCTGTTTATTAGGTATTGTAGTTGCTGCATAAACGACTGCTGTATCATCATGTGGATCTATTAATGTTATAGCTACAGAAGCAATTGATGAATCTAGAATGATTAATGCAGGATTATAAATACTGTAGGACATTTCATCTCCTATTTTGAGGGAAGTAGTAATGAGTTGAGTTGGAGTATATGACTTGACTAAAAGAGCGGTACCAATACCACCAGATATCAAAAACACACTAACAACAATGGCACATGTAGTTATACACTTTCTCTGTATCTTCTTGTTCTTGTCTATAAAGATTTAAGATCTTGATAAAGGCAGGCATCTGTAAGTATTCATTACTAACCTGTGTTATTAGTGTTAATTGTTTCATCACTGACTGTTGGAAGACCTTGAACACTGCCATAATTAGATACTCTATTGTGAGATGATGATTGATGATAAAGACTTTCACTTGATGAATATTTATTATTACTATCTATGATAATTTGAGTACTTTCCATATCTATACAAGAACAGGTAAAATACGCTAAAGTAAAAGATTTTAAGATATATACCAAAATCACTTAAGTCTGTCGGTAAATCATTATGATCTTTTATAACTTGCTCTGTTGATACTAAATATGGTCATTTAGAGGTAAGTTTATTTATACATAATATTTTTTCTTACCATTTTGGGCCATTTCTAATCTCATAGCAATTAATGCTTTCTAGGCAACTATACATCACATGTACATAGTTTTGATAGGCAGTCCTTGGCATTCGTAGACAAGGCAAATATTAATTGAATGATAATCTACTACAGTGTGACATAGGTTATTCAAACATTGCCATTTATGGTCATTAGTGTGTATAGAGTTTACACAATTGATTGTAGAGTTAGCTTCTACATGCACTTTAATAAATGTGACATAACAAGATTCATTAGGTGCTACTTTCTGTATGTGGTTTGTCACTTCTTCTAACAGGCTAGGGCTGTGTCTTTATTAGGAACAATGGCTGAGAGGTCAGTTAGTGCAAGCCATGAGATTATCATTGGTGGAACCAGTGAAAGAACCAAACAAGGTGATGTCGTTCTTGTGATTACCCAACTGGGAATCCATAAAAAGGATTTTCAAGTCCAGAAGGTGATTAATGAAGAAGAACAATGTTACAAAATAACAGCTGATTATAACACTATCAAACGGGTATACAATGGTAGAGATCGTCTTCCTAAAGAATGGTACATTCAAGATCAAGATGCGGAGACTCAACTTCAGTCATTAGTTGGCATTCCAGCCATGTTAAAGTCACTAGGAACTCGTACTGACCCTTTGGAATCTTTTCCATGTTTACATGCACCCAGCCTGCGTGATCCTTTAGTAGTGAGTCTAACCTACTCGACAGCTTCAAGTTCATCAGAATCTACATGTGAAGACTGGCCAAAAAGTTTAATACAAAAAATTCAGTCATCACCAACAGTAAGTGTGACTATTATTTATTGTTTTTTAATTATCTCAATGACCAGATGAGTTATGGTATTTTAGTGGAGGTACATGATAGTGAAACTCGTGCTTTCTATAACGATTTGTCTTCCAAGACATCAGTCACACAACCCGTTATTAAAGTGGATATCAGAGGACTAATGAAGTCATGTCCTGGTATTAGTATTGTTGAAACAATATGTAATAATATACGTGAGATTTGGCAGGGCTATTGGTAAGATTTATTTACTAATTCTATGATTTAAAAACTTTACTCTATTTAGTATATCTTTGACTACAAACTGTATAGATCCTCGTGTCAATAACAAAGTTGTACTCATACCTTCTTCAGAAACACTGCCTTTTTAAAAAATTCTATTACAACTCCATAATAATACTTATAGTTTTTGTGTGATACATAATTATCATAGTTTTTATTATTACATGTATTAAATCTGCCACAGTTTTGTTGTAATATATATTATGCCTATGAGGTGTGTCATAGATTATACAAAGAACACAATAATATAACCGTTGTCATTTATTTAGGTGTTTTTATACTTATCAAAATAGTTTTACTCATTTTAAATATTTTAAGTCAAACAATACCACTAAGTGCATTTTCACATTAATCTTCATCAAGTTTCAAGAAATGGCTATATATATATAATTTAAATGTTGTAAGAATCAAAACAGGCCCTGTAGTTTCATGAGAATAATCATTGAAGGAGTTAAGGTTACTAAATGCAAGAATGTCTAAATCTATCAAGTACAGGAATAGGTATCCATTACTTGCTAATAACTTCAGCAAGTTTTTCACTCACAATATATAATAATAATGTTGTGGTCTAGTCAGAATTAGCAAGTATTTATAATAAAGAATAATATTTTATTGATAATGAGTATGGCAATAATTATCAGTATGGTAGTTGTATAGAGTTATATTTCTTATGGTATAATGGAGTTTTAAATTAAATAGTTTCATAGTGAGCTATGAATATCTAGCTCATATCACATGACAATTGTTTGTTCAAAGACTTCCTTAACCAAACAATATAATGGCTGTTAGAGAGTCAGGAAAAATTTATATCTCTGGAACTAAAAGAGGGGCAAGTGATTTAGATGTGGAGCATACAATTAGAAGTAAACTTAGCATAAAAAAAGAAAAGATTCAAGTTAGAAAGATAATTCGTGGCAAAGAATGGTTTCATGAAATAATTGCTGACCAAGATATTGTTCATCAGCTTTATGAAAGAAAGCATTGTCTACCTCATCACTGGACTTTACATCGAGTCATTACCTTACAAGATCAAGAGACAAATGCCCTGTCATTAACATTGACCTTCTGGCCAGATGTCTCAGTATCTCCAGCCAAACCATCACCAATCGATGAGGATGGATTAAAAAAATTTGTTGCAACTCTGACAAATACTCAACAACCTGTAAGGCAATAGTGTATGTTTTATATAGAAAGATATTACAAGAGGTCTTACTTTGCTATAGATTATGTATGCCATTTTTTAAATGAAATCACTGTTTATTTATTAGCTAAAAGAGGAGCATATGTTTGAATTCTAATTTGAAAAAGTATTTAATAAGTTCAATTCACTAACTTCAATATCCCTTTAAAGGAGAAGAATCTATTAGGAATTTGAACAACAGTCACTTATGACCATATTTAGCACCTGTTAAGTCAATGAATATAATTATTGTTAATTATGTCACAATAGTATGTTCAAAAGGTCATATTAACAGCTTTACAATAATGTTATTTATAATGGAACTGTAAAATATTTATTTTATAATTATATTCAGATCAATTTTAACTATGACATTCTATTGTCTGTCAATGTTGGAGATGGTCTTCGTACCTATTATGATCATACAAATAAAGTTTTCAAACCACTCATGGAAATGAGTATAAAAGGAAATCATGATGTCAATCCAAGTCCACAAGATTTCAGTAGAATATCTGATATTGTTCAGTCATCTTTCACCAACTATCAGTAAGTTTGTAAACCAGTTCATATATAATTGATTGATCTTTTTACATATTTTTCCATTTTTCAAGTATTGAGACTGATACTTCTCTGAGTTTTATCTGATATGAGCAAGTCTAAACCTCTGATAGTTACTATAATGCTAAAGATATTTCAAAACTGAACAAAAATATGCTTACATGTTTAAATAATTAACTATAAAAGGCTGCAATGCATTTAAGAAATATATAGTATTTTTTCTAAATGATTTCTGACAAAACAAATGCGTACAAATACTGGAAGTGTTGGTGAATTATTATATGTAGAATATGACAATGTGGATTTAAAAAAATTAGGAAAAAGTTGCACGCCTACAGGACTTATAAAAAGTTTTTGTAACAATCAGCAATGGAATTCCAATGCTTACAATGAAAATTATTAGACTAATGATGAAAAAGGTCATTCTCGTTTGCCCATAAATTCTTGGAGCAGAAAAAGAATAAGACACTTCAATATTTCCAGTAGGATTCACCACTAAGTATTTGTTATTTCTATTGCAATAGAATTGGTTGCACAAAGTTATTTGGCAAAATGGATGCTCAGCAGACAAAGGCGCTGTACAATTTTCTGGTCTCTCTAGTCCATTTACGTTATAATATACATGATATACTGAAACATTACTGTCAACAATGACCCCATTATCTATCTCTATACCAACATAGTAAGAACCAGTGACGTTGATCATCCAAGTGAAGTTAGTTGATGAATGTGTATTCACAGGAAGACATGGTGAAAATGCCACTGCTTCTATAGATCTAGATTTGTTGTTTTTAAAATTGATATATGATGAGAAATTGTCAAAGAGGTAGAGACGAGTTGGACATTTGGAACTGTCGTTAATAACTATGTTCATAGCATACGTTATGTGTGAGTTGGGCAATAAATAAATAGGTTCATCTGCGCCATAATAGTTGTAATTGTAGCGAGATGATCCAGGGAGTTTAGGCGTTTTTACCTGTGGCAAGTATTGTGCCTTTTCAGTTGGTTTAGATGAAGTTAAGTAAATAGTAGCAGTTTCTCTTTGTGATTCTATCAGTTTTATGCTGACTAAAGCAATAGATGAGGAAAGAGAAATGAGAGCAGAACTGCTGGAACTCTCATCACCAATACTCTGTAAAGAGTCAGGAGGAGCCTTAGATGATAGAATTGATGGTAAGAGACTTGCAATACCAAGCCCAAATGCACAAAATGTTATTACACTTATGATGATAATTCTCTCTATTGAAAACATTTTAAGATAAGTTGTTATAAACAGATAGTGAGTAGTTATTACTAACTTACTTCTTCTTTTATTAACATTAGTTGGTGGAACAGGAATAGTATTATAACAGCTACCATCAGAGCTAGGTGTCAAGGGTCTTTCTTCTGGAATTGTGCGAGTCATATGTGAACGATTTTCAGAGTGACCAGTTACTCTTTCACTTTCTTGTAGAGTTCTATGACCCACATCTCGACTTTGATGAGGAATTGTTAAGTATGGGTCTATAGGATTTAAATATTATATCAAATTGAGATACTTACAAAATAATGCCACATGTGTCACTTTTCAGAAATAACCTGATATATCAGCTGGTTGGGAATGATTATAGGTGTCACTCTGAGCTGGTTCAGGACGTGCATATTGCTGTCCTACTTCTGAATCATTTGAGGCCATAATGTATTTGAAGTCACCAAAGATACTAATTTGACATGACAGTGCACATTACTGAGAACTCATGTCATCATGTTACAATCAGATGAGGAGTATGAGAGAATTCATGACATCATGTTACAACCATATTAGGAGTATGAGAGAATTCATGAATCATGTTCCAATCACATGAGGAGTATGAATACTATTTGAATTTTAAACTATATGTACACATATGTATGAATCAACTATTCATTGTGTCACTCACTACTGACTCAGTTTGCTATTTTGTACTGAAATAACTGTCAGACTTGCTAGGCAGTGTGGCACATCATCACTATATAAACAAATTACATTTTATAGACTTGTAAATTGTGTACCAATTAGTGGGGGGAGCCTGATCACTATCATGTAATAGAACAACAGTGAAAATAATAATCATAATAGTCAATCAAACAATACTAAGTTAGCTATAATAATCATAATATTCGTTATAATTGAGATTAATCAGCTGTAGTTGTTATGTTAACAGTAGTATTAGGTTGGTTTTCATCATTAGATCCTGTGATATTTCATTTCACACACAGTATTAACAATGCTGTGGTCTGCTCAGGATAGCAAGTGTTAAAATTCAAATATTATTCATACTTCAATTGATGAGAATGGATTGAAAAATTCTTTGCACCTCTGACAAATACTCTACAAGATTATACATGTCACTTATTTTAAAATGAAATCACTATTTATAAGTATCAAGAGTAGTATATATTTGACTCTACATTGAAAAAGTATTTAATGGAATTCTATTCACTAACTTTAGTATCCTGTAAAGAAGAAGCATCCTATTATAGGAATTTGAACAACAGTCACTCACGACCATATTTAGTATTTTGTATGTTTAGTTAATCTCCAATTAAATGGAAAAGTTTGTATAGTTTGTTGAGAAATATGTATAAACTGAGTATTAACTGATAGATCTTGTGTATTCAGTATATGATCAGGAAGAAATTATAGTAATTAGATCAAAACAACTGTAACTCTATAATTAATTGTTTAGTGTAATGAATTGGCAGAAAATAACTATCTAGCTATAGTCACTCATCTGATGGATATGCTGCTCTTGCAGTCTATTGTTTGGCTCATTAAAAGTTTGTTTTAGTTCATGTGTAAGAGTATAGTGTGTTTGGATAGTTTATAGAAACTGAAATTGACTCCTAATCACGAGAGATAATGATCCAATTGTATAAGTGGTGTCAGAAACACATAATAAGGTGGATTAATACTCTCATTGAAGCTTTTTACTTGAATCCATTGATATAGTTATATATTGTGTAAGTAGATTCATTCCACATCTTCAATTTCTTTGATAACAATATTTACATATACTTTAGGACATTTATCAAAATTAGTTTGAACTTTTACTTTCTCAGAGGTCAACAGGATATGCTGTAAAGGGCTATGTAAACTAGAGCCTGATGTCATTTTATGACTTAATAATCTAATTATATTATATATTGTAAAATTAGTAAGAGGGAATTACCACACACAAAATCATATAAAAATTTTTTAAATAATGATCAGAATAAAATAAAGATCAAGCATAAAATAAATACATAATGGATTAAGTAGTACCAATATAAGACAAAAATAGAAACCAAATAAAGTTATGAATGGTGTTAGTATTGAATTTATTCAGAATTAATTTCTGATCTAGCTGAAGGACAATGCTGTATGTACTTTATGATTAATACTCGATAGTAAATGATAAATAAAAAGAATGATCCTAATGCTATAAAAGAAATAATAAATAAAAGAAGAGAGAAGGAAAAGCTGATAATATTATCTTTTCCATGAATATTAGCATTTGATGTAGTATATGTTATCTTGACACTACCAGTTGGGTTGATAAAGACATAAGTAGTATCTATTGGTCTGTTACATATGAAGTCACTACATAGTGTCCACTTACAAGATGGATTATTGGCAGACAGAGGCTGACTGCACTCACTTGGACTCTCTAATCCTGTTATGTTATATCGTATGCTGATTACAGACACATTACTGGTTACGCTAACTCCATTATCTATCTCAATACCAACATAATATAGAGAAGGTTCAGTCACATTGAGTGTAAATGTTGTACTAAACGTTGTGTTTGGTGAGTGTACTGGTAAACAAGATGTGCTTGTTGCTTTATAAGGTTCATAGTTCTTGAAATTCATATAATCCATTTCATTACGAAAGAGGAAGAGGCGGGCAGGACAATCAGATGGAATATCAACAAAGAAAAGGAGTTCGTAAATCAGTACTGACTTTGTTAATAAGTAGATTGGTTCATCAGCACCATAATAGTTGTAGTTATAACGAGAAGGTCCTAAGAGCTCGGGGATTCTAGTTTTTGGAAGATGCTTCATCCTTTCAATAGGCATTGTAGCAGTTTCATAAATAACAGCTTTTACATATCGTGGATCTATTAGTGTTATTTTTATGGAAGAGATTGATGATTGTAGATTGACTAGAGGAGAGAGGTAACTTGTAGAAATTTCATTGGAAAATGTGTTATCTCCCATTTTGAGTGAATTGGTGTATTGATGGGTTGGGTCATATGATTTATGAAAAAGAACCGCGCCAACACTGCCAGATATGAAAAATATACCAATTACTATAATAAATGTAATTGTACACTTTATTAGAATCTTCTTATCATTACCTATAATAATAAAAATATGGATGATAATGATAATATTCTATACAGTATTACTGACGTTTGTCCCTATTGTCAATGGCCACATCATAAAGTATTGGATTATTTGCTAGCCCTTGAACACTGCCATAATTAGATCTCCTTATGGGAGATGATTGGTGGTGAAGACTTTCATTGGATGAATATTGATCAGATCTGTCAATAAGATTACGAGTTTCATCAATGTCTATTATATGAGGCAAAATAGTAAGCAGAGATTATTAAAGATATATACCTAAATCACTTGAGTCTCCTTTTTCATTTTCTATATCTGTTGTCACTTGTCTTGATTCTAAATGTGTTTATTATATAGGGAGGTAAAAGGATATACATTCTTACCACTTTGGGCCATCGTTTCTTTAATTTCGAACTGTTCAGAGTTCCAATCATGTATTCATAACTGGAAGTTATGACAAATATGATTTCATAATACTCCTACACAAAGTGCACGTGCTGTATTGTGACATAACATATTATTATAACACTATTAAACTTATCTATAATGCGAGAGATTGTCTTTCTACTATGGCATGGTACATTATCGACCAAACTTTGGAAATCAACCCACGGTCATTAGTTTCTATCCCAGCAATTTTAAGGTCATCGATCCTTTAGTATACGTTTTCCATGTTTATAGGCACTTAACAGTTAGTATGATCCTTCAATGGTGACTCTCACTTACTCAAGAGTTTCAGGAATTATTGGAATCTATATGTGAAGACTTGCTGAAACACGTCATTAGAAACCTTAAGTCTTCTCAGAAGTTATGTGTAACAAAATCATTAAAATATGACCTCATTTGTAATGAGGGACCACTTCTGCCAAAAAATTTGACATGATTTATGAAAAAGGACAACTGTTAAAACATCTCAAAAAACAGTTTTGTATACATACAGTTGCTATATATGCAAAACCATTCATGATAACTGTATGCATACAAAGGTGTTGTTTGAGGTGTTTTAACAGTGGTCCTATTTCACAAATCATGTCACAAATGTTTTGACAGAAGTGCTCCCTTATTGCAAATAATGTCACAAATTGTTATAACAGATGAGATACAGTATTTTAGTGTGAGATACATGATAGTGCTTTCTATTTATAATGATTTGTCTTCCAATACATCAGTCACACAATCCATCATTAAAGTGGATATCAAAGTACTAATGATTTCATTTCCTGGTATTTGTATAGTTGAAACAATATGTAAAGCAGTACATAAAATTTGGCTTGGCTATTGGTAAGCCTAGTACCTATTAAATAATTCTATGATAAAAGAAATTTACTCTATTTCAGTATATCTTCGATGACAAACTGTATAATGAAGTCATAATTATAAAGTTTTTTATACCTACTTCACAAGAATAACCTTTCTTTAAAATTCAATCAAGGCGCTAATCATTCTGGGCCTCTGACTATAGTTGATGATTGAGAATGGTCAGATAATCACTACAATTATAAGCAATACAATTAATTTGGAAAATCCAATTCCCTACTATCACTATCCACTCAAAAATAACTTGATATATATATATATATATATATATATATATGTTTGCAAGCTGGAAATGATCATGACAGTCTCTTCAAGCCAATTCAGGATGTGGATACAGCTTCTCTCTTTCTAAGGTCATTCATTGGAAGTCATAAAGCATGTGATCCTTTTAAATTTGCATGATATATAGATTGATTATCTAGAAGAGATTTTATGAGAGTATGAACCTTGCAGCACAGACTAAGGTTTGCGTTGTAACTATGTACGTATATAGAAACAACAACTACTACAAGTATGATATCATTATGCATTCAACTTTAAAGATCTATTGATGTAATGTGGTATAGAATCCATGTCTGTTAAGCTATCCATATACTATACTATTTAAATTTACTTTTATTACTGTTTGTATCAATTGGAATATGTATTAAGGTGGATAAAAATTAACAAAATAGAGCGAATTAAGAGATAATATTAATTAACACTCGTTTTATATCTATTTCTAAAGATAAAGGAATATGTATATACTCAAATTCACACAGTCAATTCACAATACAAAGATAAAAAACTCATTTAAATATATGCCAAATTAAAAAAAATAAACCTAGAATATATATGTTTCAAAAAACCACTTATTATGATTAGATAAGTTTAGTTTTTAAAGTATACTTGTTTTGCTGTTTTATCTAAATAACATAATGGAAAAAATTTAATGTGCATACTTTTGTGGAAATAATGTTACACTCAAAATGGTGGTTCTATGTAAAACATCATGTTTTCAAGATAGACATGTATGAATTCCATAGTAACTGATATTATACAGCATTTTATTCTTAACAATAGCTCATACTGCACATTGGAAACCAAAATATTATGCCAATATTATTTTGATCTGGTTAATTTTGCTATAGCATGCAACCTAATGGATGACTATATATTGGATAATCTACCAATCAATTTTTACAATGGGCTGGCACGCATCCTTCATAAAGCTGGATTAATGTTTAGTCTGTTACAGTGAAGTTTAGTTCCATAAATAATTTGATTCTCTTATATAGAACAATACGACACCAGCTGTATGTTCTTTTACTTGTATTACTCACTAATTGAGACAAGCCTAATTTTGTTTCACTTATAGCTAATAATAGAAGTATTCTTACCATTTTTATCATGTAATTTGCTTGCTATTTCGTGAGCTAAGTCCTCTCTATTTATTATTGGTGAGGAAAGAATAGTCAGCATTGTGCACCAGTTAAATTGAGTTTGAGAAGCTTCCCATGTTTCTAAAACTGCCCTAAAGAAATCTTTTGGATTTCCACCATAAGATATGTTCTTTTTAATTCCATCTAGCTGATCTGGCTTAATTCCTAGTTGAGTACCAACATTTTCCCATTCACCTGGAATCTACACAGAATATATATATATATATGTAAAGTAATATAATATGTATAAGCACACTGTTCAACTTTACTGCTAACTGTATGTCCATGTACTGCATACATGTATCACTAAATAGCTAGCATAGTTTATGTCATATATGATAAAATATGAAAGTGTGACACATTTTCATCTATACAAGGACAAAATAAATTACTTTTTTTATGAAAACAAAAAAATCATGTGACAGATAAAAAATAATAATAACTACCATGGTGTTAAAATAAATTGGTTGTTTTAGTCATCTCATAGTCACTATAGCTGCATATATACCTACAAATACATTGAAAAGTGTTGACAACATATGTTGTTTTGGTTGCTATTTATTATAACAGTTCATGTACATCAACAAATGACTTCTCAGATTTACTATTTATCTGTTTCTTGTGTGCAAACTAATGACTATATATTGGTTAATACACCAATCAATTCTTTCAGTGATATATATATATATATATATATATATATATATATATATATATATATATATATATATATATATAATGTTTGTAAATATACTTACCTCAGCCACAACCAAGTTCATCAATGTAATCATATCAATATTATATTGTGAAGTGTTACGGTATTGAACAAATTCTGAAAAAGCAAAATAATTCATGAGCATCATTAAAATAATTAATCAACTCATGCTTGGCTTTATTTGAATGAATATTAACCTTTATTTTCTTCTAATGACAATGAGATTGGAGGGTTTGTTCTTTTATCGGTACTTTTATCTATATTTTAAAAAGTGTAAATTGTTTGACTGTATAGATGAACATGAAATACTATATTAGTTATGTTTTAAACATCTATACATGCTGTATATATGAAAGTTATACTTATTATACCTGAAGAATCTCTTCTTAGCTCATACACAGAGATATAAATCAACAAAGACGAAATGATTATAACAACCAATACAAATATTAAAGCAGCACTTAAAGTGGCAATTTGTCCTTCAATTTTTGAAAAGAGCTGTTCCTCTATTATAGTATATGTAATGTTACGTGTGGAGTTTACTAGCAAGTAGTATTGGTTACTGCAGGCAGGGGCTACATTGCAAATTATCACCTTACAATTTGGATTGTTAATGGAGAGTTGCTTACTACAATAATTTTGTTTGTTAAATTCAGTTGTATTGTAGAATATATGTTCCACTGAGATGTACCCAACAACAGCAGTATTAGAACTAATATTTATACCGACATAGTAAGTTGCTGTTACAGTAATTTCAAAAATCCTAGTTTGGTTATGTGGAGCAGGAAACACACAAGATGATTTCTTGAATGAATTTGAGTTGCCATTCTTAAAATTGTCATATGCTTGCTGGTTCTTGAATAAGTAAAGTTGTGCTGGACATGACGAAGTAGTTGTACTGGTTACAAACATTATATATATCAGTTTTGAACCAGCAAACAAATAAATGGGATTATCACCACCATGGTAATTGTATGGATATGGAGATGGTCCATTAAGTGGAGTACGAGACCACAAACTCTCTCCGCTTAAATTCCTGTACTCTGTAGGTTTATTAGTAGTCAATAGAGCATTAATCTGTGCTTCCTCTGGGTCTACTAGTTTAATAGTGACTGAAGCAACTGATGAATCAAGTTTAATAAGATCAGGGCCTTGTGTTATTGGATTACTGGTGTGTACAGGTCTTTTCAATAGTAAAGGTAGAGCAATTACACAAGACAATACAACAATTGGAGCAACAATACATGTTGTTATTATAGTACCTACAACATGAAAAAATCTGTATAAGTCATAGAAGCAAAGATAAAGATACATTATAAATAGAATTACTTACAAGTAGCTTTGTTTAAAGTCCTTGTCATATTTGCCTATATGGCAGAAATATAATGCTGACATGTACTGCTATGACAACTGTCACATGAAGGTAAAATTACCTACGGAAGCCGTGGGCGGACATTCCAATTCCTGTGGAACTTTCTATTATGAGTTTTTCTAATTACCGATGGCGGAATTCTAGTTTCTGTACAGAATATACATTTCCTGTTTTCCTACTAACGACGTCACTATAAAATTACGGAAGCTGAGGGCGGACATTCCCTACTAACTTTCTCCAATATTTCCATAAATGGTAAAATTATGAATATTCTTCATCAAGAGATAAACTTTAATACTTTTTTAGTTTCCTGTTATTTTATAAGAGGAGAATGAAAGACCTTTATAAAGTCATAATTACAGGAGAAACAATTATAATCAATAACAACTGTTTTGAGTTCTTTATAGCAAAGAAAATAAATCATTTACTATAATTTACTCATAGTCTACATACATACTAGTAGTCTATAATTTGTATATATTTGTTTAGTACATAATGTTGATAACTGACATTAGTTTTGATCATAATTACACATAAACTTAATAAATAAACATACTAAATATATCTATTTGAGCTTTTATCAACAAAACGTGGAAATCATTATCTTCTTGATACAGGTGAAATGAACCAGAAAAATGTGCATACAAAAAGATTTTTAAATGATGAACCCAGTTTTCCTGGTCTTTCCAATTGTTAGGGTTTGAGTCCCATCTTGACTGTGGTTCACAAGTTGTAAGTATCTCTTCTTTCTATCAAACTCAATTAAACTTGCATACTTTGCCAAACTATGTGTTAGTTATGGATATGTTATGAAATATACAACATTGTGCCTTTGGGATTCCTATTCAGTATCATTGGACTCTGACAATTTGGACACTAAGCTTGACCTCGGCATTGACCTTGACATTGAAACCAGACTAATATAACACTGTGGTATCTAATGTTTAACTGCAATGAGAGAGGTTATGTTTTTGTAAGCAACAGTGGTAGCTCTTCCCATGCCTCTTAAATACAATACACAACAGTGTGATTCATTCAATATAAGAGTTTTAACCATACTGAACTCTCTTGTTGAAGTCTTAATATGGCTATGTATGTGTTATAGGCATCATACACATATATTGTACACCTCGTACATGAGTTTAATGGTAAAATCTTGAATCTAATTGTGTTGTATATGGTTGGTTACTAGTTGGACAGTTTATATATATAGCATAATAAACTGTAAACAATTGGCTACATATATACAGGTTACAATTATAAGGATGGTGTTGACCTATGGTACTGCAATCTTTAGGGAGGCAAAGTATTCTTGGGAGGATATAGTGGTTGGGTTGATTATGTCGAGACATTCATGAAGGAAACAAACTCTCACTGATTGTTGATTTCCTGTGATGGTTTGAATGAGATCACGGGATCCTCCAATATAAGATATTTGATATGTTTGAGATGGTTCTCATTAAATACATCCATTTCTTTATAAGGTTATACGTGAAGATACATAATATAGACCTGGTGTTCCATGAAGGGAGTATTCCAACAATTGACTAACTAAATATGCTAAGGAACAATGATAAATTGTTTTATCGTATAATAGTATCGCGAATTTATTTATTAATTTTTATTATAAAATTACATTGACTATTGTTAAATCAGAATAATACGGAATGAAGTAACCAGCTCGTCCTACAATAATACCTGCTTGCACGTCCTTGGGATAATACTAGCACGTAGAATGGCTCAACTTATTATAGATGGATGCTGTCAATTTGACGTAGCTGAAGAGATTGAAAAACGAATAAAAGTTCCTAAAGACAAATTTCAAGTTAAGAGAGTTCAGTCTGAAAAACCTAGAGAATCTTTTGACGTAGTAACAGGTCATCGATCTATCGTTGAACAAATCTACGAAGGCAGAGCTAATCTTCCTCATTCGTGGAGCATTCAAGATACTCCAGGTCCTATTGATCCATTAGTGGTTGTACTTACATATTCATCGTGTTATAATCCCATTGCTGCTACTAAAATACCTGCTGATAATATACACGACATATTGCTTGATGCACTCCAAGCAAATAATAATCATAAAGTTAGTAGATAAAATGTCCAAAAGATTTAACAAACAGTTCTGTTTTTACAGGTTGTTTATGGTATTTTGCTAAAAATACAACTTGAGGATACACCTAACTGGTATAGAGATTTTTGTACACCAGAACCACCTGCACAACCAGTCCTTAAGGTAGATGTGAGAGGATTAGTATCATCAATTACAAAACCTAGCATTTATGACCTTGAAACTATTTGCGAAGCAGTTAATGATAATGGCTGGGATGATCACTGGTGAGATATTCATCTTTAGTTTTGTTCTTACATTTATCAATTCAATAGCATTCTTTTAACATCTTCATGTACTTGTTTAACAAGACCAAAACTTATTCCGGTCCCAAGAGAAAAACCGTATCTACAACTGCACTGTAATAATTGATTTGTTGATTTCTGGATACTCAGATATGTCTGAGTATCCGGACCATCAATAGTGTTTCAGTGTGTATCTAATAGTTCATATAGGAACAAACAATACCTTAGTTTTATTAATTTAGTTTTGCATAATTGAGTGGAATAAAGAAAACAAATTAACATTTTGTCTATGACATGCATTTGTGAAAGCAGTTGAAATTGTTCATATTGAACACCCAACATCATAAACTAATGATTACAATTAAAATAAACATGAATGACAGTAGATAGAAACAAAATGAGGAATATAAATTGAACATCATACATAGAAGGTAGCAAAATGAAAGAATAGGTTTCATAGTTATACAGGCCCAACATCAGTGAGGTTTATTTCACAGATTGCTTGCTTTAACCAATTCATTAATTGCTACTAATTGTCTGTTACATGCATCCTATGCACTAAATATATTATATTATCATATTGAAAGTATTAACAAGATAAATTGTTTTGATTATTAAATATATCTTTGATTACTAATTACTATGGAATTGGAAAGTTGGTTTACTTAAACAAAAGACTTTTTGTCTGTAGTATATAGGGATTTCCTAAACTCTATAATAGTGACAGCCCTTACACACATTGACACAGTGAAACTACCATAGATTACAAAAGTGACAGCTAATCCTCATATACAGGCCCAAAATCAGTGAGGTTTATTTTACAATATATATATTATGTATATATTATATATATATATATATATATATATATATATATATATATATATATATATATAGCTACTAAGAGACATTAAATAGAGCCTTCATTGCTCTTACAATTAAGTATATACAACTATCAATCATATCAATATATTTTAGTAATGACTAGTGTGTTGTATATATATATTTAAAAGTTACTAAAAAGGTAGAGACAAGCTAAACACTCTAATATTTTAGATACAGTCCTAACAGAAACTTTGTATGCTAGTACATGATTGACATGTACATGATGTTGTTTATAGTTAACTGTAAGAGCAGTGAAGGTTCTCTTTAATGTATTGATCTATCATAGTTTCACTGTGTCATTGTGTGTAAGGGCTGTCACTATAGAGTTTAGGAAATCCCTATGTACTAATCACACAAAAAGTCTTTTGTTTAAGTAAACCAACTTTCCAATTCCATAGTAATTAGTAATCAAAGATATATTTAGTAATCAAAACAATTTACACTGTTAATACTTTCAATTTGATCATATAATATATTTTGTGCATAGGATGCATGTAACACAAGTAAGAATTAGTGACTAACAAATATTAAGATATTCTGATAATTTTTTCGATAGATATTCTGTGTTTTCTACATTTCAATGGACAGTCCATCTGCTATCACATACCTGATACAAAATAATTGTTTACACAATTATGAACACATAGAATTTAAGAAAAAGAAAGAACGACACAACAAATCCAAATTAGTAGTAAACATTATACTGCTCTCATTGTTAAAATCTACTGATTGAAAGTTGCAGTTAATTATCAGAGCAATGAAATTTCTGATTAACATGTATTTCAATAATTAGACAAAATTATTAGATGCTGTAAGGGCTGTCATTATGTAATATATGATATGGAGTGGCATTATATGTAAGAGCTGTCACTATGTACAGTTTATATTAAGATATTCCTATATATACTACACAGATTCTCTTTTTGAAGTTGTTTGTTCAAGTGTACTACAAACTGTGCTTTTCCAGTAATTTGCTACTCAAAACAATGTCTGTTTTTAATACTATCTGATGTATTTGTTGTGAATGCATACTTTCCAAGTAACTATGAATCAGTTAAAACAAGCAAATCTATTTTAACTGTGATATATCACATATAGTGTATATTAATTAAAATAGAAATTATTGTTAAATCTCTCTTGTTATTTATAAGAATGTACTTTGATGATCCAAATATTTTGTA
The DNA here is from genome assembly GCA_963693285.1 of Xestospongia muta. Classification (NCBI taxonomy): domain Eukaryota; kingdom Metazoa; phylum Porifera; class Demospongiae; order Haplosclerida; family Petrosiidae; genus Xestospongia; species Xestospongia muta. The sequence goes on along the minus strand of OY848923.1, from coordinate 6,919,130 downwards.
CTTAAATTATTATATATAAAATTAAATTTATAGACAGTACTTGCTCAATGTTTAAATAATCACTCTAACTAGCATTGCTGCATGTGCTGTTAAAGTAACTTACCACAATATATAAAAAGTATTAAGTATTCATTAGACATAATTATAGCTAGAAATTCTGGTCTCATTATGAACTATGTATCTACTTATAAATACTTTATAACAGCACATTTTTGCACCAACTTTATTTTTAATTAAACAAGTTTTGACTAAAAGCCAACCACACTAGACAAAATTTACATTAATAAAAAATTAATTTATTTTCTGTCCTTCTATTTTTGCACAAAGTTATGTATATGACATTATATTAACACTTGCACACACATTTTAAAGGTTTTTGTAGGCATTACAGAAATTATTATTATTAAAAAGGCAGCCCAACACAATTGTATATTAACAATTAAAAATGTAACACAATTACTTATAAACAATCAATATTAATAGGTGGATGTTGTGAAGGTGGAATAACAATTAGACCTCCACTATATTGTGGAATTCGGCAATCTGCAATAAATTGTACACTATAATAATGAAAAAGTTTTTATTGTGTCTCTTATAATACTTAATACATACCTAAATTTATTTCCAAATTTTGCATCAAAAGTGTGACGGGCTTTATTGATAATTGTATTTAAATCATCAATTCCAGGTCTTTGCTGTTGTTGTTTCAAATCCAATCTTATAGTAGTAACTGGTTCGAACATTTTATCATTATTTAATATCAAATTGATGTTATATTTCTACAATATACATACGCAGGTATTACAATAGTAATGTGACATCTATTTCTTCACTTACTTCAGCTTTAATTAATTCTTTGTTTATAACAGTTTGAAGCAATTGCCTAGAAGGTGGTGATGGAAATTTAGCATCTGAGTAAGTGAGGGTCACATCCATCGAGCTCTGTTCAGTTCCTGAGCATTCAGACAACTGAATATGCATTGATGATTTTTTTGGAAATCTAACTTTCCAATTCTGAACGTTTTTCTGTATTTTCTTAATCTTATCAACAACTTTCCTTTTAGCTTCTAGCACACAGACTCCTTTTTCACTGCCACTTCTAGGTATGAATCGTATAATTGTAAGAGTTTCTGCTTCTATGCCAGCTTTTTTTGCTAAAAATTTCTTGATTTTTTCAGCATTTTTTGCCTTTTTTCCAATACCAGAAATGAAAATTTTAAATTCAGTTATACCATTTGCCATCACTGTCTTCACCTCTGGTGTTTCTAGTAATGTAAAAAATGTTGCATCACCATAATTATGTTCTGTCATGTGATGAAAATAAATATTCATTACAAATTCTTTTAACTAACTATTTGTAACGAGCATTTAAGTCACAGTGAGCAGTATGTAACAGCTGATAATTATTATAACCATTATTAGCATATATCTACAGAGGCCGAGGATATATATTCCAATTCCTATTTCCTATTTTTCGCGCATCTTCGCATTTTTTTAAAATTTCAATTAACACTAATTAACTAATAGCCATTGTAATAGTCTTTATAGTAGATTCCCTCATTTTCTCAAATATTTACAGACACAACCTACGTTTAGTGGTCTACAGGCACACCCTTTAGTAGAGATTAACTGATACGCCCTTTAGTGGCAGTTTACCATATATATACTGTGTCTTAAACTATTATTATTATTATAGTATATGGTACCAATCAAAGAGTATATGCCTTAGTATGTCACAGCCAAAAGCTAATAGGTTCCCACTTGTACATAAGAATGTTTTCTAAAAAATGAAGCAAACGTAGGGATGGCTAATATATGTCCAAAGAATGCAAACAAGATAGGAGAGGTGGCATTGCATTATTCCCACATAATAGCACATGTAGCTAGTCACATACAACAAGCTACAATTAAAATTAATAATAAATTTAAATCAACTAAATAGTTATAATATTTCTCTGTTGCTATTAAAAAGAGATGATTAAGCTGCCATGCCGAAGTAATGCCATTACATATGGAGACATTTTTCTGCCAATCGAATCTGTTTTAGCACTGCATTCCATATAAAAACTAAATGCACAAAAATGTGCTTAACCTTGCTGCGGTGGGCAGTGTAGATCTATGCTACAGAGTGCAGAGTGCATGTAATTTAACATTCCACAAGCTTAAAAGTATGGTAAATTATTAATGGCTCAGCTTTGCTTTGACAATAGTCAACTCACTGGCAAATTTGCAAACTAATTGAACATAAGGCACTACCAAGCAAATTTCTTTATTCTTTTTATCCTTCTCAAGTGACGTTACCATAGAATAGAGACAAGAGATATCTCACGTGATTGGCAAGCTGATTATTGATGACTCAGTATTTCTCTTTCATCTCAAAAAAAAGGATAAATCTTCTCATTTTAACTCTTATATCCTTTAATAAAATGATAAGTGTGTTAATTTAAATAGGAATTAATAGGACTTAACTCTTCTTGTTACTTTACAAGAATGCACTTTGAGAGTCCAGAAAAGTTTTAGTATAAAATGAGATTGAAATATATTATTTTAAACTAAAAAGCTATTGTTGTTTTATAGAGAATGATAAAAAGGGTGGGATTCCAAAATCTCCTCACACACACAAACATATGCACTCATAAAAATTATTTGTTCTAAGATCACGTTGATGATGATGGATTCTATATCTACAAATTATTAAATACATGTTAAAATCAAAACTGGTGAGCTAAAGGGAACTGGTGCACTGCTAAGAAAAGTTTCTTAACCTACAAGCTTTATTTATAGTCATCATACACACATCAATCATAGTGCTTATGGTAGAAATAATTAATCAGTTGAATAAGCATATATTTTGAAACTTTGTTCAGAGAAAGCAGCATACTTCACAAATTGCCTCATTTTCAAAATCCTTTGAATATACATAGCTTGTTAACATAATCGTAAGGGTTCTTCCTGACTTTAATTTGAGTCTGCAATATAATGACTAATTGCCTTGCTTTCTGGAAATCGGTTTCTTTTCCACTAACAATCTTATCACTTATTTCAAAAGATACCACTTCTTTATAAAGTACTAATAAGATTGTCATTTATACTATAGTCATGTAGACATAATCATAGTGCTCATGGTAGAAATAATTAATAATTGCTACATCCATCAGTGGTCATATCATAAACATAGTCATACAGGTATTATTAGCATATACTCTGAAACAATGTTTAGAGTAAATGGCACAGTTCACATACCTGTTGACATTGTCACTTCATAAGCATCAGATGTAAGGTTGTACCTGTACTGTTACAGTCTCCTATACTCATGATATAAAATCTATCTGGTATATGAACACCATGCACAGCCTATAGTATATTTATACTTTACGTATAAAGTTAGAAGTTCTGTATTATAACCCTCTTTTTAGTACTAGGCACTCTTACATGTAGATTGGTAACACCCTTTATAGGCTCTTGAGTAGTTTCAGTTTCTACTACCTGTACAAAATGGTTTAATACTAATAATATTTAATACTGTCCAAAATTAAACAGTATAAAGTGATAGTCTAGTGAAGTCTTCTTAAATAAAGGAGCTGGCCTTATGAGACTATTTCATTGGTTCAATTTTCCCCTTGACAAAGTTTAATAAATAGTTGTCATGCAAAGACTGTGACTATAAAATTTAAATGAATAGTGGAAAGTGGTGAGTTAAATAATACAAATTTACTAAAGTTCATGTTTAATTGTGTGTGTGTATTTGCAATGTGCACAACTGCACATGTATGTGTGTGTTATATAACAAATGAACTAAATTTTGTATAAATGATTAACTTTTAATAAGCTTATAACAATTCACTGAAAAATGTTATTAATATATTAAGATTTATAAACCCTAACCCAAATCATAATAATATATACAAAGGGATGTATAGCTAACAAACATGGATAGTAAAATATCATTTGTCATTCATGACTATACTATTTCTAGCTTGTGTACCTCACATATACCAAATCTATGTGTTCACCTGTTTGTGGCTGTGGTCCTGATGATGGTGGTTCTGATAGTTTACATTGTTCAACATCTTGTAGCTGTGGTCCTAGTAAGGAATTGTTTATTTGTTCATTTGATAAATAATTAGCTCGTGGAGTATTTATAAGAAATCATTGTAATCAAAAAATGCACTCACTCTGAAGATGTTTTTTGCATCTTTTTATTATACAGTAGGCAATAATAATTATTCTTACTGATGATGGTAGGGATTTATTTAAGTTTAATTATTGGTGGCTCTGTATGGCAGCAGTCACTCACTGCACAAGGGTTAATTTTACATAAATATAATTATATACAAATCATGTGTTCCTTAACAAACTTAGAATAACCTGGGTCACTTTATATGCCAAAAAAATGAAAGTAGATTTATTATTTAATACTGTCCAAAGTTAATCAGTAAAGTGATAGTCTAGCGAAGTCTTCTCAAATAAAAGAGCTGGCCTTATTAGACTATTGCATTGGTTCAATTTTCCCCTTGACAAAGTCTAATGAAAAGGTTGTCACACAAAGACTGTGACTGCAAAGTCTATGCTTGACATTTGAGTCTAAAAGTAGGCATAGACATTATTAAAATTACAAACAAAAAATATACTACAAGTATATAAAAAATTCTCAAAACTATGTAATGTAATGATGGTAGTACAAATTTCTGAAACAAAAGTAGAAATAGTAAAATATAATTCAAACATAGAAGCTAATGTATTGTAGTGAGATTCTGCTGTTTGTCTACTATTTAAGAACTTTATAGAACTTCATCAATATGTTCTCTAAATACTAAGCTTTAAATAAAGGGGAATCTTATCACACTGTATATTAATTGACAGGAATTGTCAAATTCATACAATCTGCAACACTCATAGTACTAAGTGTGAACTAACTCCACATGCAAAAATAGATCAAATGATGCAAAACAAACTTTTACACATGCATGCAAATATTGTATAAAACAATTTAGGATCACCTGGTATGTTTCATGTGCCAGACAGAACAAGAATATAATTATAAAAATTTTGGTGCTTGTTATGTGTGTCAGCAGTCACTGCTCAAAGGTTAATTTTACACACATATAAATATATACATACATGCAGTCCTTAACAATCTTAGGACAACCTGGCTCACTTTAAGTGCCAACCAAAAAAATTAAAAGTAAATTTACTATTTACTACTTAAAACTGTCCAAAATTAAACTATATTTATACTTTACATAGAAAAAGAAGTCTTGTGTTATTACCCTCTTATTATCGTTGCAAATAACAAGTACATACTTACCACTTGGTAATATTACATGTTGATTAGTAACACCCTCTGTAGTAGTTTCAGCTTCTGCTACCTGTACAAAATGATTTAAAAAGTTAACTACTAAAACAAACAATACTAGCTATAGGGTTACCTTTTCTACTTAAAAATAATGTTATTATGGAAACTTCAATCAAAACAAAATTAACACTACATATAATAACTAAAAAAGCACTAAAGTTTAGGAACCCTTAACCACAGTAGTATATAACTGAATTACACTGAGTGATGTTAGTTAGGGTTTATTGTCATGGTGATACTGCATGAGAACTTAATAAGTAAGTTAGAATAAAATAGGCTATGGGATTGTCTGAAAACTTATAAAATATAAGCTCTACTTAATGCTAGTGGTAAATGATGTTAAACATGGCAAGTGCCTGCTTAATCATAATGGATGTGGTAATATCAGTAATGTTTTGTAAGTGGCAGTATTTGAAGACTCTGTTCTTTTGCTAGGACGAATATTTTGTCAACTTTGGTAAATAGTCTAATGACAAAAACAGTCCAGATGTATCTATTTATCACACCAACTATTGGCAAAGAAACTAGTCAAGGTGAATAAAAATTGTCATAACTTTGAAATAATATATTTTTTATGTAAATTCTCATATCACATTTATAGATTATTGCATGCATTTTGTACACATAACAGTTTATTGTGCAAAAATCTGTTTTGTTTGTGCTTTTTTGAAAACTCTTCCCAACTTTCAAACCTTTTCTTTGTATGGCAGCTGTTTAGCTTAAAACTTATTGCGTTAAATGTTTGCCATCTCTCAACTAAGTTTTGTAGCCGTATACATTATCATTGCCATGTTAGATAAGTTCAAAGTGCATTGCCCAGTACAGACAGACAGACAGTCACACATAGCAAAACTATGAGTCTATCCCACAGAGGCCATCGAAGATGAATCTCATTAGTTGGATATCCTAAACACACACTAAATCCTATACCCTAGGCTATAAATCCTGTACTGACCAATCAGATTTGTTTAGTTAGTCCATCTAGATATACTATGGTACATACTGTAGACCACATGTTGGGTGGGTAGGGTATACAAAGATTAAACTGAATATTAGATTTAACTAACCTTCGTTCTTAGATAATCTTCATACTGCCTAGCGACATTATTCTCTCTAATGGATCGTAAAGCAGTTAACAAATTCCTTCTAGTTGCCATTTCAGCTTTCTGTTGAATCCATAACTCGTACATTCTTGCCAAGTCAGTACATCCACGTAGATTTACATTATCCAGTTCTAGTTCCACACCCAACTGATACCACGCAGCAGTTCTAGCATGTGTAGTTAGTTCTTTTAAGTCTGGTTGTTGATCCAAGAGCATCTCTAGTGATTTAGATACATGTTCCTTAGCCATACCACCGAATATTTAGTTATTAAATTAAAGATATTACAAACATAAATAAATAGATTTCTAAATGCAAACATTATAATCTATTTGAAAACATATATGATGGCAAACAAGTCCTGTCAACTTAAGATGAAATGACACAGGTTTGTGTCCAACTTTTTAACTTACGTGATATCATTCAGTTACTCCATGTATCAATAAATATTACATACACTAATGGGTTTAGAACTGACTTTGGCATAAAAATGTATAACTCTTTACATTTAAATCAATTACTTTAGGCAATGCACTCCCTTACAGATGATGGTAGGGATTGATTTAAGTTTAATTATTGGTTGTTATATGTGTCAGCAGTCATTGCTCAAGGGTTAATTTTACACACATATAAATACATACATACATGTAGTCCTTAACAATCTTAGGACAACTTCACTCAGTTTACATAAGCTCTAGTCTAATTCACATTAGCTCTAGTCAAGGGTGATCCAGATGTTTCAACCTCTACTACTGTGTCTAAAATGTTGTAAAATCAATGTTAACAATGTGTTTATCACAATCTGTTTCTGAATGTACATGCATTTGTCTCATCCATACTAATTGGTAATGGTCATTACTGAAACTTATAAAATATTAATAATTAGTTATGTATTATTTGGAACAAATATTACATTGTGTGAAATATTTTATCATTTACAAGAATATACAACAACATTGATTGCCTTTTTTTCATTTCCAAGCATTTTTACAAGTAAGATGATATAGCATCAACAGAAAACAGATATTTTCCAAATTCAAAAGAAGAGAATCTCTCTAAATGAGACTTTGAATTGGAAGTAAATTATTTTTCTGACTTAATAACATGTAACAATTAAATCTATTATTTGTTCAAAATGATATTAATTATAGCTCAAACACATAATGATATGTTTATACTACAAGTAAATAAAAAAAATTCTAAAAAATCCATTTAATGTAAGGATGGTAGTACAAACTTCCAAAACAAAAGCACAGTAGGAATGGCAACACAAAATTCAAACATAGGAGCTAAAACTCATGGATTTTATTGAGACTCTGCTGTTTGTTCACTACTTAAGAACTTATAGAAATTCATCAATGTGTTCTCTAAACACTAAACTTTAAACTAAGAGAATCAAGTATTATTATTACACTTTATATTAGTTGACAGCAATTGTCAAATTTTATACAATCTGCAACACTCATAGTACTAAGTGTGAACTATATAAACAGGTGATGGTAAAAAAATTTAAAAATGAATCGATGACATCATATACTTTGTCAATATAATCTTATACCTTGATCAAGAGTTGAAGGGCCTGGATTAGCATCATTTTGATCTATGGTATAGATATAAGTTAAATTTAAAGTTTTAACTAACGTTATCTAGAAGTTGTGATTCTTATGTAGAGTGACTGATATTTATATTTTCAGTGGAACCAATACATATAAGATTAGTAAAATGTTACTAATCCTATATGTATAGGTTCCACTGAATATATAAATATCAGTCACATATTGTATAAACAAATCTTAGGATCACCTGGCATGTTTCATGTACCAGGTAGAACAAGAATATAATTATAAAAATTGTCCTAACATTTAAAATTTAAGTGAATAATTGAAAGTATTGAGTTAAATAGTAAAACTACTTTTGTGAACTTCATGTTTAGTGCATATGTGTGTATGTATTTGCATATGTGGATATCCATATGTGGATTTCTGCATATCAAACTGGTGTTGTAAGCTGAAAAGACAAGCCTTGTAACAGTAAATGAAAACAACTTTAGTTAACATGATCTGTGGTATTCCATATACAGACATATTATAAGTACAATAAACTTATGTTCATCATTGTAGTATTTAAATCTGTTTGGTTGTATTATAGTAATACATATCAAACTAAGAATTCATTGTTGTTTTATAGAGACTGTTAAAGAGGGCAGGATTCCATACTCTCCTCACACACACACAAACATATGTACTCATAAAAACTATATATTCTGAGATCACTTTGATGATGCTGGATTCTATATCTATAAATTACTAAATATTTACTAAAATCAAAAACTGGTGAGTTAAAGGAAGCTGGTGCACTGCTAAGAAATGTTTCTAAACCTATAAACTTCATTTATAATCATGCACACAAATATTATTGCTCATGGTAGAAATAATTAATAATTCATTAGTTGATACATCCATCAGTGATCAGATCATAAACACAGTCATATAGGTATTAGCATGCATTGTGAAACATATAGAACTTCATCAATTTTTTCTCTATACATTAAACTAAGAGAATCAAGTATTATTACTGCACTTTATATTAATTGACAGCAATCATCAATTTATACAATCTGCAGCACTCGTAGTACTAGGTGTGAACAAGCTCCACGTGCAAACAGGTGATGGTAAAATATTCTTTTGTAGTATATAGTCTTCTTTTTTGTTTTTCTTTTCCTTTGCTAATCACATATTAATGCAATGCCTGTAATTAACATTCTTGAGGTCAATGTGTTTATAGTTATGATCTGTGGTATTACATACAGACATATTATAAGTACAATTACCTTATATTCATTATTATAACAATAAATTTTGTTTGGTTGTATTATAGTAATACATATCAAACTATTATAGTAATACATATCTAGCATATATTCTGAAACAATGTTTAGAGTAAATGGCACACTTCACATACCTGTCGACATTGTCACTTCATAAGCATCAGATGTAATAATAGTTAAGGTTGTACCTATACTGTTACAGGTTCCTATATTCATGATATAAATCTATCTGGTATATGAGGACCATGCCCAACCTATACTATATTTATAGTTTACATATAAAGTAAGAAGTGTTGTGTTATTACACTCTTTTATCATTGCAAATAACGAGTACATATTTACCACTTGGTACTGTTACATGTAGATTAGTAGCACCCTTTGTAGTCTCAGTTTTTGTACAAAATGATTTACAAAGTTAACTACTAAAATCAACAATACTATATAGATATTACAAAGATAAATAAATTGGCTTATGAATATAAACCTTATAATCTATTTGACAACATATATTGTGGCATACAAGTCCTGTCAACTTGATATGAAATGACACAGGTCTGTGTCCAACTTTTTAACTTATGTGATATCATTCAGTTACTCCATATATCAATAAATGTTACATACACTAATGTGTTTAGACCTGACTTTGGCATAAAAATGTATAACTCTTTAAATTTAAACCAATTACTTTAGAGCGTACAATAGTACACTCCTTTACTGATGATGGTAGGGATATCTTTAAGTTTAATTATTGATTGCTATGTGTTAGCAGTCACTACACAAGGGTCTCTTTTACACATCTATAAATATATACATATCATATATTGCTTAACAATCTTAGAACAACTTGGCTCACTTTATATGCCAAGCAAAATAACTAAAGTAGATTTACTATTTAATATTGTCCAAAATTAAATAGTAAAGTGATAGTCTAGTGAAGCCTTCTTAAATAAAGGAGCTGGTCTTATGATGAGTCTATTTCATTGGTTCAATTTTCATATTGACAAAGTCTAATAAAAAGGTTGTCATATAAAAACTTTGACTACAAAATTTAAGTGAACAATGGAAAGTGGTGAGTAAATAGTGGAACAAATTTAGTGAGCTTCATGTTTAGTTGTGTAGTTGTGTAGGTTTGTAATGTATGCTCATATATATATTATATAACAAATGAACGAAATTTTGTACAAATTATAAAATGGCTCAGTTCATCCAGTTATCATATGAAAAGTATAATTAATAACTTACCAACATCTGGAGATGTAGGATCTTTCAAAGATTGGTCTTTACTATTTGTTTGATGACTAGTTGGTGAGTGTGTGTTTCCTGCTAAGGATAAGATATATGATATAAATTTCACAAAATGAACAATTAATTCAATATAAACATATACTAATAATGCCAGCTTTATGCTTGACATTTGAATCCCAAAGTACAAGTACATGTTAATAAAAGTTACAAAGAAATCTTCAGTTACTGAATGGCTTAAACACAACATGATATGCTTATAATACAAGTAAATAAAAATATTTCTAAAAAATGTAAGGTGGTAGTACAAACTTTTAAAACAAAACCACTTTAGAAATAATAAATTATAATTTAAACATAGAAGCCAAAACTCATGTATTGTAGTGAGACTCTGCTGTTTGTCCACTATTTAAGAACTTTCTATAACTTCATCAATTTGTTTTCTAAATACTAAACTTTAAACTAAATAAAATCAAGTTTTATTATTACAATGTATATTAATTGACAGCAATCGTCAAATTTATACAATCTGCAATGCTCGATAGTACTAAGTGTGAACTAACTCCACATACAAACAGGCGATGGCAAAAAAAATAGAAAATGAATCAATGATATTATATACTCTGTCAATATAGTCTTATACCTTGATCAAGAGTCGGAGGGCTTGGATTACCATCTCTTTGACCTATGGAATAGATATAAATTAAATTTAAGGTTTTAACTAGCATTACCTAAAGGTAGTGATTCTTGTATAGAGTGACTGACATCTCTATTTTCAGTGGAACCTATACATATAAGAGTAGTAAATTTTACTAAATAAGTGGCTACCTAAAGTTGAATCTTGTGGTACTTGTTCTATGCAAAACAGATAAAATGATGCAAAACAAACTTGTATACATATATACAAATATTGCTTAACACAATCTTAGGATCACCTGCTATCCCAGGCAGAACAAGAATATAATTATAAACATTGTCCTAAAATTGTTTTAATGGTTGTTATTTGTGTCAACAGTCACTGCTCAAGGGTTAATTTTACACACATATAAATATATACATACATGTAGTCCTTAACAATCTTAGGACAACCTGGCTCAGTTCACATTAGCTCTAGTCAAGGGTGATCCAGATGTTTCACCTACTACTGTAAAATGTTGTTAAATCAACGTTAACAATACATTTCTCATAGTCTGCTTATGAATGTACATGCATTTGTCTCATCCATACTAATTGGTAATGGTCATTACTAAAACATATAATAATATTAATAATTAGTTATGTAATATTTTGAACAAATATTACATTATGTGAAATATTTTATCATTTACAAGAATATACAACAAAATGGTTTGCTTTTTTTCATTTCCAAGCATCTTTACAAGTAAGATGATATAGCATCAACAGAAAACAGATATTTTCCAAGTTCAAAAGAAGAGAATCTCCGTAAATGACACTTTGAATTGGAAGCAAATTATAATTTTTCTGATTTAATAACATATAAGAATTAAATCTATTTTTTGTTCAAAGTAATATCAATTATGGCTTAAACATATAATGATAGGCTTATACTACAAGTAAATTAATAATTCTAAAAAATCTATGTAATGTAAGGATGGTAGTACAAACCTCTAAAACAAGACCAGAGTAAAATTGATAAAACATAATTCAAACATAGAAACTAAAACTCATGCATTGTAGTGAGACTTTGCTGTTTATTCACTTTTTAAGAACTTTATAGAACTTCATCAAATTGTTCTCTTAACACTAAACTTTAAATTAAGAAAATCAAGTATTATTATTACACTTTATATTAATCGACAGCAATTGTCAAATTTATACAATCTATATACAACACACATTTTACTAAGTGTGAACTAACTCCACATGCAAAACAGATAAAACGATGCAAAACAAACTTGAATACATACATACAAATATTGTATAAAACAATCTTAGGATCTTAGGATTTACTATTTAATACTGTCCAAAATTAAAAATAAATGATAGTATAATGAGGCCTTCTTAATTAAAGGAGCTGGCCTCACAATACAATTTCAATGGTTCAATTTTCCTGTTGACAAAGTGTAATAAATAGTTGTTATACAAAGACTGTGACTACAAAATCTAAGAGAATAGTTTAATTTTTTAGATTTTTAGTATTGGTTGTCCAGACAAATATAAAGTCTGAAATGTCCTTTCACAATTAATTCAACATAAATATATACTAAAAATTCAGCTTTATGCTTGATGTTTGAATCTCAAAGTGGAAGTACACATTATTAAAAGTTACAAAAAACTTCAGTTAATGAATTATACTACAAGTAAATAAACAATTTCAAAAAAATCCATGTAATGTAAGGACAGTAGTACAAACTTCTAAAACAAAACTTCAGAAGAAATTGGAAAATAATATAATTCAAACATAGAGGCTAAAATACATGCATTGCAGTGAGACTCTGCTGTTTGTCTACTATTTAAGAACTTTATAGAACTTCATTAATTTGTTCTTTATACACTATACTTTAAATTAAGAGAATCAAGTATTATTACACTTTAGATAACTTGACAGCAATTGTCAAATTTATACAATCTGCAACACTCGTAGTACTTAGTGTGAACTAACTTCACATGCAAAAATTGGATAAAAAAATACCAAAAAACTTGCATGTATACATACAAAAAATTGTATAAAACAATCTTAGGACCATTTGGCATGTGTTATGTGTGTCGGCAGTCACTGTTCCAGGGTTAATTTTGCACACATATAAATATATACATACATGTCTTAGGACAACCTGGTTCACTTTACAAGCAAAAAAAGTAAAAGTAGATTTACTATATAATACTGTCCAAAATTAAACAGTAAAGTGAATGTATAATGAGGCCTTCCGAATTAAAGGAACTGGCCTCATGAGACAATTTCAGTGGTTCAACTTTAATTTCCTATTGACAAAGTCTAATAATTGAATTGTGAAACTACTTTAGTGAACTCTATATATTATCACTGCATTGTGCGTGTGTGTGTGTGTGTGTGTTTGCATATGCTTGCATATATATATTTGTGTGTGCTATATAAAAAAATGAAATGAATTTGTATAAATGATTGACTTTAATAAACTTATAACAATTTGCTGGCATGTGTTATAGGTATACTTAGATTTACAAACCTTAACCCAAATCATAATAATATATACAAAGGGATGTATAGCTGACAGAATATGGATAGCTTGTATAGTAATTATAATATTATAATAAATCATTGAAATCAAAAGATTGCACTTACGCTGAAAACATTCATAGCGTTTTGCTATACAGTAGGCAATAATAATTATTAGAATAAAACTGATGATGATAACGATAATGATGAGGGCGATGTTGAAAAAAAATAAAATATATTTTGATCTCCCATCAATTGTAGGTGGTCCCAAGAAAGAATATGATATTTCAACTTTGCCAGTGGCTATAACTAACAAGTATTTTTTCTCTCTATTACAATAGAACTTGGAACATTGTAGTGCCATTTGGCAAGATAGGTGATCAGCAGACAAAGGTTGACTACACTCACTAGGACTCTTTAGTCCTGTTATGTTGTAGTAGACACGAGCTACTGATACATTGCTAGTTACATAAATTCCAGTATCTATGTTAATAGCAACATAATAAGAACCTTGTTTGGTGATGTTGAAGGTCCAAGTAAATTTAGTTAGTGATTTTTTGACATTTTTGATATGACAGGGTGATGATGCTACTGATGTATAATTTTGATAGTTCTTAAAATTGACATAAGATGAGACATTGTCAAAGAGGTATAGTTGAGTTGGACATGTAGAACTGTTATTAATATTCGATATGCTCATCATGTATGTTATACTTGAGTCAGGCATTAAGTATATTGGTTGATCACCATAATAGTTGTAGCTGTAGCGGCGTCCTCCATAATACTGACTCATGTTTTTTTGTGGGAGATGTTGGGTAGTTTTGGGAGGTTCTGAAGAACTAACAGAAATGTTCACTGTTGCATTTCCTGGTTTCAGAAGTTGTATAGTCACCAAATAAGCAGATGAATAAAGTGGTAAAAGAGTGTAGCTGTTTGTGTTTAGATCTCCAACACTCTCTACAAAATCATTAGGAGGGTGATGACGAGGAAGTAGTGATGCCAATAAAAAGATAACAGAAATTACTGCAAGTACTATTATTCCACAGAAAACAATCACAGTGACATTTAGACATTGGTCTACTAGTAAGATAAATTTTCACATATGTCAATTAATGAACTTACTTTTTGAACACTTTTCAGTTGTTGTGGGATTTGCATCTATATATACATAAAGGATCTAATGCCTTTTGATAACAAATTGAGAATTCTTATATGTATCAGGCATGCTATAGATAGTGCTTAGTCTCGTCCCCAGACTGCCACGCCCGATCTTTTTGCGGGGGTGAGTGGTAGTCTGGGAGACACTGCCTATGTAGGTAATGTCCAGACTGTCCATTGAAATGTATTGGCAGAAAATAACTTAAACTATTCAAAATCGTTCATTCTTTGCATTATTTCTTTTTATGATAATCCTTTTATTATCAATTAGTTATAAATTAAGACAATATATTTGTAATCATCACAGACATAATTGGTCAAAAGTTGGATTTGTTCATTATTCCTCTGTCTCTCTTGTCTCTGCTTTATAAGTCACAATAACTCAATAACCATAAACAGTTTGGGCACAAATATATAGCTAACAGAGCATGGTTAGTAAAATATCATGTCATTCACAACTATATGCTATTCCTATAACTTATGATTGTGTACCTTACATATACCAAATCTATATGTTCACCTGTTTGTGGCTGTGGTCCTGATAATTGTGGTGCCACTTTATCATCTGGCCATGGTAGCTGTGAATAATTCTTAGCTTGTTCTATTGATAAATAATTAGTTTGTAGAGTAATTATATAATAAATCATTGAAATCAAAAAAATGCACTTACTCTGATAATTTTATTTGTGGCTTTTTGTTATGTCTATTTGCAATTGTGCATGTGCATGTATTTGTGTGTGCTATAAAACAAATAAAACGAAATTGTATGAAATGGTCAACTTATTGTCCATTGAGTGAAGATCCTCTATCTCTCAGTGGTGATAGTAATCAAATCAGGAACGTTTTATAATACTTTGTGCGTATATATTTTTATATTGTTGTATTTGACATTCAAGAGCGATGAATGAGGCAACTGATGAATTTTATTAACCCTATAACCGCTGGCTATGACTGATGGGTGTGACTGATGTGTTTACTAGATTGCTCTACTATATTTGCGGCATTCTATAGCTATTAGTTTTCCACTGACACTGTTGATAATTATACAGTCTTTGAAGTTCTAGTCATTGTTTCACAGTAATGTCAGCGTCTTCCAAACAGTTATAGGATGTTTTTTTCAATTATAGTCTTGTTTCATTTGAAAAAAGTGTGAATTACAATAAGATTAGCTGTTGCCATAGGTACAAACGCGTGGACGCCACTATATTTAGTAATTAAAGAGAATGGGAAGACGCACTGGATTCACTATACAAAACTATTCTGTAATGAAGGGACAGCCGATCGAGGTATTGTGAGTTTTAAAGCCACTCCGCCTCCAACATTCTTTCAAGAAAAAGACCGTTCTGCTAGATAACTATCGCCAAACTGTTTTCTTTAAGGCAATATTTCAAGCATTATTATTATTGTTATTATTATTATTTGTTATAATAGAATGAATCTGAGCATAAATTACACTTGAATTGTTTCAAGTAAGAACGCAGCTGAAAAGGAGGTAAATAAAAGAGCAGAACTATCTATGTTTTGATCTCCAACATCACGTACTCTATATACAATCGTTGGGAGGCTGAAGTATAGCGATAAATAAGAGAATTTCTTGCAAATGGCTCTCTCTCTCTCTCTCAAACAATCATGATTTGATTTAATTTGATAAATTTTGCATACATATATACCAAGAGTTGTTAACTTATGATTACTTATTTTGATCTCAAATCTGAGTCTGTACAGCTAGATTGTCTTCTTACCTTGAGATCCGTTTAATAAAAGATCCGTTTCACTTGAAGCAGAGCTGTCACTAGGCACATTTTCCATAATGCACTTTTAAGATTTTTTGCTTACTTGGTATGTGTGCTCTGTATATTTATAGAGCTTACGCACTGACGTCGCGAAACGTAATAAAAAAGCAACTGTTGCTAGGGCGCCATCTTGAGTGGCAAAAGCACGTTCATATACAAGAGTGGCAGCACCTGAAGCCAGATTAGCCAGGTACTATGCAACAGGAGACACCAATGTATTCCTCGTACTACCACGAGTTGGATGACACTGCCAAGCAACGCTACAGGGAGAAGATGGAGAAGCTCGGTGCATTAGAGGATCCATACTTGATGTATAATCATGGACAGGAAATCTATGTGGTCTGGTACGATTGGCCACAAGTCGAGTATCCCAATATTTATAACTTTCTTATTGAAACTCCTAGTGTCTATATTGGTGAGAGTCTTAAGTCCTACAAAAGCCTAGATACATATAACTTCTATGTTAATGGTTGGGTTGAAAACATTAATGTCTTTCCAATACCAGCCTCTCCTGGTACCTACTTTGCAATTGGATGCGTGAAACACTCACCATTTCGAAAAGTGGATTAGCAGTAGATGTAGCATACCCATTCATGGGTGCATCACCTGATGGCAAAGTCAAAGTGAATGTTGTGGCGAGGGTGTTCTGGAGATGAAACGTCCATATTCATGCCGTAACAAAATCATTTCTTGAAACAACAAATGACTCCTCTTTTTGCCTAATAAATAGAGGTGATGGGGAGTTCACACTGAATTGAATGTGTACCATGCTTATTACTTTCAAGTTCAGGCACAACAGAAGTTTTGCCATGCTCATTATTGTGACTTTGTAGTATGGACACAGGATGCCCTTGTAATACAGCAGCTATATCTAGATGAACCATTTATCACTATAGCTTTAGAGAAATGCAAGCAGTTTATAAAGCTTGGTGTTCTTCTGGAGCTATTGGGCAAGTGGTACTCTAGGGAGCCAGTAGCATCAATCTCATCAACAGGAGACGAACAAGTTGAAGAATGTGCATGTGGAGATATTATGGTGCTACTGCAGGAAAGAGGAATATGGGGAATTAATGATCTGTTGTGACAATAATGATTGTTGTATACAATGGTTTCACACAACATGCCTTTAGATTACCACAATTCCAAAGGGTAAATGGTACTGTTCTGATTGTCAGAGAAAACCAAAAAAAAGGCACTAGGATGTTGTTTAAATAATAATTATTATTTTAAAGATTACTGTCGTTTGATAACATGCATTAATTTAATTAAATGAAACAACTGATTTACAGGAATTGCACAATACACAACAAACAACAACTACTTTATTTACAGTGCTAGTGTCTTCCTCCTCATTACACATAATGAAGTGTTGACTGTAAGATAGTATATTTTTGCCTGACTAGGCCAATTACTCTTTCGACATCAATACAGACATGAGATAGTTGACAAGAGAAATCCACATCAGCTTTGCTCAGCTGTTTTTTTCCTCGAATAAAAGGAGGTAGTTTCACTACAGCACAGTAAAGGCCAGCACTATCATGTATATTAAAACCCCTATCTGCCAAAACTATATCACCTGGTAGTAGGTTCTCCAAAATACCAGTTTTCTGTCAGATGTACATCTGAAATCCTACCTCCCCATCCTTTAGATATAAACGTGATCACACCTTGTGGAAAGCCTTCTGTGTAACGATTAGTACAACCTACAGCACAACAGCTTTTATGTTTTCCTTTTGCCACTCAAAATGGCGGATAACGGTTATCACATCATTCAGCTCCTCTCACTGCATAACCTTTATGCTTCTACGTGCTTGCATATCAATTGCAATTACATACGTATACACATGAATAAAATAAATTTTTGCTACAGGTATACTTACAATGATCCATACCTTTTAAATATATAACTTTGATGTTATGTGAATGAGGTACATACACGTATAATATCAAATGGATAACAGAATTTTAAAATAATTATGTGTCAAATTATGGTTGTTAAAATAAACTTAAAGATCATTTAACCTAAATTTGTATTTACATGTGTACAGCACAACATCATTTCATATATACATTTAAAATGGTCCAAGTACAACAACTGGGCAATATACACGAATTCATAATTCCTAGAAAATAATAATACAAAAAATGTATACAAATTGAAATTGTTAATATATGAGACATATAATATGTTAATATGTGAGACATATATCGTTAACTAAATCACTTAACAAGTTAACTTAAAACAACTTAGTATACCTTTTTGTGCTGAAAAATTAGTAAAAGTTTGAAAAAACTATTCTAAAAATAAATGTTGTCATTATAGCAGTAATAATTATAAGTGCAACGCTAAAAAAGCATTAATTAAGATAGCAGTACACCATATTTGAAAAATAGATTAATATTAAGTAAATAATTTTGTAGTACACTGGTTTAACAATTTGTATATTAATAATATACTGAATACATTATGTTCCATAAAATTGATGTTCTTATTTTAATGGTGTGAGATGATATAATGCATGGATTATAGCTTGGAAACATGGTTATAATTGGAAACATGGTTATAATTGGAAACATGATGATAACTATTTAAACAGTCTAGCATTTCCCTAGTGTATTACTGCATATGACTGTTGACTTAAAGGTCATGTAAATGAATCTTTGAATCTTTTTTCTAAGAAATAAGCAAACATATAATGTTTGCAATATTAAAATAAAAATCACTCTAATGAATAAACAAAATAAACACAAAAATACCATAAGAAAATATACAATGTATATATATATGCTAGTGCATAATGAAAAGATTATATAGTATGTGTACATGTAGAGACAGATCATGCATGTGATATATGTTAATATCATATTATATAAACTTTATATAGAACTAACCAGATAAATAGTCATGTGACTACCAATATAAGGACTCATTCTAATCAAAAATGTTTGTAGATAAGAACTAATTTATCTGCAATGCAGTCCTATATGTACATTTATATGGTTGGATTTTGAATTTATTTTTTATGCTTACACTTTAAAAATGTATCTAGTATGGTATTTCATCTCAGCTGAAAAATGTGACAATGTGTTAAAGATCATCATAATTAATGCTGTGTAGACTAGATATGTTATGAATAAAAATAACAGCAATATTAATAGTCCAGCAATGCAATATTGTGTATTTAATTAAATCATGAATGATGTTATATGGTTTGTAACAATTTCCATATGTATTTACAACTTTATGATTATTAGGCCAAAATTATTGTTTTAAGAGTAAAAGTGATTGCTTTGCATGTAACATTATGTTTTCAATTTTTTGTTAAAACCTACCAGATATTTAATAAATGATCACCGTTTACTTTTACAATTATGTCACAGTGTCCACTTTCTATACTTTTTGAAAGGAATTTTTTTTTCTCATAAATAGTCTAATAACAGCTGAAAGTATTTAAATGCATGACCTTATGTATCTAAAATATTACATGCACAATAAGAATATAAGCCCTTAAAATGATAGTTGTTCAAATTATACGTGCATTTAAAACAGCTCTTATTATGATCTCTGAGGATATAGTAGTGATTCCTGCCTCTTTATTGTCATAAAGAGTAAGGATGTATTAAGTTTACAATACTACACATCTGTCTTTCTGAATTCTGAAGTAGATGTTACTGGTCACTGTGATTCATTATAGGCTCTTTAAATAGAGTTGTATACATGAAGAATTTGTTAATGAATTATTCATTTACATACTTTTCACATGACATATATATAACATATCATGATGCAGCAAATTGTACAATATTGAAGAAACATCAGAGTTGAAGAAAATAATGGCAAGCGCTAGTGGGGGAACAGTGAAGAAAGTAAGGGGAATTTTCATTTCTAACATTGGAAAGAAAATGAAAAATGCTGAAAAAGTTAAGGGACATTTAGCAAGTAAAGCTAGTGTAGAAGAAGAAGATCTTACAGTAATATGGTTTAAACCTGCAATTGACACCCAAAAAGGAGTCTGTGTACTAAAATCTAAAGAGGAAGTCATTGTTGAGATTGAGAAAATACATTTCCACAATTGGGAAGTTCAATTTTTTCAATTGGAATTATCTATGCTTATTAAATGCTCTGGGCAGATCCATACAGAGCCTGTAGATGTCATCATCACTTACTCAAAAGTTATACCACCACCTTGTGACAAATTGCTTTTAGCTCTAACTCAAAATCTGCTAATAGAAGAAGTAAGGGAACAAAAATGATGTCACATTAATATTGTAATATCTGTGTATATATATTGTAGCGAGGTTATTATTTCAATTTGACAATTAAAAAAGACTTTGAGCAAGCTCCTTCCCAAACACCTATTATTAAATTGGATTTGAAAATACAAAAATGCAACCCTGGAGTTGATGATCTTAATGCAATTATCCGTGCAGTTCGTTCCAGTTTTGAACAAACATATGGAAAAAAAATTAGGTATAATATTGAGTATTATGAGAGATATGATTAAAATAATTTCATTCTTGCAGCATATATTTTACTGCAGATTGTGAAATTCCGCAATACCATGGGCCACACCCAGTTGTCATTCCATCTTCAAAGGATCCACCCCTTCCTAGACAATGACTCACACAATTATATATTTAATCATTACACAATTGTGTTACATTTCCCCTTTTTATAATGTAATATCTACATAAACCTTTAAAATGTCTGCATAATGCTATACAAATGTTGTATACAGAATTTTATGCAAAAACAGAAGAACAGAAAATATACTATTTTTTCTATTAATGTAAAACTTGACTAGTGAGGTTGTATTTCAGTCAAAACTTTATCATTCAGATGGAAATGTTGGTGTGAAAATGTGCTGTCATAGATTACACAGATTAATTAATTCATGATTTTGTTTTAACTGTCCAGCAATGCTAGTTACAATTATTGAAGCAGGTGTAATCTATGAACGTCATTTTATATTGATTTAAGTAAAAAGTTCAAAGTGCACTCTTATAAAATTACCTGAGAGATATGTAGCAATAATTGCTACTTTCATTTATACACTCATCATTTTATCTAAGGATATAAGTGTTAAGATTTGGACAAGATTTACCTTTGTTTTGAGGTGATCAACAAGATAAAATTACATAAGGTTATTTAGTAAACAACAATTTCATCATAGAATTGAGAAAGATGATTGAACTCATGACATCATATATAATTATATGCATAATATGTGTGACATAAAACAAGATAATTTATTATGTGTATGTTGTAATAAATGAACAATTGACAAGAATTAGAATATAGAACGTATTCAGAGGTTGTTTAATAAAATGATTTAAGCAGGATAAAAGCCCTATTTTGTAGTAACAGCTCTTCTTAGTCGTAGCAGAAAAAATAAGATCAACAACTAAACTTTCAGTACATTTTTGTCCAAATATGTGACAACATGTTGATCTAAATAAGCATATGGTTAATGCATAACTTTAAAACAGAATTAATATGAACATTTACTATGCATATGTAGATTCATTGATGTTGTACAAAGTCATTACATCATGCAGTAGCGTAATATTTTTGTCAATTCATAGACACACAGATAAGGCAACTTTGAAGTGCACTGTTGGTCTGTTAAATTTCCAAATTATTTCCATGGTTTAATGTTCAATGACTATCATCTATATGTATAATTGAAGTCCATAATAAAGAATAAATATATCATACCAACACTCTGAAACTATGAACAGAGATTATATAACTTTTATATGTATAATGTATAATTTTACACACACAATAGTGACATATTGATCTAATAGTGTGTGTTATTATTTACCAGATAAAAACAACAATATTATGATAATTTTATTTCATATAATTGGCAATGGATATAGGATAAAACAAACCATACATTTTAAATTAAAAGTTATTGATGGATTCAGATCAGCAAAATGTATATGACATATATTGTAATAGCCATCTTGTAGTGATAGATTTTTGGCTAAAAAGTCATGTACCCAAGAGTAAGTACTGAGAAAGACTATCAGTTCTGATGAAACTGCTGTAATAAGTGGAAATTGTGACCGACCATATGTACACATTTAAATATATCAAATATTAGTGGTATGAGGAAATGTGTATATAATATTTTAACAATATTATATACACATAATATTATATACAATGCAAGTTTCAAAATGTCCCTAGTGTATTACTATGAATATTGATATAAGGTCAGGTGTTGATTATAGGTGTATTACTATGAATATTGATATAAGGTCAGGTGTTGATTATAGGTGTATTACTATGAATATTGATATAAGGTCAGGTGTTGATTATAGGTGTATTACTATGAATATTGATATAAGGTCAGGTGTTGATTATAGGTGTATTACTATGAATATTGATATAAGGTTAGGTGTTGATTATATATATGGATCATATATCTTTGAAAATGATATATTCCATAATTTCTTTTATAAAATTATAATAATTAATCATTACAAATTTCACTTCCTTTCTGAAAAGTTAACATTAAGAACGTAAATTATCTATTGATAGTTTTTGTGTCTTGTGGCTTCCTTGGTTTCATATGTATAAAAACACAATTGAGAAACTATTACTGTAATATAAAGATGAAAAGACCAGGGTCACAAATTCTAAGAGCTATAAAAACAAAAGTGGGAAGCTAAGGACACCATACATCATCTTAACAATATAGGTTGGTTCCACCAAGTCATGAAATTGGTTTGTTGCAGATCAAATTACTACTACACACAGTCAATGTACATGATGGATTATCTGCATGATGACAGTTCACTACACTCATTAGGGATATACAATCCAGCTGTGTTATAGTACATACAAAGTACTGATATATTGCTAGTAACAGTGACTCTAGCATCAATCTCTATAGCAATATATTAAAGAGAAGATTCAGTGATATTAAATGGCCATATCATTATAGTCAGTGTTTAATTTATTGATGTTAAAACAAGATGGTATATATGTCTGCGGTGATTTGAAAATTTGAAGTTGTGTTGTTAGTACTATTATTTAATAGGTAGAGTGCAACATGTAGAAACAGCATCAGCTAATATGATAAAATCATATAACAACCTTGAGTTTTAAAGCAAGTAAATAGGCTGATCAGCACCATAATAGTTGTAATTATAATGAGAACATCTAGAAAGTTTAGGTAAAGTAACTTTTGATAAATAATCTGTCCTCTCGGTAGGTTTCACTGGACATAGATAGACACTGTTAATTCATTGTCTGTATTTGATAGCATTATTGTGAGTGAATATACATAATGTGACATTGGTATGAAAACTAAAACAGGCAAATTATCATCTCCAATATCTATAGAATTAGTAGATTCTTGTAAAGGTGAAACTGACTTTATCATTAACATTGTGTCAACAACAATAACAAATATCAAAATAATTGGTATCATTACAAATGTGATGAAACATTTTGAGAGAATCTTTTTTCTGCTAGTATGTAATATAATAAATGAATTACAATATTTGTAGCATTTGTAGTGTAAATACTTGACTTCTGTCTGTTACCAAGTTCACTAACAGTTAAAGAATTACTGTGATCCTCTTCATTCCTGTGTGCATGTCATGAACTATTTAAATATGAAGATGATCTTTGTAAAAGGCTTGATGATGACTGCCAGCTATTAGCAATTAACAATGTGTATGCTCATCTTGTACAATATACAAATATAATCTTAATTGTTGTACCTGAATCACTAGTAGTACTGTCATCAGTTTTGATACAAGTAGGATCTTTTACAGCTTCTGTAGGTCAACTGAATATAAGGTCAACATGAAAACAGAGAATATTGCAATGCAAATATATATTTCATACACACACCTTGAAGGCCATAGTGTTGCGTCCTTTAGTGGGAGGGGCTATGTATAATATATGTAGATTTATATGGTTGCATTTTAAATTTTATTTTTATCCTTAGACTTATAAAATATATCTAGTATGGCATACTACACCTCAGCTGAAACATGTGATAATGTGTTAAAGATCATAATAATAAATGCTGTGTAGTCTAGATCTGTTATGAATAAACATAAAATAGTCTAGCAATGAACTATTGAATTTCCTTTGTATATTTAATTAAATCATGAATGATGTTATATGGTTTGTGTAATGGTTTACAATTCACTTGAAATCAATGGAAGATTTAATTTATTATTTATTAATATGAAATTTGAAAATTACTTATAATTATAGATTTACTGAAGATGCAAGATTAATTTAGTTATGACATATATATATGCATCTGTATATCACTGTAGAAACAATTACCATATGTAGCAACAAGTTTATGATTATTAGGCCAAAAATATTGTTTTAAGAGTAAAAGCTAGTGATTGTTTTGCATGAAACATTATGTTTTTAATTTTTTTTGTTAAAACTTAACAGATATTTAATAAATGGTCACTGTTTATATTTACATAAAAGTGAAGAATTATGTCACAGTGCCTATTTTCTGTACTTTTTGAAAGTAAATATTTTTTCTCATAAAATAGTCTAATAACAGCTGAAAGTATTTAACTGCATGATCTTATATATCTAAAATATTACATCCACAATATAAGCCTTCAAAATGATAGTTATTCAAGTTATACATGTATTAAAAACAGCTCTTATTATGATCTCTGAGGACATATTAGTGATTCCTGCCTCTTTATTGTCATAAAGAGTAAGGACATATTAAGTTTACAATACTACACATTTGTCTTACTGAATTCTGAAATATTTCAGATGTCAGTGGTCACTGTAATCTATTATAGGCTCTTTTTAGAAAGAGTTGCATATATGAAGATTTTGTTAATGAATTATGGCAAGCGGGGGAACTGAACCAGTGAAGAAAGGAAGGGCAATTTTCATTTCTAGCATTGGAAAGAAAATAAAAAATGTTGAAAAGTTAAGGAGTATTTAGCAAGTAAAGCTAGTATATATAAGAAAGGAAGATCTTACAAAAATATGGTTTAAACCTGCAAGTGACACTGAAAAAGGAGTCTGTGTACTAAAATCTAAAGAGGAAGTCATTGTTG
This sequence comes from Xestospongia muta, assembly GCA_963693285.1. Lineage (NCBI taxonomy): Eukaryota > Metazoa > Porifera > Demospongiae > Haplosclerida > Petrosiidae > Xestospongia > Xestospongia muta. The sequence goes on along the minus strand of OY848923.1, from coordinate 6,893,421 downwards.
AGATTGAGAAAATACATTTCCACAATTGGGAAGTTCAAATTTCCCAAGTGAAATTATCTATGCTTATTAAATGCTCTGGGCAGATCCATTCAGGGCCTGTAGATGTGATCATCTCTTACCCAGATGTTACACCATCACCTTTGGACACTTTGCTTTCAGATCTAACCCAAAAATTGCTAAGGGAACAAGTAAGGGAACAAATATGATGTCACATTAATATTGTAATATTTGTGTATGTATATTGTAGCCAGGTTATTACTTCAATTTGACAATTAAAAAAGATTTTGAGCAAGATTCTTCCCAAAAACCTATTATTAAATTGGATTTGAACGTACACGAATGCAATCCTGGAGTTGATGATCTCAATGCAATTATCCGTGCAGTTCGTTCCAGTTTTGAAGGAATGTTCAAACAATTCAAGTATGTATATTGAGTATTTTGAGAGAAATGACTGAAATAATTTCATCACTGTAGCATATCTTTTTCAGCAGATTGTAAAATTTCTCAGTATACTGGACCTGCTCCAGTTATCATTCCATCTTCAAAAGATCCACCCTTTCCTCGTTAATGATCACACAATTACAAGTTTAATCTTTATGCAATTGTGTTGGAGTACCTTTTTCATAATTTTATATAACTGTAATACCTAATAAATAAAGTTTGAAATGAGTGTGTGCAAGTGTTAATAAATGTTATATATTGAACTTTCCAAAACAGAAGGACAGTAATTAGAGTATATTTGTATTAACATAAAACTTGACTAGTGAAGTTATCTTTCAGTCAAAGCATGTCCATTCAGCTGCAAATGTCACAATCCATATGATGTCTATATCATATATATAGCCATCTCATAGTGATAGTAATTGTTAGTAAAAGTTATGTACCCAAGATTAAGTGCTGACTGAGACTATCAGTTCTGATGAAACTGCTGTGATAAGGGGAAATTGTGACTACATATTTAATGTACGTAATATTAGTGGTATGTGGAGGTGTATATAATGATATTATTATAATAGCCCAACAATACAAATTTCAAAATCTCCCTAGTGTATTTCTGTGAATACTCATAGAGGTCAAGTGTAGACTATGAATCTATTAACCAAACATAAATATTCACACTATTCACTCTTCTCTATTATAAACTATAAAATAAATCAATACAAGTTTCGCTACATTTTTAACAAAGTTATAATAATTAGGGTATAAATCTTTCAATAGTTTTTAATATTTATTGTGGCATTTATATCTAAATTAACACAAGAGAGAAGCTATTACTGATCTATAGTATAAAGACAAAATCTAAAAGAGCCACAAAAACATTAGTAGAAAAAAAGAGAAGCCAAGGACACCATTTTGTTGAAGAATATTAGAACTTACAGAAGTATATGTCACCTTGACATTATTAGTATTTTTTACTATAAGATATTGGTTTGTTGCAGATCAAATTACTACTACACATAGTCAATGTACATGATGGATTATCTGATTACAGAGGTTCACTTGTTAGTGGTACACATTCCAGTTGTGTTATAGTACATATGAACTATTGATCAGGTCTAGAAACAGTGACTCTAGTATCAATCTATAATGTGTAGAAACAGTATATATATATATATATATATATATATCAGCTGATATGATAAGATCATTTAACAATTTTGAGTTAGAAAGCAAATAAATAGGCTGATTAGAACCATAATAGTTGTAATTATAGTGAGAGTGTTCAAATGTTTAGGTACTGTAAATTATGATAAATAATCTATCCACTCAGGAGGTTTAACAGGACATACATAAGCAACAGCTGATTCAGTTAAGTGTGGTATTGATATGAATATTCATTATGTGACAAGCTTATTAAAGCTGAAACAGGCAAATTAACATTTCAATTTCCATAGAATTAGTAGATTGTTGGTAAAACTGACTTTATCATCAATTTTGTGCCACTAAGAATGATAAATATCAAAATAAATAATATTCATCATGATCATTAGAAATGTGACAACATATCTTGGGAAAATCTTTTTTTCTGTTAATATGTAATATAATAAAAGAATAGCAGTATTTTGTTGTGTAAATATTTACTTAATTTCTGTCTGTTACCAACTTCACTAACAGTTAATGAATTATTATCATCTTGTTCAATCCTGTGTGCATGTGATGAATTATTTATGTATTGAGATGGTTCTCGTAAAGGGCTTGATGATGACTGACAGCGTACGCTCATTATGCTCATCTTCTGCAATTTACAAATGTAATGAGCTAACTATGTCAATTGTTGCAACTGAATCACTAGTATTGTCATCAGTTTTGATACGATTACGACCCTTACAGCTTTTATAGATTGATTGAATATAAGGACTAAATGAAAAAGATAGAAATAATAATACAAATACAAAATACAAATATAATACAAATACAAAATTCATACATACACTTGAAGGCCATTGTCTTTTGCACTGTCCAGTGTCCTTCCATTTGGTGGGTGGGGCTGCTTGGGCTAGACTAGCCCCCAGACGCACACTTGATGCGAGTGAGAGTCTGGGAAGACGAAAAATGGAGAAGAAAGAATTAACAGTCAAAGAAAAGGCAACAAATGGTCAGTTTAGAAAGTATATAACAACGTTTACTTCATTAAGTTTATAGGATATCCTTCCAAGCTAGTAAATTCAGGAAAACGTCTCTTCTTTTTTACAATAGTAGCAATTGGGATTTTATTGTTAGTTTGTGTTCTTGGTATGGTAGGTTTCTTAGTGACTTACGAAGTAACAGCTCATAAGACACCATCAACATTTGAGACAGTAGTTGCAGAGGATGATACTGTAGTTTTAGTTAATGTTGACATTGCTTCAGTTAAAACGATATCAATCAATGAGCAAATAAATCATGGTGATAGTAATCATCATATAACATTAAGTTTAATTCCAGTTAAGCAATTGACATACAAAACAAAAATAGAGCAACACTCTTGGAATGGATCAACAATCGTAGACAATTTACCAATTATTAATGAAATGTATGTATATTTACTTCATGGCTCAACCTTGAAGTATAAAATTTGCTTAGGCAATGCTCAAAGTATAGCTTCAACATATCTATATATTTTTGATAATGAAGAAAGCTACGTAAATTACATGGAATACAGTGTTTTAGATCCACCAGTACTAAAACAAGAGATACAAATTGGTGGAGAAAATATCACCATATGTACTAACATCACTTTTGAAGCAAAAGAAGACTCTTACTATTATGCCGTCCTGTTAGCACCTGAGGCAAGTACTCTTTTCTCTTACAATGTGATAGCTACTGAGAATATAGTAGACATCAATGATTATCTCACAGATTATTCTACTTGTGTCATTGATAATTCTAATGTGTGTGATTTACAAACAAGTTCATCAACATTTCCTCGTAGTGAAGAAATGGTTTTATTAGCTTATGCAAAACCTAATCACAATTTTCAATCGAAAATCAATCATGTTCAGGTATCTTTCAAAAGCAGATCTTTTATAATTGTTTTAGCTTCTATACTAGGAGCTGTCATTGCTTTATTAGTCTTAGTATTTTTTGTTATCACTTTTGTTTTTTTGGTGTTGAAAAGAAAAAGGGATGGATATATACCAATTAACTAGAATGTATTTTATATTTTATTAATAAGTTTTGTTAACAATATCTCTTGTGGGACTTTCAATGTTGACATAGTGTGTTGACTACTATATCAGGGGAATCTTTACAAATGGGTGTTTTGATAACAATGAATAAAATCATTAAAGGCTCATATAACAACACCCCTTTGCTAGTTCAAATTTTGACATGGGGAATTGTTGTAGAGGGCCTCATGAAAAGAGATCAGATTTTGAAGATGAGCAACCGATCTTAGGGGATTCACCAGGTGTACCACCTGCTGTGTTGTTAAATGTTTGTTATTGGGATACCAGTCAACCAACAACAGGTGGAGCTAGTATTGAAGAGGAAGGAGAAGAAGCTGGTTTGAACTTTGACAAAATTATCATAGCATTAAAAGAAGTAAGCATTTTATCTATTAACTACTTGAAAGAATATAATACATAATATATATTGTAGTATAAACAGCCAACCAAATTTGGGCCATACCTTAGATACCATCCATTGTGTAGGGTATTCTCCATTCACAGTTGGAATAACACATAATGAACTGACATAGGATTATATAGCTTATTTAGAACATCCTTTATAAACTTTATAACATTGTTCTATTGTTCTTAGAATACTGGTCTACTTTCACAAGTCTACGTCCACAAAGAAGAGGGATATTGTAAAAGATTATGTGATGATACCAACACACTTAAATCAGTTGTTAAAGTTACTGTAAACGAAGAAAGTGGGAGTGGCTGGTCAGGAAGTTATGTGGATAGTTTACGAGCTGCATTAGAGGAAGAATGGGACAAAGACCATTACTTGTAAGAGTTTTAAGAACACTGTTTTAAATAATTGTGTTTTCTCTTATTTACAGCATACAAGTTATTGACAATTCAGGCAAAGAGACAAATAAGTCAGAATAGTGTTGGTGAATGTTAAGAGCATTTTAATTTTTGATAATTCATTAGTTCTTTTAATTTAATTATTGATACAATAAATGTGTCGAGTCTGACACCAAAAATCATTGAATATGAATGTAACAATTATTAAATTAATTAATTAAATAACAAAATGTTTAATAATTAATTAGTGTTTTTCTTTCAACATCAGAAAGCCTCTCATATTCAGACCGTCTACTATACACAATCATTACTATGTAGTAAAGACTGATTGGAAACAAAACGAATAACAAACATATAAAGACAAGTCCAGAGACAATAATAGTAATAACTGAGCCTATATTATGTATCTGGGTTGAGGATGTTGTGAAGTTGACAAAACCATTGTTGTGGGGAGAATAGAAAAGAACACAGGACTTGATGGACGAAGTGGCTATTGTTGACTCAGAAATAGAAATGACACAATAATTTTGTTGATTGTGAAGGAAACAAGGTTCTCTTTTAAGACTCTTCAGGGAATATTTGAGTATGCTCCCTGTAATATTGATGGTGACTGTTACTCCTCCTTGTACATATACAGCAACATAGTTTTGTGAATCGGAAACCAACTTGAAAGTTGTTGTTGCTATTGCTGATGAGTTTGTCCCCACTGGCAAACATTTTGAACTAGCAACATAACCAGTCTCAGGAGAGTCTGGGTATTTGAACTGTTTATATTTCTCTTCGTCTGTGAACAGGTACAGTTTCAATGGACAGTCAGAAATGTTATGATCTGTACTAGCTATAGTTGTGTAGATCAATTTGCTGTTATCACCTACTGCATAGAGTGGTCGATCACCGTATCGGTAATTGAACGGTAGACGTAGATTGAAGGCTGGCGAGACAGAACGAGACACAGGATTAAGAAAGTCCATTGTTTTTGATATTTTATTACAAGGACTTTTGTAGAATGATATATTAAGAGGATAATGATCATTATGGTCGATATTACTTACTACAGTCAAGTCTTTTGTAAATAGAGTATTAAAACCGTCTCTTTCAAAAGGTACAACTGTGTCTGCATTTACGATAATAACTCCATTGAGAGTGGAAGAATGTATAAAGTATATGAAAAGACCAAGGCTGATTATAAAAAGAATTCCTGTAATACTTATCAAGAGAATAACAAAAGCAAGATACTTCTTAGCAGTTGCCATGCTCACTAAGCAGGAACGTCAAATTATGCTGACTAAACTGCTGAGTAATGCGTTATCTTAATAGTGATGTCATTATGACATCATCTTTAACTTTAATAAATAAAAGATTTAATCGAAACAATTTTAAGCATGGTAGATTAGAAAATCTTAACATAAGATTTATCTTCTATAAAATACATCTTAAACTCTTTAAAAAATAAAAGATTTATTAAAACAATTAATATTAAGAATAGTAGATTAAAAAATCTTAACATAAGATTTACCTTCTTCTATAATATACACATATCACATAAGAAATAACAAGGACTAAGACAAAAAACACAGCAACAGTAAAACATCCTAAGCCACTAACAATTGGTACATGAACAACATTCCAACTAACGTATTCTTCACAAAGTGTGATATTTTGGTATTGACTGTTGGTCGAGGACATTAGTAGACACGTAGAATCATGAGATGACGGTACTTTGGACTTGGCGATTTCAAAGAAACAAGAATCGTGTTGCGAGTTCAAGCCACACCTCTCTGGGGTTAGTTTGGAAACATTAAATATCGTAACTTGAGCTGACATGGTAATGTTAACAGACACTCCACCTCTTACAGCTAACCCGACAAAATAAAAACCAGAGTCATAAAGATGGAAGTAGACAAAGTGTTGCTGAAGTGTTTCACTTACTGAAAGACAACCTGAAGAACTTATATTGCTAAAAACTGGACCAATACCTTCACCACGAAAACCACGAAAAGCTGTATAATCATTATACAAATATAGCTGCATTGGACATTGTTTGATGGTTGTATCTGCAATTGCATCTACAGTATAGGATAAAATGCCAGGACCTGCTGTGTAGATGGGATCATCGCCGTCATAATAATTAGCTCCAATTCTTATATCTGATGATTCTTCGTAATTCCATGATCGATTTCTCAAGCTTTCTTGTGAGTAATGAATCTTCTCATGCTGAACCAAATAAATTGAACTGTCGTATTGTGTGTTCGACCCTTTGCTAACATTGACACTTTTAATAGAGAATGGATCAAAACAGTTGTTGATGATCACTGAAGTATATGCACCAATGTATTCAATAGTGCAGGCTTTCTTTGGAGTATTGTAGGAATGTAGAAGATAAAATGATGGAGTGCCAAATGTAACGAAAAAAATCATTAGACATATAATACATGTGGCATACCTCCAGTTCACAATAAACTCTAAAGAAAATAAAATTTATTAGTAAATGTCCCCTATTGTCCTAACAAGTATTTAAAGTTAGCCTGCACTCTCAGCAGTTCTTGTAAACATCACAAGTTGGCAGGTTTACATAGTAGCATCAGCTGTACACACACACACACACACACACACACACACACACACACACACAGGAGACTATGGGTTCCTGAATTTCTGAGATTTAGAAAACTACATGATTTAGAAATCCAAGAGCTGTCACTGAAGCCCAAGTTGGCATACACAAGGGCTTTACTAGGCTTATGGATTTCCAAATTGGATAGTTCCTAATGGTTGTAACTGATTTAGAGTATTCTATAGCAATGTATGTTGGAAAGTCATGAAGAAACTATTTTAGTAACTATTATAAGAAAGCTTGTCTACTTACTTGCACGTCTTTGGGGAGTTTGTAAGTAAGGATTTGAGTGAACTGTTAAGTTCTCGTCCTCATAAGTGGAGTTTATCGTTCCAGACACGTGGGGTTGTCCATAGTATGGTACTGTAGGCCTTTTGTCAGGTGAAGGCAATAATCTCTCACGTTCGTTGTCATCATAATGAGGAGCATCCCTTTCTACTTCCCCTTCCTCCATAGGAAACTGAGTACCAGATGGTGGGTCTGTAGTCCCATTACCTACAATTAGTAAAGATTAGAGACTATTAGATTATGAGAAATGTTGTACCTCTTGCTTGAGAGGATGTGACCATGTTAGGGATTGTAGACACTTTTTTAGCAACAACTACTGTGCCAGTTTCATCTATACAATAAATAATACAAAGTATAATATTAAACAAAACATCAACAAAGATATTATTATAAACTTATTATTACCTTCTTCTGTTGAAGGTATAGCATTAGTCATTCCAGTGATTGGAAGGTCACCTAAAAATCAACAAAAATTGTGATAATTATTGTATATTTGAACCATTTTATCAGAACATTAGACAAAATATTTCTTAATTTAGAAAACATACAACATTTAATAAAGGACTTAAGTTCTGAGATGCATCAACTCTATATATGCCTATCATGAATCATATAACCTTCTTGTGTTACAATGAGTGTCAGTTTAGATAATGGGACTTGGTAGTCTTCTTGTGGGCTTTGAATCCCACTAAGCCAATTTCTTTTCCCAAACACTATACTTACGTTGTATAGGTCAAAATGTGAATACAACAAAACTCTGAACAATAAAATCAATGTACCTTCTGGACTCCTCTCTGCATTAAAATGATGTACTTGGTGCAGAGGGTGATTTAATGAATGAGACAATCTTTGTCTTCTTTGAGAAGGAGTATTAGCACCACCTAATGTATGCATAACAACACAAAATATTACAATGAATCCATTAGCATTATATAACTATATATTATTATATTAGTAGCATTATATAACTTTGCTTAATATAATGGATGGTAATATTGTTGATTAATACATGAGACAAGCTTGCTGTCTTCCAAAAAGTCATTTGAGTATAATAGATGGTTTTGTCTTATATACACATGAAATAAATATTACAGGTTGAAAAGTATAAATGTCATAGCGTGTGCTAGTGTATTATAAATTGCAAATTAAGCAGTCATGGGACTACCACATGTAATAGTCAGGTGACAATTACACATGTATAACAGGTGATGATCAATGTCAGAGTACAAGCAACTAATTGAGTGAGTAGTAAAGTAAACATATTAATCCCAATCAAGAACACATGACCATAGCATGCCCATGCCATTAAGTATTACATCAGCTTTATCTTTCGTAGATTTAGCTACATTATAGTACTGAAGGATTACCACTTGAAGTAAAACTGCCAGATGTACCTATCTCAGAACAAGTACGAGGCGTGTTTGTTGATGTGGGTAAACTTCCAGATGTACCAGCTTCTGTACAAGTATGAGATTGGGCTGTGGGTTCACTTGATGTCTGAGTTGGAATCACAATTCTCCCATCTAGTTGGTCTAGGAAGTGTGAAGCTTATGTATGTCAATGTGATTTTGGTCTAACCTTTTAGTGGTGGTACTAACCCTTCCCAGTCTGGCTCTACAATACCCTGACGCTTGCAGTATTGTCTCAGTAGTTCGTGTTGAGCAGAGCACTCAACTACTTCCAACCAAGCATAGAGAAACCCAAAATTTGTGGGAGTAAGCTTGTTATCATCCAACATCATCTGGAGAAGGTGGTTACGTGACTTGATATTAGCAGAATTATATTGTATAAAGTAGGTTCTTCGAGCAATCTCTTTGAGAGAATCAAACTTGTCATTCGGTAGATTTTTAAAGATAGCTGCCACTGTTAGAATTAGGTCCATCAGCAAATTATTTTCAAGACAAACTTCTTGTTCAACGTTACGTTTTAGGTTTTGCAGAAGACCTTCAGACACACCAATTCTCTCTAGGATTTGTACCACCAGCGAAAGAGCATCTTGTGGGCGTTCAAATCTTTGTTCGACAAGTTGATAAATATCAGTAAACAACTTCGCATTATCTAGCTCTTGTCGGGAAATATTTAGAGACGAACAAGCTAGTTTAAAGGTGGACAGTTGATAATCATCAAGACTGTTGTTTAAGAACACTAATTGCGAACCAAATGTCATGCGATGGAGGTAATCTTGTTCAGAAGTCATCTCATGACTCTCCACATAGATGCTGACGTTAATTTGTTTAAAATAAAGAATGGGTTGGGTTAGCCACACCTTTGTAATTTGATCTGCTGTGTCAATTTTTAGAAATGGCATCTTTGCCAAACGCTCTACTTGTTCATGGTCAAGGGCCGCTGTTAGCTCAACAGAACGAAAGTGATTGTAAGACAATCGTTATTTTACTATAAATAAATTTTCACAGTTAACAAATAGTTATTGTTAGTGCAATCTACATGTACAGTATAGTTTGCCTTTATTGTGTTAATGTGTATTCTTAAAGCCTAAGGATATGAGGGTATTGGTAAAAATAGCAATGTTTTCACCTAGCCTGCTGCACAGTCCTTTGCCTGAGCCTGAATTTTTCATTTTTTGTATGTGCCTAGCTAGATCTACTGATGGTACCAAATGAAGCAAATAAGCCCACACTGACAGGTCAATTATAATACAATGTTAACCTGGTGATGAAATTAGATTAACATACAAGTTGCATATATGTGTTTATATCACATAGACATAGCAAAGCCTTAGCTTTCTAAGTCTTCCATATTGAAAAATGTATTTGTGTGTCCTGAGATGACTTTATAATTTACCTCATAAAAGTTTTGTAAAATATTGAAGTTTTTGTGTTGCATTTAGATTGCTGTTAGTATTAGTACTAGCTTGATTGTAGTCATAGTACATGTATATAGCAAAACAATGATATATATTTAGAGTAAGCCTCAGCAGCCTGTGAGGAGTTACTATCTTCAGACACATGTTTCTATTAACACAATGTTTGAAATAAGATTGTTATATTATTTTTATTGTCATTTCAATCTCAATTTATTTACAAATATACATTACATGTTTACAGTTTAGAGGAAGGATATAATACCATAGCCACTTTGAGATATGCTGAATGTGTGCATATTAGACATTGAATATAATTGAAGCCATGTTTTAAGCACATGCTATGCATTTGTTATGATCTTGCTATGCATGTGGTATGCATTAGTTATTATAGTAGTGATGAGCATGCCTTTCATTGACATAAATAATTACATTTTCATATAATAGATGACATATTTTTACCTTAATTAATTAATAGCTGGTGTTGGTCATTCTGAAAGAACAACATGGTGTTCACGTCCTCCAACAATGAAAGGTTTTAATTCACAAACGGGAGAGTCATCAACAGGTATTGTGATATATTGATATTGTGTAACATAGTGTTTATATGGACAAATGCACACGTTTTTGGAAAAACATTAGATAGAAATTACATATATATATATATGATCACTATACCATATTATATATTAAGTATGTATTCTCTTTACTTTATTGGACCTGACATATAGTCATGCACCAATAGGTAATGATTACTGTTTTCATAGATATAATCTTAATTTAAATAGAGTAGAAAGGTACAATTTTGTAAAAGTTGACATGAAGGGTCTTTTATCTAAACTGAAAATGAAAGCTCCTCCTCTCAAGCAATCACTAAATAAATTGATTATAGTTAATATTTACAAGTATAGCAAAATAACATTTTATGCTTTCTTTCCAATAGTACCTGGGAGTCCAACAGTCAGCCCTGTTTCAGAAAATGAAAATATCATAGGTACAATAACTCCTCTCCAAGAAAATGGTTCCACTAACACATGTATTAATGATGATGATGAGAGATCTCAACTACTTTCAACACGAAATACTACTAGATGTTATTGTATCCACAGCAAAACAAGTAAGGAAATTTACTATAGTGGAAAGAAACATTTATGCCTTTCTAAAATTTCTGCATGGCACACAAAATTGTCATAAGACTGTTTTAACCAGTTATCATGTATATGACTATGACATAAGACTTATTTGACTATTATACACAATTACAATATGTGAATTCATTTACTTCACACAACAATTAAACATAGCCGACCATACTTTAAGATTGCAATGGTTTATTTTATACTATCAATATTGTACTGGTTTTAATCTTATAAAATGTCAGATTTCAAGTAATACGATTATCATAATTTATTATATGTGTATTGCTGAAAGTAAATTATTTATGTACAATTTGTCTCTTTAGCTTGCAAGATTCTCATCGCATCAATGATAATTATCATTATCATTTTCATTTTGGTTGCTGTAGTGTGTATTATATTTCCCTTGGAAAATCCATTAAGTAGTTCGGGACGTGAATTGGCTGTTGGTAACAACACTATTTTGCTGACATGTAAATCAAATTTGTTTTTTCATAAAATCCTATTTTTCATTCATAATAATACTAACAGTCAAATAACACCAGACATGGTTGCATTAATCTTCATGGTACCTCGTGAGAAACTATATCAAATAATACGCACACGAGCACAGGTTCTGCATTTGCCGTTGTCGAGTAATTATACTGGTTTAATACGTTTAGAAAAGACCGAACAATTCTTTGCCAATTGCTCTGATTATCCTCGCATTTGCATTCTCGAACAGTACTTATATTTTGTCAATTCTGGATCTGCCTATATAAGTTTTATGATTACTTTATCCTCATTTGTGAAAGAAGAAACACAAGTTCGAATATCTGTTTTTGATAATTTGGACTCATTTAATTCATATCTAGAAGGTAGTGAATATAGTCCCCTGAAAGAGAAGTTTTTAACTTCAAAAGAATATCGTTTTGATTTGACATCTCAGGAAATAACAAAGTCTTCATATATTTTTACTGTTATTGAAGATGTTAAGAGCACTGTCACATCATTTACATATGAAACTGATGGACTAGTGACCTATTATGATGCTAGCTCTTTACAGCCAGTGTGTCAATTGAATAATTTCAACTCCTACCAATGCACACTAACAATGAAGCTATCAAAACGCTGCTTCCTCACTCAAGTCCAAGTAGAAGAATATTCCAAATCACCTTCAAATAAAAACCTTATCTTTATTGATCATAGCACAAAAGATTTTGAGTCATCTATTGCTGGTATCCTTTTTTTCCTTTTATCTGGTCTACTTATAGTTTTTTGTTTTTTCAGTATTGCTGGTGTGATTTGTTGCTGTGTCAAGTATAAAAAAATGCTAAAAAAACCTGAAGCTATGGTCACATGACTAGGTGTGTATTACATGTCAAAAATGTATTTGTTTTATATTGTAAATTGATGTGCATAAAAAATCAATGAAATAATTACATTTTGACGCACATATTTTAACGTATGTTTCAAAATCATTTATATCTTTATGTTGTTTTTAATACTTTATGTGTATTATTGTTTATTTTGCTAAGTTATCTTTAGCATTTTTTTTATGAATGTCAGGTATATATTTCTTTATATTCATTATTGTTGCTGCTGCTTCAATCTTATCAATTCAATGTTTTTTTGTTTTTTTTTGTCATTTGCACTAATTTTTTAATTGCCTCTATTGTGTTCAACAAGCTGCTGCTTTTTAGTCACACCTCCATGATGTCATCCTCACTCTCTTTGCATGCAGCTGTTATAAGGCACCCCAACTAGTTTAAAGTAATGTCTTCCCAGTTTTGGAATGCCAAAACAGAATTTATGATTTTGAAATTATACATGCCTTATTTATATATCATATTAATTTCATATGCAAACAAATAACATAATAAAGGATGTGATTTTATTGTTAGTATTATTGAATCTAATTAACTTATGCTGTATATGTTATATTAATTTGTTTGTTTCTATTCTAATCAATTACTTAGTCCATTGATAATTTATATCGTTAGTATTGTATACAATAGAACAGAACAATTATGATCATGAAGAGGGAGAAATACTATATTATTGTTCTTATCAAAACATACTAGTAGTAACCATACCATGAACATGAATAGTGGTGATGTGAAGCCTTACCCCAGTAGTTAGTGCTTTCATATGAATATATTAATATTAATAATATTATTAATAGTTAATATAGTTAATATTCCTCACTGCTGCAAATGTGGCAGCAGTGAGGAAATTTGGAGATGATGTATGCATACAATATGAATGCTAGCACTTTTGCATGGAAAGTATTATTAATAACTAACTCTAATTAATACTTTAGGAATTTGTTTACAACTCAGTTTAGTTTGTTAGGCAGCTCTGCTCTAGTTAAAGTAAACATTTTAATGACAACATGAATTTATGTGAAATATAACTAGACTTAGCTCAGTAAGTTACAAAGCAAATGGCTTAATTAATAATGGTTTAATATTGTTATTATTAGTATTATTGTAACTGATATGCTTCTCCTATATACAATTATATTTCTGTTTGTTCCATTCTAATATTTCCATCAGTTTCTTGTCATCCATATAGCATAGTCCAGTGATACAGAGTTTAGTTATCCTGTGAACATTACAAATAGACTGTACTCAAGTAGTGATGAGAAATAGGAGGCACCACATATTCCTGTCTCTGTTCTTACCAAAACATACTATAAGTAAACCTTACCTGGTATGAATGATGTGGTTTCTAGGGTTAGTGGACTGTTCTAGGACTTGCTGTAAACTTGTGAACTAGTATTTAGAAGACAACAATATGGCAGAATATAATAATAAAGAGAAGGAAATCTGATAAGTGGGAGAATATTGAAGCTAGAGTACAATGCTCCTAGAAAGTATACTATACCAGCTGGCACCAAATATAGTTCAACACTAAAGGTATGTATTTCATTATGTCTTATTACATTGACAGTGATTTAATACTTTCATTCATTAGCTATTTTTGTTTGTATCATTTACTACCACAAGATAAGTGTTAATGTTTAATAATCTTCTTTTCTTGAAGCTCTGAAAAAGGTATATCATTACCTCAGCACTGAACAGTTGGTTGATAATAATTATATTAACAAATATGCAGAAAAATCCATAACATGACTGTACTACTTTATAGCCTATATAGCTAAACTGAATGGTTTGTGGGCTTAATAAAACACCAATTGAGATTTTTCTTAAGGATACTAAACTATATAATGTACTAAGCAAACATGTCTATCTCTGTGACTCATCATGTGGGCAGTGGTAACTTAATATTAACTAGCCTTATTCTGGTTTGTTGTGTCCCTATACATGAGTGGTAAACTGGTTTATGTTATCATACTGTTTCAAGGACAAATGTCTACCTTTCACAACAATAAAAGACTAACAAAACATTAATTCCCACATGCTATAAAGCAAGCATAGTGCGGTTAGCAATTGGTTTTGTTCATCTGTCTGTCTGTCAGCAAACAAATATTGAAATCCTTTTCAAAAGGACAATTTATTATCTTTCATGAGTTGTACATGTTGCGAAAACAACAATAATACAAGTTTAGTAATGTCTGTATACTCTATACAGGCCAAAATGTTCTCTTAACTGTTATAAGATATCACTTTGTGTTACAATTTGTTTGCCAATCTTTATAGCAAATAATTATTATTAAAATTCTTCCATTGATTAATAGCAGCATGAGGCATGTATCCTATGGTCTTTCTTGTTTATATATGTATGACACGATCATAGCTAAAACCCAAAACATGCCTTTAATTATCTGTCAACTCTGTGGTTTATTGATGCATGCTAATAGTTGAAAGGTAACTGAACACCTGTTTTTCTATGACAAATGAATTTATAGGTAATAAACTCTAAGTTACATATTAAACTGATTATTTTTAGGAAGCATTATTCCATATAGGAGACCCATCTGCGCTCCCTTACTGTCCAAGTATATATGTATATAATTGACTTATTATATTCATAATTAATTTGCAGATGATGTTGAACCAGCAAGTAAACCATTAGAGTTAGAACATGAAGACAATACGTTAATGATTTCTCAACCTTCACCTGCAACACCCAATGAAAGACCTATCCTCTTCAACTCTTCAAGACTTCTCTTCAAGAGAGAGAGAGAGAGAGAGAGAGAGACAGAGAGAGAGAGAACTTATCTGCTTTAATTTACTGTCAAAGTGATAATATACATTCGACTTGCTTTCTCCAAAAGATATATTTCAAAATGTATATTTTGTGAAATGATATAATTGTAAAAAATATATTTATTCTAATATTAGATAGTTATTGATTTTCTGATTTGTTTATTAGTGTGGTATTAATCTTGCTGCATATCAGAGATTAAGAACCTACAATTAAAATGTAAATGTATTATTCTTGCAAGTTATTAGCTTAGAAAAAAAGTAACATAACCTTTAACAGGAGAATCTGCACCTTATAAATTGTCACCTATAAATGAATAAGAAAGACATTACATTGAGGTTCATCTTATAAGTATGAAAATGTAAAACCCCAAAAATATGAATATATTGATTGCTAAGGAAAACAGCTTCCTGCATGATGCATTTTTGTACTAATAAAGTTTGTCTTATTTTACAATAAACATGTATATATATGAACATATCATATGACAAGAAATACTTGAGAAAGAAGACTTAATTGATATTATTTGATAATAAATTGTCTTTATCTATAAAACAGGTTTGAAATATTGTATATGCATATGTGTTGGTTAAGAATTACCTGAATGTGAACATGGTGGGCCAAAAAGTGTAAAATCTACAAGATTAGAAATACTTGGTTGAGATAATAAAATGTGGAGGTAATTATGAGAATAGCTGAGATGATATAAATTATTAATAGTGTTAAAGGATTTTGAATCAAAGCAAAAACAATTTCCATAAAAGTACTGTCAGATGAAAGAGTGCCTTGCCTTGAATTAGCATGGCTGGGAAAACATATTTCAGATATGTTCCGATAAAATTATGATATGTAGAGATAGTGGTACAAATATCAGTTCATACAACTTTGTAACCATTCCCTTCTATATATTTAGAATTGATAATATAACCTTTAATGCCTGCCACACCATTTTGAGTTTGTGATGTGATAGATTTATCTGCATTCAGACTGGTAGCATTACAGAGGTGATGATCGCTAGCACCACAAAGGTTAGTAGGGTCAGCCCAAACTTGGTCTAAATTATTATTCGATTGTATTAATAAAATGGATTGTTATGCTTACCAATGGACTGATGTGATTCCAACTCATCTTTAACTAAAGGTTGTTCAGGTAGGTCTTGATTCAGTTGATACCTAATTTTTTTGGCAGATTTTTTTATTGTCTCATCATCAGAATCTTGTAGTACATCACAAATCTCAAGTAATGTCTGTTTAGGTTTTTCACTGGATCGTATTAGTCCATGCAGTTCATGTACAACTTTACTGCCTTTTTCGTACATTGACCTAGGTGTTGTGGTAACATCAAGATATTCAGATTCAGTAATCAAATTTTTAGCAAACAACATATCAATGACTCTATAAAAGTTGGCTTCTGATCCAATTGCCTTACTCAATATATGAATGTAGCCCTGGAACAAATCTAATGGTGAAACAAGATATTTCTGTTTTGTACTTAGAATCATGCAAAGATTGAAACTCTAGTATGGCAAATAGCAATATACTGATAAAATGACTGTGTGGTGCTTCCATACTGTCATTGCTTAAATAAGGATCTATATTATAGTGCAGATACCACACAGTGTATTGTGCCAATGTTTACCTAGACATGGTTGTAGATTCTGAGATATTTCCTCACTTGTATTTTGTGGTTGACCTATAACGATGAACAAAGAGATAAAGAATGATCTATTTATATAGTAACACTTATCACATATCCATATTCCCACCATCACTAATTTTTATTTTTCAACAAAATTTTGTAAATGTTAAATTTATAACACATTTTTAATTGAGATTCTTGCTTGATATCTATGCTTAGTATAAGAATTAATATAAAATAAGAAGATGCAGAGATACTCAAGTCTTGAATTTGTATTCCAAGCTACTCTTTGCTAAGATTATAGTAAATACCTTCCTGTGAAGAAGTCAAGCGTACCAAATGGTACTTAATACGATCTGCAATCTCAGCGAATTTTAGCTTATGTAGGGCATCCATTAAGGGTTTCCATGATCCTCTAGATGTGCTAACTCTCCACTTCTTTAGTACTTCCCTAATACATTGGAGAGAGTCATGGGAGATTATCTGAATAGCACTAAGTTCATTCACAGTTAGACCAAGTTCAAATCCAATGTACCACCACTTTTCCTTCAAATGATCTTTACTTGTTATGATATAAAGTATCTCTCCAAAGAAAGGATCTGTGTCTGAGAAATGTTTTGTATATTATTTTTTGATTCACAAGTTCATACCTATTGAAAGATCACTACTAGTACCATTGGTCACTAATTGGTTGGGGGATGATTTGAATGAAGGAGGAGGAGTCAAGGACAACCCACTACTGCCTGTTGATTTGATGTAGTTTGATACAATTAATAAGTTTATATATACCTGATTTTTGAAGAATGATAGAAAATGTAGTTGGGGGATCAATACCATTAAATTTAACTTTCACATTTTGAGTGCTGACATAGCCATCTGGTTCACTTTTAAATTGCAGCTGGAAACGAGGAGGATAGGTAAGACCTTCTTCCAATAGATGAAGGGTCTCTTCATTATCAGGTGTTACGTTTCCACCTTCACAATTCATTATCTTGAAGTAGTCAATATCTTCCTCTGATATCTGTTTTAATATAATAATTATGATAGATATCATTTTATATAAATTAAAGGATATGGCTTTACAAAAAATCTTACAGATTACACTATATTATTATTTCCATAATAAGTACTAGTACCTCTATTACTTTCTGTGGTTTTTGGCATTAACATCACTACATTTATATATTTATTGTAGTTTTTTCATTATGTTGATTAATCTTTATTCCATTGAAGTGGTTTGTACATGGACAAATACTCTATTCAAACCAACAGTATAACCAACAGGTTTACAGAAGATCTCTATTAGTATTATATTATCAAAAATTTAACAAAATTAATGCCATGTGAAGTCATGTTCAGTTATGACTCTAATAATGGCCTAAATTGCTTATAAAGCTTGTATAATGGGAATTTAAAAGTCATTTGAGAGCACAACGATTACTTCAGCAGCAATTTCTCTATCATGATCAGTAAACATTACTTACACTTACATAATCACAATTGAAGCCATAATGTGACCAATTCCAACCAGATATAGTTTCAGGATCAAGAAAGAGATTAACACGGCCACTTTCTGTGAAAGTCACACGTTTATAGGGAGACAGAGTGTAACCTCTTATCTGACATTGTTCTTTTAATGTCTATATTTACAGATATCATTAATTTAGAGTAATCTACATATAGAGCTAACCTTGATGCAACCAGGCTGTTGATATAAAAAACATATATCTTCATATAGAAGATCATTATATTCCCATTTTTGAGCTACAGCTATTATATATCTCTTCGGTATCTCACTGTACATGTGGCCTTTGGTAGCAATGCAGTTACAACAAAAATGAGAAGTGACTATTTTCACCAATGTAGATTCAATGGTCATTAGGCATTTGTTGTTTCTTTTAAAAACAAAGACTTTCTCTCTTTCAAAAGATTCATCATCTGCTGTCAGAGGAAATAGTTTTTTATTAGGTGCCTTCATACTGCATGCATCAATGTGATGAGGTATATATAATTCTGCTGATTTCATTAACTGACAGTTGATGTGTGTCCACACAATAGGAGAGACAGGGATAGAATCATCTGCAAATCTGAATTTGCTGCTTATTAAGCATACACTGAACCAGACAGTAGCTGAATATTTTACAGCTCCTTCTGGAATGATTAGAGTAACACCATATTGACTGCAATGATGTACTAAACCAGTAGCAGTGACTTCTAACTTAGTCAAGTTTTCAAATATAGCTGCAAATTAAGTTCATTTTATTATAAACTAAATACAATAATGCATATACCTGTTGGAAGAAGAGGGTACACATCATCGTCCTCATAAGGTTCTAATATAACTAAATATGCATATTTTAAAAATAATGGATGGGAGGTCAAAATACAAACTATGTAGCTGTTATAAGTATTACCTAAAGATGGACTGGTTGAAGGAAATGAATTATCTACACCTCTGCCTATAACTGAATAGAACTTGAATATACTATTGCTGCGTTATATACCTTGAGGTAAAATGCTTTTAGGCAATGCATGACCTTCATTATCTGTATATTATGAGTAGCTCATAAAATCCTTTGACATATATATGTAATTACCTGAGGGTAAACTTTCAGATTGTAATAATATACTATCTCTGCTTAAGAACCGATCTGTATATATATATATAGGTATACATAAATTGATCATTATCTGTGCATGTATAATCGAACAATATAATTTTTTATGCAATACATTCTTGATACATTCATAATGAAATATGCATTCAATAACAATATAAAGAATTAGACTAGAGTAACCAAATATATTGGTTATTGTTTCTACGTGAAATATATATTGTTACTCCTAAATGTTCTAAAATGGTTTGACAAAACTTAGTATAAAACATGCAGTATATATATTAGTAGATAGTAAACATATAGTATATATTAGTCTTTATTGTAGCAAATAAACAGGAGCCACTAGCCTCTTAAAGGAGGAAGGCGCATACAATTATATGTGATAAGATATCACTATTTGCAAATAACTATATATTATATTCATAGTATATTTAATTATACTAATAACTTAAACTCCCATATATGGTCATGTCTGATAATATGTAACACATAAATAATAACAGTGTAATGTTACATTATTCAGTCAAAAAGCAATCATTGCATACATTCTATAGCTGGTATAAGTTACGAGTGAAAATAGTTCCTGTGTGACCTACACTGACATGAACTTAACATAATTTCCATTTAAGTGCATATAATACACAGAGAGGGTGATTAATATAAGTCTTACCTTGATTTGAAGTTACTGGTGATATTGGCAGTATTCCTTCTACATCACATTGAACAGAGCTAGTTGGATGCTCTATAACCAGTTACCAGTTTTTCAAAATTTCAGACTAATAATGTTAAGTCTTACCTTCACTATAAGTTGTTTCAAATTTTGCTTCATATTGCAATCTTTTTGCTCTAACTCTTGATATGCCACGTCTATCATCAATGTTACTCTCACAAATTTCAATGTGGCCAGTACCTTTTTTAACCCTCCTACACAACCAATAGCGATATCTTATTAATAAACAGCTACTTGGAACTGCTAGCAACAGCAACAGAGCAAGAGCAAATGCAGCAAAGAATGTGTATGAAGAATAGCCATTAAAAAAGGCCATCTCAGTTTGGTAGGTCACATCAACTGTACTTGTAGAATCAATAAGAAAACAGGTGCCATCTTTCTTGATGTCAAAACAGAAAATATTGTTAAGAATACTGTGATCACATCGGTTAATCACACAGGAAGGTATGCTGGAAGAAAGGCGATGAGAGCACTGCAATTTTAACTCACTTGTATCATAATATGTTTGTACAACTGATACATTAGCATCAAAGGTAATGTGACCAGGAGTCTCAACACCAACATAATAATTAGCCTGTTTATCAGTGATATTAAAAACTATTACTGTTTGAGCTGGTAGTCCTGAAGTACTGACATTTACACAATCTGATCGAGCAACATAGTTATTAACAGTATTGTTATTAGAACCTAGGAACGAGTCATAGGCACTATAAGAGTCAAAGAGATAAAGACTAAAGCATCCTGGATCAGATAAGGAAGAAGTAGCATTCATAACATAAGTGAGACTTGAACCTGGTGCTAGATTAATAGGTACATCTGTACCAACATCATAGTTGTATTCTTCACGAATAAATGAATCTGGAGTTAGTTGTGTAATACGATGAGGTGGTAATGATCTGTTTGTTAAAAGAGTTAAGTTGTTGCATGGTGTTTGGTAAAGAGCAGCTGATTTTGTGCCAGGATTTAGTAATGTAAAATTAATAGATGTAGCTGATGTAAAACTGCTTGAGGTAACTAGCATTGGTCGATTGTATATACTCTTTGTAAGCATCACTAAATCACCAGTAGACTGAGGTTGGTGGGAAAAGTGGAGAATGGTAGTCGTACCAAGAGCTATTCCAATTAGCAACAATGATGTTAATATTAATGTCATAGCACAACCTGAAATATACATAAATGTAACTTCATAAGTTATATGAACACAAATTTATTATAGATATCATACCATTATAGATACAATTTAACATGGCTAATGAAAAATGCACTAAAGTGCTTAACCTCGCTGTGGTGCGTAGTGTTGATCTATATTGTAGAGTGCATGTACATTTAACATTCTACAAGCTCAAAGGTATGGTAAATCATTAATGGCTCAGCTTTACTCTGACAATAGTCAACTTACTGGCCAATTTGCAAAGTAATTGACAATAAAGCACTACCACAGAATACAGACAAGAGATATCTCATGTGATGCGCAAGATGATTATTGATGACTCAGCATTTCTCTTCAATCAAAGGGAAAAAAGCATTGCTGTTTTACTGGGTACTTTGCACTCTAATTAACAAAAGGTCCAATACTTTCCAAAAGTTAGTGATTCTCCAATGACAGCTATGGTGCTAGTATTTTTCGTTCACATTCAATGTATTGACAAAGATAACTGCCAAAAGTTAATAAAACTGTCATAACTTTCCAAAGAAGTATTTTTGTAAAAATTCTCTCTTTAAAAAGTTGGAAAATGTCATAAGCTGTATGCAGGAGGTTTTAATTGAATTCTCGAGTCTTCACTGAAAGCTGTGCTTTTTTTCAAAAGTTTTTCAGACTTTTAAAGTTTTTTGTTTATTTGACACTCCTTTTAGCAGTATTCTTAAGAAGTGCAGAAGTTTTGCTATCGTCCACTATAGTTTAGTTGCTACCAGTCATGTTGGCCAAGTTAAAGCAGTTCAAAGCCATTTGTGCAGTACCAAACACACACACACGCACTGACAGACTACAGTACCCTCGCTATGCGCCCATGTGCAGTGAGTTGGTGGTAAAAGTGGAGAATGAAAGATGTTAAAAGAAGAGCCATCTCAATTAGCATCAATATTAACATTAATATTAATATAGCCACGCAACCTGAAATATGTATAAATGTATTTCATACGTTTATATGAACGCAAATTTATTATAGATGTTATCTTAATAGACATAGCTAATAAACTATAAAGCATTATTTGATATTTTATAATACGTAATTATATGTAGTTATAGGTAATCACATTATATATAGCATCTGTCCATATAATAAACTTACATTTGATGTAAGGAACATTTTTACGTTGTCTTTCTGACAATGGTGAATATTGACGTGCTGTATGACGATGTGTAAAAACAAACCAAGATTAAATTTTAACAATATAATGAAATAGAAATTAACATTTCATTTACATTGTTAAGTAGCTACAGGATATGGTGCAGAAACTTCACTATTGTTTATAGATGTTCTTTGTATATTTTGTTATGTATATGATCAAGAGTCTAATAGTAGAGGTTAGATAATATGTACATACATGAGGGCTTTGTTAGGCTTGTGGATTTCCAAATTGGTAGTTCCATTGTTTGTAACTGATTTAGAGTATACTATACAGCAATGCATGTAGGAAAGTCATGAAGAAACTACTTTAGTAACTATTTCAAGAAAGCCTGTCTACTTACTTCTGCGTCTTCTGGGAGTTTGTAAATGAGGATTTGAGTGAACTGTTAAGTTCTCGTCCTCATAAATAGAGTTTATCATTCCAGAAACACGAGGTTGTCCATAGTATGGTACTACAGGCCTTTTGTCAGGTAAAGGCAATAATCTCTCACGTTCATTGTCATCATAATAAGGAGCATCCCTTTCTACTTCCCCTTCTTCCATAGGAAACTGAGTACCAGATGGTGGGCCTGTAGTCCCATTACCTACAATTAGTAAAGATTAGAGACTATTAGATTATGAGAAATGTTGTACCTCTTGCTTGAGAGGATGTGACTATGTTAGGGATTGTAGACACTTTTTTAGCAACAACTACTGTGCCAGTTTCATCTATACAATAAATAATACAAAGTATGAAATTAAACAAAACATCAACAAAGATATTATTATAAACTTATTATTACCTTCTTCTGTTGAAGGTACAGCATCAGTCACTATAGTGATTAGAGGGTCACCTAAAAATCAACAAAATTGTGATAATTATTGTATATTTGAACCATTTTATCAGAATGTCAAACTGAATAGTTCTTAATTTAGAAAACATACAATATTTAATCTTTCTTTTGCACTCTCATTTATCAAGTTGTAGTATATGAGGAGGATATTCATTATATAAAGGATCTTAACTTCTGAGATACATCAACTATATATATGTCTATCCTGAATTAAGCTTTCTTGAGTGTCAACTTAGATGGTAAAGCAATAAGGCTTGGCAGTCTTCTTGTGGGTTTTTTGAATCCCACTAAGACAATTGACACAGTATGGGTCAAAAATATTATATTATAGATTAAACAATAAATGGATGTACCTTCTGGACTCCTCTCTGCATTAAAGTGATGTACTTGGTGCAGAGGGTGATTTGATGATTGAGACAATCTTTGTCTACTTCGAGAGGGAGTATTAGCACTTCCACCTAATGTATGTATAATGATATTGAATATTACAATATATCTTATAGTGTAGTATTATGTATAATCAAAGAGTATAATACTTAATATAATAACATTGGTAACAAAAAGTAGGCTAAACTATGTTTCAAAAAGTAATGTGAGTATGATATAAGTACTTTGGCTATCATGCCAAATAAACTAACTGAAATTAAGCAAAATAAGAAGTTGATAGCTCTTGAATGTTTTAGAGTCTGTTGTTAGTGTATTATAAATTACAAATTAAGCAGTCATGTGATTAACATGTGTAAAAGTCATATGACAACTGTATTTTTATCATCACATGTAAAACATGTGATGATCAAGGTCAGAGTACAAGCAATTAAAACAACTAACAAGCAATAGCTAATTGAACAAAGTACACATTGATTTCAATAAAAAAGTGCTTTAACAGCACCAATTAAAATCACAATCACATGTTCATAGCATGGTCATATCATGCTATGTCATACTATGGTTGGCTTCAAGTCCTCTCTAACTAGCTAGTTATATATACCTGAAGGAATACCAGTTGAAGTAAAACTGCTAGATGTACCAGTCTGAGAACAGGTGTGAGGCATGTTAGTAGATGTGGGCAAACTACCCGATGTATTGCTTAAACTACGAGGTCTTGTTCCTGTTGTCGTTGGATCACTTGATGTTTGAATTGGAATCACAATCCTGCCTTCAAGTTGTTCTGTGATTGAGAAAATATAAATTTCAACATAGTGCTAATATGTTACGAGTTTAACCTTTTAATGGTGGTACTAGCCCTCCCCAGTCTGGCTCTACAATCCCCTGACGTTGGCAGTATTGTTTTAGTAGTACATGCTGAGCAGAGCACTCAATCACTTCTAACCAAGCGAACAAGAACCCAAAATCTTGAGGGGTAAGTCTGCTATCGTCTAGCATCATCTCCAAAAGGTGATTACGTGACTTGATTTTAGTCGTATGATGCTGTATAAAGTAGGTTCTTCGAGCAATCTCTTTAAGAGATTGAAATTGTTCGTCAGACAAGTTTCTAAAGATACTTGCCACTGTTAATATAAGATCCATTAGTAAGTTGTCCTCAAGACGTGTTTCTTCTTGAACTTCACTCTTTAGACTTTGTAAAAGAGCCTCCGAGACACCGATTCTTACAAGAATTTGTAGTACAAGCGAAAGAGCTTTTTGTGGACAACTTTGTTCGATGAGTCGATAAACGTCCGTGAACATGTTAGCATTGTCTAGCTCTTGTCGAGATACGTTAAGAGCTTTACAAGCTAACTTTAAGGTGGAGAGTTGGCGATCATCTAAACTGCTGTTTAAGAACACCAATTTCATTGACATGTTAGTTAGACGAGACTCGCTACTACCTTCAACAGCCATGATTACAAAGCAATTTGGTTGCAAAATAATAACCATTAGTTACGCCCATTAATAAAGGTGTGGCTCATAATTAAATTGTCTTTCGATGGCAAACGGGGTGACAGGTAAGTGAGGTAACTAAAGTCTATTAAAGCTGATTATTTTTTAGGAAGAGTTACTCCCATACAGGAGACCCGCCCTTTTAACGTTCCTCCAAGTATGTATATTATTATTGAGTTACTACATTAATAAATAATTTGCAGATGATGTTGAACCAGCAAGTCAACTATCAGAACATGAAGACAATACATCAATGCTTTCTCAGCCTGCACCTACACTACCAAATGAAAGACCAAGCCTTCAAACAAATGGACAAGAATCGTCTTTAGCAGCAGAGCATGATACAGATAACAATCATGAAGTTGTGGATAATGAGGCTACTCCATTGTTAGAACAAACTGACCAGAATGCAACCAATGCTGATGACCAGAGAGATTTGCCCTCTGATCAAGATGGATCAATTAATTTATCAATATCTTCATTATCAAGCTCAGAACAAAGAGAAGGTATACTTTGATTGATTGAATTAAATAACATAAGAGTTTTTTAGATCACAATCCTCATCAGCAAAAAGTCTTGAATTGTAAGAGGGGTTTATATGCTACTCTTGTAGTGTCTTTAATTTTGTTGATTATTTCATGTGTCCCATTAGTAGTTGACATCATTATGTCTATCAAACACCGAGGTGAAGATTTAGCAGTGAGAAATGATTTTATCTATCTTAGAGCTAATTCTAGTGGATTATTGTATGATAAAGTAATATTTTTTCAACGAAATGCTACTGCTGATGACCTTGCTATTAATATGACGACTAATATATATCAGTTTCCATGTGAAGAGATGTATCTTTTATACATTTCATATGATAAACCACTAAAATCATCTCGTCCTAAAGTACAACAAGCAATTGAATTGTCCTTCAATTCTTGTTCGTTGTATGTCAACAAATGCATATTGGATGTGTACTGGTATTCAACTAAAAGTACTGTTGCCTTCATCGCATACAATATCACTTTATCTCAAGCTCCTCCTAATGTTATAACTCGTGTGCTCGCTTTTGATGATGTGATAAGTTATACAAACTTTCTTAAAGGACAGAATAACTACAAAACTATAAAAGCAATGAAAGTTAAATCGAAAAATTGGAAGTTTGTTTTTTCATCTGCTGATATGGTGAAGGAAGCTTCATATTACTTCTTTGTGATTGAAAAAGTGGAAGGCTTAGCAACGTCATTCACTATTGCGAAAGATGAACTGAGGACATTTTTTAATGCTAGCAAGTTGTTTCCAGCATGCAGACTTGAGGGGAGCTCGAGTTGTGTTCTTAACACTATGTCAAGCAGTGATGATAGCTTGGATACAATGTCATCATGTTTTTTGGCACAAGCACAAGGCAGAAAACTGTTAACGGTTCCTGGGCCACAAGATCAAGTGTATGTAGTGTACAAAACAAATTTTCTACCATTGACTGTTTTGGGTATATTATCTTTATCTGCCTTTACACTTGTACTATTGTTTGTATTCTTTGTCCTTGCTATTTGCATTTACCTTAAGCTTAAGTATAGAAATAATATTCATGACATAGCAGAAAATAATAATTATATGCAGCGTGCTGCACACATGTAAAGCATGTGTTTGTAGTGTCCACTTATTAATTGCTGTCGTATTTATTATATTAGTTTATTTTTGTATTATGGATATTGTCTGTTACAATTTAGTAGCCACACCTTCATTTTTGAAATAGTAAATTGAATGGTCTCTAATATTAGGGGAATACCCTGCCCTTGCTTGTTTTATTTTTTTCTATCGTTAGTTAGATCGCCAATTTAGGCAATGGCTACTCCCATCTCTGGGACTGAACTCGTTCCAGGTCAAAGCTTTCCAGCTGTCTATCATGAGGAACCTAATTGTAAGGAGATTTGGGAGTCTTATGTATGTGTGTGTACTATATATATTATATACATAATCAGATTGATAATATACAATTTTTAGATATATAGCACACGATAATAACATTTTTTTCATGTTAAGTTAATAACAATTTGAATAAGTGTACTTTGAAGTATTCTGTATATGTATATATCTCAACTAATGTGTACATATCTATTATTCATACAGCTGCTTCTATGTCTGGAGATACATGGAGTACATTGCCTCCTGTTCGCAGATTTTACACACCATGTGGAGAGTACGCAGATAGTAAGTACCAATGCTTATAATTACTTTAGAATTATATATAGTTATTAAGCATAAATATAATTATTTATTTACTGAAGTCATCAGATATTTGTCTAAGCCACAATTGGCCACCACACTATGCATATTGTAAACTTATTAAATATTAATTATACATACAAGAGTACAAGTGCTATGTTTATTATTTGCTTTGCTGATCATATTTGCTTATTCAAACATTCCACTACAGCAACGATACTAGTAAACGTAATACTGGCATTGTTATAACAGTTTTATTTGCAAATTTATTGTACTCTTGTCCAGTTTAAAATATATTACACTCTCTTAAATCATGTCAGGATCTTCATTTTAATGTTTATTTTTTCTAGAGTCAGCGAGTCTAGCTCCTATAAGTCCTCTTTCCGATACAGATACATTACCATTTGGATTACTTGATCCTCACCAAGAATGTTCTACACCCAAAACATTGTCATTACAAGACAAAGCTGGTAGTATAGTTAGTGAGACAACTCCGTTAATTAAATCTCACTCATCCTGTCAGACAGATTCAGAGCTCTCTACTAAATGTTGCACTATAAGATGTAGTAGATTTGGTAAGATTATTTATGTATAATACTGTTACCATGTAACTGATGTAGTAAAATAAATATATAACCAAAGGAAATACAGTTATACAGTCCTGTATATTGTCATTTAAGTTATGGACATGTGTGGGCAAGCACAGGATATAGCATCTTGGTTGCTAAGGAAATTGTGGTACTTACTTTTAATTTATTAGCAATGAATTACTCAGTGTGACCAACAACAATGAATATTATTGTTGCTATAGTAACACCTTCCATATAGACATGTGCATATACTACTACACTATGTAAATAGAATGCTGTTTTTCCCTTTGTGGTTATACATTCATCAGGTTAGATGTTTATAAAGTATTTCTTAGTTTGGTGCTCAGAAAGACTGTTAACATTCAGAGAGAACTATACTTCTTGACCTACAGGTCTTACTAGTTCATAAACTTTTATTCTATTGCTGTGTGAACTTTAAAAATGACAAACGAAAATTAAATTACAGGAAGTAACTGCCAGTGCATATCACTACTAAATATAATTTTGATTTAAATACCTTGAGCATTTTAAATTTAAACTACTTTGAACGGTTTAAATTGGACATGATTTATAAAAGTTTTTAACTCAATTAAATCTCTTAGAACAGTTGCATAGCTTCTGTGTATGTTTCAGTTCTTGAAGCTATCAAATCTTTAGTCCATTACGACAACAATAATATAATCAATATAATATTAAGATGATATTAATAAATTAGAATTTTGTTATTACACAAGTTTTGTCAATAATAGTTTAATAAACAATGTGATAATGTCCTTTTTGTTTTTCTTACTTTAGGAAAGTTTTGGACATGTATGACAATGCTAATTGTATGCTGTGTATTAATCTTTCTTTCTGTCATTGGACATATCTATGTCTTAGCTTCTCATCCTTTAAGTAGCTCAGGACAAGAGCTAGCTGTTAATAACGACACTGTACTTTTGACATGTAAACCTAAATGGCTGTTTAATGGCAACATTAAATTCACCTTTAGTGGTGGCCATATAACATCACAAACAACTGCTTTAATCTTCATGGTACATCCAAATGTACTATATAAGATTATTCAAACACGACAACAACCTCTACGTCATTCGTTATCTAACAAGTACCCTCAATTAATACCTTTACAAACAACTAAACAATTCTTCTACAATTGTTCTTATTATATTAACAAGTGTGTTCTTGAACAGTATTTGTATCTTGTCAATTCTGGATCTGCATTTATAGATTTTCAAATCACATTATCGTCATTTGTGCCAGGAGAAACACAAGTTCGAGTCTCTGCTTATGATAGCCCAGAAGCTTGTCAAGTTTATTTAGAAGGTAGAGAAGACAATGCTTTAAAGGAGATTTATATGAAGCATAAAAGCGATCGTTTTGATCTGACGTCTTTAGAGATGTCAAAGCCTTCCTATATTTTTGTTGTCATTGAAGACGTAAAACGTTCTGTCAGCTGGTTTACGTATGAAAGGGTTGCACAGGAAAACTTCTACAATGCTACCAGTTTACAGTCAGTCTGCCAACTCAATCATTCTAATTCTTTTGAGTGTTCTCTAAAATTAAGTCCATCAAATGGTTTGAAGAATTGCTTCCTAGCTCAGGTACAAAGTGAGCAGTCTATAAAAATGTTTACTGTAAAAAATTTGACTCACATTCAATTCAATACTAATGATTTTGTAAAGACTTTTGGAGGTATTGTACTGTTTGCACTTCTTGTGTTGTCTGTCATTTCTTTATTTATAATGGCAATCATTATTCTTTTTTGTTTTAAGCGTTATAAAGCTAACTTGAATTAATAAATTAGAATCCATTTACAAGGCTAATAGCTCCGATATTATACATGCAATAAATTTTGACTTTTATTTTAATGTGTTTATATGTCTTGTTGGTCTTCTTGTCACTTATTTGTACCTTAACAACACTCTGGTACATTGCCTTGTTTTTTAACTAAATATTTTGTATTTTTTTGTTTATTCATTATAATATCTAAATGACACAACAAAATGTGTTTAAAATTGTTTTAAATAATTAAGTATGGTATGTCTATGTATTATGTATGTCCGTATGTCCATTTTGTTATATATTATTTATATATTCAATGACTGAAGATAGCGGCGATAACACTGCAAACCATAACCATCTCAACTTCTTTATCGCAAGTGCTTTGGCTGATAGCTAGCCTTTATCAATCATTTAAAATCATATGTTCAGTTTTCTTACCACAGCTATAGCTAACACTTAGGTCAACATTATCATATTTGAAATATTTTATTATTATTGGTTAAATTGATATACTTTCACAACTTCTACTGGTATGATGACTACATGATCTTATGTGACATGACTAGACTTACTTTAGTTAGCTACAAAGCAATTAAGTGTCTAATGTTGTTATTATTGGTATTATTGCATCTTATATATATTTCCAGCTGTATTTATATATATAATATTTCTGTTCCTTTCCATTCTAATATATCCATCAGTTTCTTGTCATCCTTATGGCAAAGTTCAATCCTTATAATTTAGTTATACTGTGAGCATCACAAATAGACTGTATCAAGTAATGGTTAGAAACAGGAGGCACCACATATTCCTGTCTCTGTTCTTATCAAAACATAATTTAGTAGACCTCACCTTGTATGAATGATGTGGTTTTTGGGGTTGATGGACTGTTTTAGGACTTGTTGTAAACTATAGTGCTTAGAAGACAACAATATTGCAGAGTATAGTGATGCTTATAATAAAAGAGAAGGAAATCTGATAAGTGAGGGAAATTTAAAACTAGAGTAAAATGCTTCTAGAAGGTATAGAATACCAGCTGGTACCAAATTTAAGTTCATTATTAAAGGTATGTATTTCAATATGTCTTATTACATTGACAGTGACTTAATGCTTTCATTCATTAGCTATTTCGTTCGTATCATTTGCTACCACAAGGTAAGTATTGATGATCAACAATCTTCTCTTCTTGAAGCTCTGAAAAAGGTATTATATCATTGTCTCAGCACTGAAAAGTTGGTTGATAATAATTATATTAACAAATATGCAGAAAAATCCACAACATGACTGTACTACTTTATAGCTAAACTGAATGTTTAACTTCCATGTCTTGTGGGCTTAATAAAACACCAGTTAAATTTTTCCTAACTAAGAAAACTATATAATGTACTAAGCAAACATGTCTATCTCTGTGACTCATCATATTGACAGTGGTAACTTAATATTACATATAATTATATAGATTAAGGTTATCTCTCTATTCCATTTTGTTGTATGACTATACGTAAACTTGATCTTATCATACTGTTTCAAGGACAAAATTAATGTCTACTTTTATAACACCAAAAGACTAGTAAAATACTAACTGTCCCACATTATAAAGCAAAGATAATGGGTTAGTAATTGCTTTTGTCCATCTCTCTGTTTGTCAGCAAGCAAATATTAAAATCTTTTTCAAAAGAATGATTTATTAGATAGACATAGGAACTGGGGGGGGGGGGGGGGCTTTGGGGGTGGATCCCCCAAAGTTTTGCCTGATAATAATATTCATATCATACACCCTAACGCTAATCGGTGTGTTTATGAACATTAATATTTTTTAAAAAATTTTGTGTGCACCATTAACACAATATACAAATTTTGTCAAAGCCCCCCTAATCTTGGTATGCTTCCTATGCCTAAGATAAATTATCTTTAACAAGTTGTACATGTTGCAAAACAACAAAAGCTCCATTTTATTAATACATATATACTTGATATAATAAGTCAAAATCTCACTTTAATGTCATTTTAAGGTATCACTTTGTGCTTTCATTTATTTAAAATGAATAAATATATTATTATTTCCATTATTAATAATGGTATGTTTCCTATGGTTACTTTTGTTTATGTAATTTTGACTCCATCATAGTTAAAACCCAAAACATGCCTTCAATTATCTATCAACTCTGTGGTTTATTGATGTATGCCAATAGTAGAAAGCTAACTGAACACCTGTTGTGTATGGTAATGTTTAAGTGAATAACACATGTCTTGTCTAATTTTACTTGGGATTTAGTTTATAACACATGTGGTACATCAAAAGTATTACTGTACATGACATTAATGTAATTTAAATATGTGGTTTTTATTTAACTACATGTATAGCAATTTAAGGATTTTTTTGTTTGAGTAATTGTGGAGCAATGTCAAGTAAATTAGGAAGATACACCATCTGATTCAACTGTTGATGTTAATGTTATTATCTTTGGAGACAACAACATAACTCGTGAACAGGTTCATGATGTTATTGGTACGCATCTTGGCTCAACGTACATGTGAACTAGAATTTAAAATAGTAGTTATATATCTGTATATGTATACAGATGTGTGTCTTTGTATGTATGTTTTATAATTTATAATTGGTGGCTTTCTTTGATATGAACAGTCTACATGAATCCCCTGGAAATGGTAATGAAGCTTAAGACTTGGTCGGAATGATTTTGCTAAATGAGTAGACCTAAAATCTGATTACACAATTCCTCAAGGAACAATACTTTCATTCTATTGTCAAAGTATATATATTATGTTTGCAATAATGTTTGGTGGATAGATTAATGGATAGATGAGAAGATGGATGGAATCAACTGCTACATAAAATATTTCTTTATCACAGAGGCTTCTTCAATAGTATTTTCTTTCAAAACTGAATAGGATGCTGTTCTCATTTGAGATGACAGTCATGTCTTAAGGTTATAAAATAATGTGCTTTTAACTTGTAAGAATTAGTTGTATTTAAATTCACAAATATGACGTATTTCCATAGAAGCTTTAGACACTACATTCTTATGGCAACATCTCTCATGAAGTGTATAATTGAATCACCTTTATTAACTCTTCCTATAATTTTAGCGTGCAAGATCAGGAATGTATATGGAGCAGAATTAATCATTTGATAATGATTTCCTTTTGGAGATAATATTAATTGACATATGATTAGCATCCTATAATATAATAATTATAGTTGATATTAATATATAGCTCTACACTTTTGTACTTTGCAAGATTTTGTGGTTAGTTGTTATTTTTTTGTTTTAGAATCAACAAAACACGTTGCTTTGAGTTGAGTACCATGAGACATCTCTTAGAATCGAGCGTCAGTGAGATGTTTTCAGTTGGTTTGGGTTCCTGATTTTGGTTGTATAAGAAAACATACTTTTATTGAAAAAACTTATACGATATACATGTAGGTCGTTCCAGAATGTTATGTACAACTTACAGAGCCTTGCTAAGGCTGACTTGGGTGTGTTAAAACTTATGTTATATTATATTATTTATGTCACTTTTTTTATCTTTATTCTCTCATTAATGTCACCACAGTAGATCTTAAATATAATCTGTCTATTATGTCAAGGGTCAGTAATGCCAGAGTAGCAGACGTGTATAGTCGGCCTCTTCAGAAGTTGAACTGATCATCTCAGGTATCCCTACACACTTACATATAGCTCCTCAAAAAGTTAATTGGCACTACTTATTTTTTTCATTTATATATAGGTCAGTGAGAAACCTGAAAAAATGTATTTATAATATGGCGCATCAAAAAGGAGACTGCTGTTGTTTCTCATTACAGTGACTAATTAATGGATGATTAAAATATTTAGCTGATGCTCATTTTGAACGATATAGAGTCATGAAATACACTATGTGGTTAGGTAGCCTTTTATTGGTGATAAATCATATCATGCATTACTTACTTCCTAACAATAAGTCGGTGGATGTGATATCAGTAATTGTTATGTTTTGTTAGTTATTAATTTTAATGTTTTCTAATGTTGATCATTTTATATTTAAACTTAATTTATGTCATATAGACTAGTTAGTCATATTAACTTGCCTTTGTTTGGTTAATAATGATATGTTTGTTGATAAATAAGACATTTATAAAGTGATAGAAAATATGTTAATGATGGACTGTTAATGAAGATAACAATTAGTGACTTTAGTATTTGTAATGACTGACATTATAATTTACACACATACTGTGTTGTGTATTGAGTGTGTACAATGAAGACCTTTCTAGAAAAAAGCCTTATCACACACTGTGGTATGTTTCTTTACTTGTGTTGTGGTCAAGAAACCTATAGCTGGTCTGAATCATCATAACTACCCATGTACTGTCTCTTAACCTGACTATATATGTGTGTCTATTCACACTTTAGTATTGGTTGGAGTATATATATATATATATATTTATGAATATACAATCTTATCAATAAAAGTCCTGGTATAAATGATTGTCACACCACACTCATCAATATAACAACGTAAAAATACTGGAGTACTGATAATAATGCTTAGTTTTCATAGTATTGGAACATTGATAAAACTTTAATATTTATTACACTACTATAACTGAATTGTTTAATACATGGATCATATTTCCTTAGGTCTTCTCCAACCATTGTATGAGTAGTCTAAGCTCATAAATAGCATATGTTCATAATCTTTCTCTTTATAAATATTGAAAAGAAATAAAAAAATTAATCATCTGTCAAGTCATTGCAACGAGTGATCATTGCAGACTCCTTTTTAATATGCATCGTTATAAACAGGATTAAAGAGAAAATGATACATATCTTATTCTGACTTATTAATGGTAATTAGCATTAAAATAAATAAAATGAAAAAAAATTGGTTTATATATTGAATTTATTATAAAATAGTAGATTTACAGTTTTTTAAAGTTATTGGCTTCTAGAAACTTCCATAAGTTGAATATATATATATATATATATATATATATATATATATATATATATATATATATATATATATATATATATATATTGGATAATTTTTAAGCATTATATATAATGTCAAATTTAATGTATCACTTGGATCATCAGTATGAGAAAAGTATTTTCCTGTATATATGTCTGGCCACGTAAGATTACACACTGTTTTCGAGCAAACTCTATAGGATATACACGTAGGTCTCGTGACTCGTTAACGTATCTGTCTGTGGTTTATGTTCCGGAATGTTACATACAATTTACGGAGCTTTGCTGAGGCTGAGGTGGGTACGTTAAAACTTATACTGAAATGGAGACAGACAGTACTATAATTGACAGATTTATTTTGAATGTCGCGACAAAACGGAGAAGAGGTAAGTAAGTACATTAATACTAGCTTTGTATATACTGGTCCACAATTTTGTAGGTCTTTTCTGTACAGTGAAATGCACGGTATGTTCTATACTATTGGTAGTCATACCACTGCTTATAACAATCCTCTCTATTAGTGGTTTTGTTGTTTTTTACAATAGTCTACAACACACTTCTTTACATTCAGTTCATGATATTGGAGGTAATACATCAGTGATTATAGAACCCAATTGTTATAACACACTTTGGATTAAAGAAGTTATCATTAGTAATGCTAAAGAATATGGAATTCAAAATAAGCCAGCAACAGTGACCTTTTATAAAACAAGGAAGGATACTCTTCGTTATACAACAAAACGACTAAGAAAAAGAATGTTTTATTACAACCCAAGTTTTATAACTTATCGTACATCTATGAACTATTTCTTAGTTGATGCCCCAATTTATTCAGCTGGTAATAGTACACTTACTTATACCTTCACTTTCAGAGCTGATATTAATTTTACTATTTGTCCTCTTGAACTACACATGTTTAATAGCTATCAGGAATATCAACATTATCTACTACATCCTTTTGATCAACGTAATGGTCCTATTTCTAGTTCGAATTGTACTCTTAATTCAGTGAATTCCACACTTCAAAAGGTCATTGCCAACTTTCATCTTCTTCCAAATACTTTCTATTACTTTGCTGTAGGGCTTACAAAAAATCTATATATTAATATAACAATTTCAGGAAATATAGAGGTGTTTCAAGTGTCTGATCTGACTCCAGAGAAATGTGTCCTAAATTCTAGCACACCTTCATGCATTTTCCCAATTGGTCATTCAAGTGTTAGCTATGCACAGGGCTATCTCTGTCTTCTTGCACAATTCAGTGACGAAAATCGAGGAAGTGTTACAGTGGATGTCACTCTGTCCAAATGGAATGCTGGTAGTGTCACGTGTCTTTCATTTAGTATTGTATCTATTATTATTACTTTGTGTATTGTTTTAGCTTTAATCATGTTTATAATATGGCGCATTAAAAAGGAGACTGCTACTGTTTCTCATTACAGTGACTTATTAATGGATGATTAGCATCTTTATCAGTACTTGTTATCTTTTTGTTAGTTATTATTTTTTAATGTTTTCTAATGTTGATCATTTTGTATTTAAACTTAATTTATGTCATATTACAATGACTAATTAATGGATGATTAAAATATTTAGCTGATGCTCATTTTAAACGATATAGAGTCATGAAATACACTATGTGGTTAGGTAGCCTTTTATTGGTGATAAATGATATCATACGTTACTTACTCCCTAACAATAAGTTGGTGGATGTGATATCAGTAATTGTTATGTTTTGTTAGTTATTAGTTTAAATTTTTTTTAATGTTGATCATTTTGTATTTAAACTTAATTTATGTCATATAGACTAGTTAGTCATATTAGTTTTACCTTTGTTTGGTTAATAATGATATGTTTGTTGATAAATAAGACATTTATAAAGTGATAGAAAATCTGTTAATGATCGACTGTTAATGAAGATAACAATTAGTAACTTTAGTATTTGTAATGACTGACATTATAATTTACACACATACTGTGTTGTGTATTGAGTGTGTACAATGAAGACCTTTCTAGAAAAAAGCCTTATCACACACTGTGGTATGTTTCTTTACTTGTGTTGTGGTCAAGAAACCTACAGCTGGTCTGAATCATCATAACTACCCATGTACTTGAAATATATTCACTGTCTCTTAACTTGACTATATATGTGTGTCTATTCACACTTTAGTATTGGTTGGAGTATATATATATTTATGCATATATAATATTCCTTATTAATAAAGTGCTGGTATAAACGTTTGCCACATCTAGCTAATTGATATATTGTAACTACTAAAGGGCTGTAATGATTTTATAGTTCTCATAGTTTTGGAGCAATGATAAAACTCTAACATCTATTACACTACTATAATTGAATTGTATAATACATGAATCATATTTCCTTAGTTCTTCTCCAACCATTGTATGAGTAGTCTAAGTTCATAAATACCATATGTTCATAATCTTTCTCTTTATAAATATCGAAAAGAAATAAAAAATTTAATCACCTGTCAAGTCATTGCAATCAGCGATCATTGCAGACTCCTTTTTAAACAGGTTATAAACTCGTTATAAACAGGATTAAAGAGAAAATGATACATATCATAACAAAACAAGTTACAATGCTGAACAAAATACAAATGACACTACCAGTATTCCACTTGGCCAGAGTGACATCCACTGTAACATTTCCTCGATTTATATTGTTAGAATGAGCAAGAAGGCAGATATAATCTTGTGTTAAACTGACAGTAGAAGTAGCCACTGAAAATGAGCAGGATCTAGTAAGAGGGTCAGAATTTATGAAACATTTTTCTGGAGTCAAACCAGAGACTTGGAATTCCTCTAATATTCCTGTAATTGTTATATTGACATACAAAGTGCCTGTAAACGCAACAGCAAAGTAGTAGAAGGTATTTGGACGGAGATGAAAACTGGTAATGTACTTTTGAAACGTACCATTCACTGAAGCAAGAGTACAATTTTTACTAGAAATAGGACCATTATGATGATCATAAGGATGTAATAGAAATTGATGATACTTCTGATAGTCATCAAATATATGTAGTTCAAGAGGACAAATAGTAAAATTAACATCAGCTCTGGCAAGGAATGTATAGTTAAGTGTACCATTACCATCTGAATAGATTGGTATATCACATAAGAAATAGTTCATAGATGTACGATAAGTTACGTAATTTGGATTGTAAGTAAATGTTTTTGCATTTAGTTGCTTGGCTCTCTTGTGTAGTGTACTCTTTTTTGTCTTGTAAAAGGTCACTATTGTTGTTAGGTCATCTTTGTATCCTTTAATGTTACTAATGGTAACTTCTTTAGTCCAAAAAGAGCTGTAGCAGTTGGGTTCTATGTTCATTGACGTATTTCCTCCAATATCATGAACTGAATGTAGAGAAATGTGCTGTAGACCATTATAAAAAACAGCAAAACCACTAATAGAGAGGATTGTTAAAAGCAGTGGTATGATCACTAACAATACAGAACATATGGTGCATTTTACTGTACAGAAGAGACTTACAAATATATTTTTGTAAAATAAAATTTGCACAAATTTACTCACATCTTTGATGTTTTCTTATAACTTCAAAGATAAATCTGTTGATTCTGGTACCATCCATTTCAACATAATTAGCATCAAAATCATTACCTATATTAATAAACCAACATGTATTGTTCTGGCCATATAGTCATTGACTGAAGATATTATTATGAAAACAGTGGTTAAGAAGCCAAGTAGTAACAACCTTAGTTAGCAAGCCAAAACTTCCATAATGTAACCTGATAAAATTATGGTAAAGATGCTGTAATTATTATGCTACCACATTACACATAAATTAAACCCACCTAATTCTGGTAATAACACTTCACTCGAATTTGGCACTGCAATACTTTGATGAGCACAAAATTCTCGAAGATATTCAACTTGTAGAGGACAACCAGCTGCTTCAAGCCATGCAAACATATAAATAGGATACTGTGGAGTAAGAACATTCTTATCTTGTAACAGTTCTAAAAGATGTGAGGGTGTCAAGATTCGAGATTTATGATACTCAGGAAGAAATGCTAATCGAGCAAATTCTTTAAATTTTCGATAGTTCTTTTCTGAGATTTCCTCCAATATAAATGATAGAGTCAAAGTTAAATCCATTATCTGATTTTGTTCCAAATGAATCTCCATGTTAACAAATGGTAGCAAACCTCTTAAAAGTGGTTTAGGAAATCCAACAAGAATAAGCATCTGATAGATCAGTGAGGGTGCATGTTGAGGCATCTTGTGTTCTATCAATTGATAGAGGTCAATAAATGTGTCAGCATTCTCTAGTTGTTGTCTTGGTATATCCAGGAGGAAGCAAGCCAGTTTGAGAGAGTGTAATTGGTGATCACTAAGACCAGGTTCAATGTTAACAAGCTGGATTCCTAATGCTCTCTTTATATCAGAATTTGACTGTGAGGATTCTATCTGACATAATTGATTTTGATTCAATTCGAAGCATGCAGTAGAAGTCTGCACGTCATTTCTCCAAGTCTTGCAAGGAAGGAAGTGGTATTTAATTATTCATAGTTATAACAATTATTATAATTTTATTTATTGATTTAAATAGAAAAGAACACGAACGATATAAAGTGAAGATTATAAAAATTGACAAGAAAACACTCGATACACAATGATCATATCAAAGTATTTACAATATAATACAATATGAATACTGAAGAGAATTTTAAACCAGGCTTACAAATCACAGCAGCAGTCAAATATCCACTCTATTGGCATGGACTAAAATACTAACTTGTTCTATCTCATGTAGCAGTAGTTTTATAGTCATTAAAATTGGTATATTGTGTTAGTCTAGTCTGGTATATTGTGTTAGAGCTAGCCCCTCCTCCTTGTTATTTTTAATACAACCACGCCCTTCCTAATTACCCGGTAATTCTGAGAGAGATGGCCTCTTATAGTGACAAAGATAGTTTTAAAGGAAAAATGATAAGTCAGAAAACGGCCAAAGTTATCTACAAAGCATCCGATCACTATGAGATTCCAGCTGGGACAAGATTCAAGTTAAAAGGAGAAACACCAGGTGAGACAAACGTGGAGCGCTTCCGCATTTATACATGTAGTTATAGATTATCATCTGTTGTGACTGACGTAGCTGCTACTGAGGTGTAACGTGTGAATTATGTGTTTGTTTATCTAGTGATTTACATTTATTTGAATTGCTATTGTCTGGTGTCGTGTGAAGGTAAACTAAAGGATGACATCATTGAAACCTTAAAACAGGTAATGTTATATATAGTGTTATATTATGTGTGGTTTGGCATATACTTGTAATTGGAATTTATATAAGGTTTAATTGGGTTCAAGTTGGTTATCTTTTTGGTATAGCTTATATACTTGATAAGGAAATAGTTTCATTGTAAATAATTAAGATGTTCGTATGTGACAGATAAGTAAACAAATAGACAGACTGATATTGTCAATTATGTTGATTGTACAGCAGGTATTTAATAACAAGATAAACAGATTCATAAAATGACAGTATACTATATTATTAACGTGCTTTACTTTAATAGGAATTGCAATCTCATACTGTTCTATTTGAGGTGGACATTACTTGTCATCCAACTAATACTAAGCAAGCAACTACTAAATTAATTGATGTGGGCGTCAGTATCATAGGCGTGGCTAACATTACCCACCAAAAAGTCCGCCAAATCATTGATGACTACCTTGATGAACAGGGCTACATGTAAGTGTAATAGTGATAATTATACAGTGGCGCTCAAAAGAGTTTGGCTGCCCACGTGTTTCTCATTAAAAATAGTACTTAAACTTATTTACTTAGACAATGCACAGTACTTAACAAAACATCTTACAGCTGCTCAGTTATGTGTATCATAAGCTCTCGACATAATAGCAAATAGAGCTGTCGTTATAAGCCTTTTAAACTCCTTGACTTGCAGACAAGTAGCTGAAAACAATTAGAAAATAGCTGATCACAACATGCCCTGTGGAAAACCCACCAGTGAATTTCAGAGAGGTCTAATTATAGCACAAACTTAAACGTAATCTAGCTAACTAGACTCTCCTCCTTTTTGATAAGCTGACAGGCAGAGGAGAGTCTAGAACCAAACTGGGTATACTGTCCTATTGGAATGGGTCGAATTTGGGATAGTACCGCAATGTTTACGTAGTAGTTATAAACTGTTATTATAATTGCCATGTGACCCTGAGTTCTTTTATCTGTGTTTGTAGTCCTTACAAATTTGGAAGGTGTTATGCCAAGCTAATATATAACTGAAACCTAGGGATATCTTATTGCTGTACTAAATAAATTTGTCAATGAAATGTTTTTGAGAAAATTCCAGGTTGTTTTACCTTGCTGGCTATAAACACTTTGAGAGGTCGTTCTTTCAAGAAACACAAATACAAATATCATAGGATTTACAAGTTGCTTACTAGACAATGAAAAGAACTAACAAGTTATTAGATATACCGTATGAACAATTTTTTTAAATCACTTAATTGTCAAAAATCAAAACATATCAATTAATATCACTGTTGTTATCATCTTCCTTGTCCTCTTGGGCTAAAACATAGTATACATATAAAAGTAGGAGGTACAAACAATTTCAGGGGAGATGACAGAGTTTGTTCCCACATACGCAACAACAACACCTTTTTCATTAAATGCTTTTCAATGATCTTCCATTAGAACTAGCAATGGTGAAGTAACTAATGCAAAAAAATGATGACACTCATTAGAAGATGGCATTTCTCTGCTCATCCTTTAGGCAATCACGAGTCATTTTTAGAGTATAACTTCACGTGGCAATTATAATAACAGTTTATAACCATTATGTAAAGATTGTGGTACTGCCTCACATTCCACTTATTCTAAATGAGGCAGTAACCCTAGTTCGCTTCTAGACCCTCTTCCGCCCATCAGCTTATCAAAAAGGAGGAGGGTCTAGTTAGCTAGACTAGCTTAAACTGCTATCTAGTGCTATATCAAAACAATGAAAAAAAGAGTACGATAAATGATATCATCAAAAATACAAGAAAAATAAGTCAGTAACTGATGAACCACGACCTGGATGTCCTAAATTGTCTTCAAATGAGAAGATAGAAGTCTCATTTTAAAGTCAATCAGAAATCGTAAACTAACAGCACCTCTTCTGAAAAATATATGTAAGGAGAAAGATAACGTGATGGCTTCAAGTACAGTTAAATGAAGACTGATAGATGCTGGATTAGATATGGTAGAATATTGAGAAGAAAACCACTGTTATTGCTGAGACATGAACAACAACGTTTCCAATAGGCAAAGGGTCACGGACTGGACAGAGGATACATGGAAGAAAGTTGTATGGTCTGAGGAGTCCAAGTTTAATCTCTTCGATAGTGATGGTTGAACGTACATATGACATAGACTATCAGAAGAATTTAATGAGGAGTGTATATAGGGCACAGTAAAGCATGTAGTGTGATGGTGTGGGGATGCATCTGTGGCAATGAAAAGGTACAAGTCAAAGGCAAGACGGATAGATTTCAGTATTTAGAAATACTAGAAAATGCCACAAGACTCATCTAATAACAAATTGGATGGACGAAAATGATGTTAATTGTACTACATGGCCAGCACAATCTCCAGACTTAAACCCAATAGAAATCTTATATGACTATTTAGAGAGGAAACTAGAGAAATTGCCAACAACTCTCTCTCTCTCAATTATGGGACACCCTATATGATCTTTGGGAGAATATACCAACAGAGATAATACAAAACCTGGTCTCGTTAATGCCATGAATATTTGAAGTTGTTATCAAAGCGAGGGGTGGCCACACTAAGTACTAGATATCTTTACTTACAAAAGCTATTTTTTTGGTTTTTGCCATAAAATACAATAATAAACATCCCTAGTTTAAAATACAGAGGTTACTTATATACTTACTTACCATAAAGTTTCTCTAACATCTAATGTAACTGTAACAGACTCCAAACCCTGTGTTAAGTTTTCTCTTCAAAAATAGCTCTAACAGCACAGAAACACTACACATGTAGCTGTAGTTAATTTAAATAAACTCAAATAATAAAACTTCTGCGTGGGTGGCTGAACTCTTTTGAATGCCACGGTATTATGTAACTTGTAAACTATTACTGTTCATTAGTATATGTGAGACTAAATCTGTTAAACAAGAGAAGTGTCTAGTTGGAAAAATCATTGTTGAGCGATCTAACTTAACAGATTGTGGTAACGGCTATACCATCTCACAAGGAACTCTACTTGAACTTCATTTACATGGTAAATAGCTGATTTGAATTTGTTATCTTTTATATATTCTGTGTTATTTTACTTGACATGCTTGTGTTACATAGCTTGTATGATTGTTATACTGTAAAAGGCAAGGTCACTAAATGCTAGACTTATCTTTGAGCATTAGAAATAATGACAAGTGGTTAAATTTTCACTCTTACACTTTGATGTCTACGTTAATGATGAATTACATATTCTCTCTTTCTAATATGTGACCAACTAAAGATGAGCCATCGTCTGAAAGTAAAGTGTTTACATTCACTGCCAAGTCCTCTTCTAAACTTATTAAACAAGCTAACGGACTCTATTCGTTATGCAAAGATCTTCATGTAACAAGTAAGTAAAGATGATGGTATAAACAACTATATAATGTATATTGTGTTTAGTTCATTTACTGAGGATCAAAAACATGAGCCATTAATTAGAAACTTAATAAATACAAAGTTTTATTTTTATACTTTGAACTGCTTCAGTATAATCGTATGAGTGATATTACTAAAGTACCCTTTAACAATTTCCTTTGTAGGATCAACAAAGTCTATTGCAGTTCGTTTGTCTTGTCATTTTGTGCCATCAGATAACAAGCTCAAACCAAGCAAACTTAACAAACAGATTAGACAAGTATGACAAGTAAAATGTTTAAGTGTAC
Organism: Xestospongia muta; assembly: GCA_963693285.1. Lineage (NCBI taxonomy): Eukaryota > Metazoa > Porifera > Demospongiae > Haplosclerida > Petrosiidae > Xestospongia > Xestospongia muta. Next base: position 6,849,381 of record OY848923.1, on the reverse strand, counting down.
ACAAACTTCACTCCTTAATTTTTAATAGTTGGTACAACCCTGCGCTAAGGACTTCAATTCTCATGTATTTGTCTTCATCAGTAACGATGCACCATGTTATTTCCCAATGGAAGAGCATCACACCACTATTGATGATGAAAGTGATATTACTACTACAATTGATTTTAAACTTGTTGGAGCTCGTGTAATGGTGATTGGAATTACTGGTATTACACAACAGAGCATGATAGAACAGCTACAACATTGTCTTGGTTTTGAATACATGTGAGTACAATGACAATGTATTATTTATGTAGTAATACGTGTTGTTCACTTTTATAGTTTTGTCTGATGGTGAAGTTGGCACATGGTTAAGTTTTTAAAAAAATATTTGATAGTTGATTAATAAGCTATTAAATTACTTAAGTCTTGTGTCTTTGTTTTTATGTAAACCATTTATCAAATTAAAAGTTTCATAGTATATACACTTTGTTAATATTCACAAACTATTTAAAAAATAACCTAATCACCGGTCAACAAGTCAGTATATTGAGAAATAACAGCTGACTCTTTTCTTATATGCCAGACTATAAATAGAACTAGCATTAAAATGATACATACTGTAATAAAACCAGTCGCAGCACTAAATGAAAGACAAGTGACACTACCACCATTCCAGTTGGCCAGAGTGACATCTACTGTAACATTGTTTTGATTGTTGCTGTTAGATTGAGCAAGTAGACAGATAGAGTCTTGTGCAAAACTTAAACTCGAATAAGCAATTGGGATAGTACAGGAAGGTGTGTCAATGTTCAGGGCACATTTTTCTGGAGTCAGATCAGAGACTTGAAACTCTTCTAACTTTCCACCAATTGTTATATTTACATATAAACCTTGTGTTAACCCTACAGCAAAGTAGTAGAAGGTATTTGGATGGAGATGAAAGTTTACAATGTGGCTTTGAAGTGTAGAATTCACTGAATTAAGAGTACAATTTGGACTAGAAATAGGACCATTATGTTGATCATAAGGATGTAATAGATAGTGACAATATTTCTGATAGTCTTCAAACATATGTAGTTCAAGAGGACAAGTAGTAAAGTTAATATCAGCTTTGAAACTGAAGGTATAAGTAAGTGTACTATTACCAGCTGAATAAATTGGGGCATCAACTAAATAGTTCATATGTTTGCGATAAGTAGCACCATTTGGATTATATGTCTCGTTTCTCCCTTTCAATTGTTTTGCTATTAAGTGAAGGGTATTCACATTTGTCTTATAAAAGGTAACTGTCACAGGATCTTTACTATATCCTTTTGTGTTACTGATAATAAGCTTTTTTGTCCAAAAAGACTTGTAACAGTTAGGTTCAATAATTACTGAAGTATTACTTCCGATGTTCCGAACTGAATGTAAAGAAATATCTTTCAAACCAATATAAAAGACTCCAAAACAACTAATAAAGAGGATTGTTAAAAGCAGTGGTAAGACTACTAATAGTATAGAACACACAGTACATTTCACTGTACAAAAACGACCTACAAAATGATGGAGTGCTATGCATCAAAATTCTGATAATTCACAGACTTACATCTTTGACGTTTTGCCATGACTTCAAGAATAAATCTGTCAATTCTAGCACCATCTATATCAACAGTATCATCTCCATAATCAGCACCTATTTAATGAACAAACAATAAAAATGAACTGAGATCACAGTAGCATATTTGACCAATAATTTATATAAGAGACATGTGGTTGTACTATACTGAATAAATATAATGAAGTCATTATATGCATGTATGAATAGGACATAACTAATTTCATCACAATGTGAAGTTGTAGTATCATTGTTAAAGAGATTGGTTAATGTTTTGTTGTGTTGCTTATGTTGCATACTTACAAAGTATCATTAACATTATGTGATTGCTTAACAAATGACTTATTAAAAATGGTGTGTGTGTTATGGAGAGCTATCAATATGATAGTGACATGCAGATCTATTAAATATGCATCTGAACTAACATCAATTAAAAAGTTACATCTAACTAATGAGATGATTAATAGAATTTCCATAGTTCTGACAATTAGCTACATGCCAGCCAAATTTTAACCAACATATTATATAATGAAACAGTGCAATTAAATAGTAATAAATAATAATAAAATTCACCTAATTCTGGTAACTGTAATTCACTCCAATCTGGTATTGGGAGACTTTGACGAACACAAAATTCTCTAAGATATTCAACTTGTAGAGGACATCCAGCTGCTTCAAGGCATGCAAACATATAAATAAGATTTTGTGGAGTAAGAACATTCTTATCTTGTAACAATTCTAAAAGATGTGAGCATGACAAGATTCGAGATGTATGATATTCTGGAAGAAACATAAGTCGAGCTAGTTCTTTAAATTTTTGATAACTTTTTTCTGATATATCTCCTAGTATATATGACAATGTCAAAGTTAAATCCATAACCAGGTTTTTCTCTAAACGAATCTTCATTTCAACAAATGGCAGCAAGCCTTGTAAAAGTGGTTTAGGAAATCCAACAAGAATAAGCATTTGATATACCAGTGAGGGTGCATGTTGAGGCATCTTATGTTCTATCAGTTGATAGAGGTCTATAAATGTGTCAGCATTCTCTAGTTGTTGTCTTGGTATATCCAGGAGGAAGCAAGCCAGTTTGAGAGAGTGTAATTGGTGATCACTAAGACCAGGTTCAATGTTCACAAGCTGAATTCCTAATGTTCTCTTGAACTGAAGATTCGACTGTAAAGATTTCATGATGATTCTAATACACGCCTGGTATGTATTATCGTTAATCTTCCCTGCTACTAAAGTCTGTTCTTGTTCACCTTGCCGCCGGAAATTAGTTGCCTTGTGGGTGTAAGTAGTATACATAACACATACCACACTATCATAGTGAAATGTTTGTGGTGTGTGATATTCTTTGAAGTTACACACGTAAATAAAACCACGTCTGTGGTTGTGCGTATAGAGTATCTTTCATTTCCTTTCTTGTAACAAAAAAAATCCTTGGCAACTCTGTAAGTTAGAATTATATCTACATTAAGTTATAAAAATTATTAATAAAATTTGCAATAGTTTAGCTAGCAATGGATCAAGGAAGCAGCTCATCTTCCTCCATTAATCAAGAGCCACAACCTATATATACATAAGGTAGCTAAGAAACCTGGGAAGGAAGTTACATTGACATCACAAACCAAATATGTTATTGAAAAAGTAAAGCAGTTCTTTGAGAAAGAAAAAAGGAAGCTCAATTAAGAGAGAGAGAATCTAGAACGTACAGCATAGCCTACAGGTGTATCAATAAGAAGTGTGTGTAACATTCATAATGAATATATTTCTGGAGAAGGTAAATTACTGACTCCTGTTAAATGGCTTACACCTGATGGGTTTACATACACAACGATTGACATGTGGAGGAATTTTTGTAGACATGTTGTGGACATAGAAAAGATTACTTTAAAAAAGATGGACTTGTTGAGGATACAATAGAAGATTTTATAATTGAACTTGGAGAAGATGACAGTGATGATGATGATAACAATGACACTGACAAAGACATGTATGATGGACAAAGATGAGATAGTTAATAGATGAAGCATTACAAAAAATAACAGAACTTACACAAACAATATGTACTGATCTAAGGCATAACTTAACTGAGGTTTATTAAAGATTTTGATCAAGATAATTTTTCTGTTATCGAAGTCTGATTTTAGTAATACTTCTATTTGCATTCATTCTCATACACAATAGTTATATTCAATTTATTTTACCCATCTATATGATTCATTGAACTTTTACACTTAGAATGTATTTCTTACCGACTTACTGTACTGGTTTCTCTCTACAAGCGGTAGCCATTTATTGATTAACGAAATTCACAAGATCATATTTCTCGTGGTCAATGGCATCTCCTGTACTTTGCTTATGGAAACTACAACAAATCTTGTTCTTGTGGGTGTCGTATAAGACTCGTATTCATATAAAGATGACATCAAAAGAAACGGATGGTCGTCAGGAGACCACCTGACTTTGACATTTTGAATTTGGTCAAGTTATTAGAAAGTTATGATAATTTTTTTTTGTTTATCTTTTCATTCAGAATCATTGCATGTTAGAATGAAAATACAAATGTAAAAAGAAATAATTGTCATCTTTCTCTGCACATAATCACACGGTGTGATCATGTGCAGAGAAAGATGACAAAAAAATTATCATTGATGTTAAACCATAATCAGTTGAAACAACCAATTATTTCCGTGGTTTACATGAGAATCTGGTAGATAATATAGAAAGCACGATATATAGTGAGCCTCATCACACAGTATAAAGTGGACCACGAATATCTTATAAGGTAGTCATTGCCCACTCACTATATATATGTGTGTATGTAACAAAATGACTTGATCCACAATAACAAAAACTAACAAAGTATTATATATCTGTTTCAAACTCAGTTATTCTATTTATATATCACGTAACATGAAATGTTTTAGAATGTTCTATAGACTAATTATAACAATTGTCCATTGCTGACATGAATGCCTGGCTCTGTTATCTAATTATGTTCTAGATCTTCTGTAAGACTAATTATAACAAGTGTTGTGTGTCCATTGCCCACATGAACAGGTGCCTGGTTCTGTTGTCTAATTATGTTCTAGATCTTCTGTGAGACTAATTATAACAAGTGTTGTGTGTCCATTGCCCACATGAATAGGTGTCTGGTTCTTTGTCTAATTATGTTCTAGATCTTCTGTGAGACCAATTATAACAAGTGTTGTGTGTCCATTGCCCACATGAACAGGTGCCTGGTTCTTTTGACTAATTAAGAAAGTGTTGATTGTTCATTACCCACATGACCTTATAAGGTAATTATGCCCACTCACTCTCTCTCTCTCTATATATATATATAATGCAGTGACTGCTTTATATATAAGGCAGTGTAGCAATGTACTAATTTTAGTAGACAGTGCAACAATCAGTATGGCAGAAAACAAAGACGTACAACATCTGATCTGTCTAAACACATTAAATATACTCAATACTGGTTCAGGGAAATATACAGTACCAGCTGGGACCAAGTTTGTGCTAGTTTCATCCGGTAAAGGTACAGATTATACATAATGCATTGGTTTGTAGCTATTACTCTTTGTTTAGTTATTGTTGTGGATATAGACTGTCACTTCAAATGTGATGTTGAAGCTGAACAATCTTCTCTTTTGAAAGCTTTACAAAAGGTAAATTCATATAAAGTACAGTTTTTACTATAGCTCTTGAAGCCAGACATTCTGCTCATAGAAAAACACAATGCATATACCAATTATTACATAGGTTGCACATCAATCATGTTTTTGCCATAAATTAAAGTCGCTGAATATATAGACTTACATGTTATTTTAAGCCTCATCACAAACTTTGCCACATTTCAAAACAGGCTGAAAACCTTAAATGATGTTGCCAGGTTCAATCTAAGGCTAATCAGTGAAAAAAGGTAAAACTAATTCTAAAAACCCTATAGATAATTTGGTGGACTTACTAATATAGTGTTGAACTTTAGTCTCAGTCCCAGACCTACATACAAATCCAGACTTTTGCATATAGGTCTGAGGCCAACACTACTGCTATACTGCCAAGTTTTCATGAGTACTCATGATACATATAAGCTATATATATAGACTACATAAGACTTAGCAACTAAGGCAAAAATTAATTGCAATGATTTCTTGCATGCTTTAATTCTATAGGCTTTCAAGGATGAACATTTTAAAGCAATTGTGGAGCAAGGTGATGTCCCAAATAACCTGCCATCTGGTAAAAAAACTGTTGACATCAATATTAGTATTATTGGTGAGAGTCAAGTAACATACCAAGATATCTACGATGCTGTAAGTAAACATCTTGGTTCTAGCTACATGTGAGTATTGAAAATAAAAGTGATTGTTTGCTGGATATGTATGTTAATGTTTAAAAAATTAAATAAATTTTTTGACTTTTCTTTATCAGTCTACGCAAAAATCATGTTAAACACTTTATCGGAGACGTTACAGAATTGGATTTTTCAAATGGCCTTACAGTTGTTCCAACAGGAACTGTATTTCAAGCCTATCAACCAGGTCTGTAATGGAATCATGAATTCTATTTCCTACAAATTTTCTTTAATAAAGGCAGTATCATGTCCTTCATAACGCAATGGGAAGCCACTTTTCATCGCATATCTGATAGTGGTACCTATGTCTACAACTTAACTCAAAATGTAGATTTGAAAGGTGAGACATATGATAATTATTAATATTACTAAAACCTTTTGTGCTAACCTTGTGCCTTTACCTACTTATATGATCAATTATGTAACTCAAGACATGAGGGTTCTTGCATGTATTAAAGGTTTTTCAATACATATAAATTCTTTCTTTATACAATAGCATTTTCTGGTTAATATCTGCTTAAATTCATTACACTATATGTTTTAATGTTAGAACACTGAGTTGATATTAACACATTTTGCTATCTTGTTCTTCACAGATACAAATAAGTCCATTGCCATACGGCTAATTTGTTGTTTTGAAATTGATGATAAGAATCTTCATGCAAGTAACATCAATACACAAATTCGGGAGGTATATGGAAGAGGTCATGTTTTATATTTGTTATATTGAAATCATTTTTATAGCATCTACAAGAGTATCAGCCGTTTAACTCTTATGTCAGTGTGTTTACATTTACTAATTTTAATCGTTGGGATCATGATTATTATCCAGAAGGTTCTACTCCAGCCTCTTCTGTTGGGCTCAGTGTCCTGGTTCGTAACATTCCTGAAACCAATAATCAGGACATTGCTATATTTTTGCAGGAACACCTAGGAAGGAATTATATGTAAGTCTCCTATGATTTATATAAAGGTTGTGTGTGTTAGTTTTAATGTATATTAGTAATAAATATTTTTTTCAATATTGATAACCTTTATAATAAATTATTTATCTTCCTTCTAGTGTTGCATTGTAATGATGTCAAGTTGGAACTTTTAGTTTCTATTAATTGATGTGATTAGTTTGTTATTACTTTGAGCTGTTTATATATTATACTAAATATAAATAGCCTATAAAGGAAATGGCTAACTACAACTACTCTACTGTCATATCTGCTATGATTTCACGATTGTGTTGTAATATTGATTATCATAATTACTATAATCATAGCAGATGTGACAGTAATCTATTGGGAATTGAAACACACACATGATAAATTATAAATAACATTCTGAGCAGTCAATAAATAGAATAAATAACTGCCTGAACAGCCACAGAGATAGTTGTATCAAAGCTATTATCTTCGGTCTTTTGTTGACATAATATATGTAACTAATATGAGTAACAAGACTTCCCAAAATGTTGGACCATCTAAAATTGAAGCTGTTTCTGATAATGTTGATGTTAAATTTAAAGGTAGATTGCTTTGTGTTGATGGTAGTACTGTGCCAGTGGTAATAAGTGTCACGTGTAATACATAATATATATATTATGTTAATACCACTGTTATAGAGAATGACTGGGAACCTACCACTAGCACAAAACTCATCACTGTCTATATGACCTGTTCCTTTACTGATGGTACAACCAAACTGGATTCAGACAAGATACGTCATGTTCTAGAAGAGGTAAATTGTAGTTTATTATTAGTTACTGATAACTTGACATTGTACAGAAGTTTCATCTAACACATCTTGAAGAGATATATGTACATGTGTGATAGAAGTCAGTTAATGCTGTTTTTTTTCAATTACCACATCAAAATGTCATGAGAAGGAATACTGACATTTACAGTTGTGGATCTCTCAGTATAGAAGCAACTGAGTACTTAAAGTCGTTGTTGTACAAATTATATTAGTCTAGATATTAGCTTTATACTTAAAGTGTGCATGCTAGTTGAAATATTTAAAAATTGCAAACCATTACCATTTTGTAAAATAAAGGATGAAACATTAGCTATCAAGATATGGACATCCTCTGCATATGTATAACTCAATTAAACATCTTTAGTTGTAACATAATCTTGAGAACGCTTCTCCTGACTCTCATCATCTATAGAGATAATACAAAATATATAAAAATTATTGATGCTATATGAACTCACCATTGGACAAATATAGAATGAAACCTGTTCCTTCAGAGACTACTTAATCAGTTCTATTTGATGTAAGAATTACCTCTGAAGTTATCAAAATGCCCATTGTACAATTATGATCTTGCTTAGGTTCCATCATATCTAGTCTGGTAGGATACATACATGTATACTATATACTTATTGAGACAATTCACTTGTATTCTAGTCCAAGGTAAGTGGCTATAGCTTGATGTATTTCTTCATGTGTTATATTTATTCCACATACATTAATATCAAGTGTAATTATGTTGGATGTACTCAATGTCTTTCCTATTTGATTCTCTATAGTACCAATTGTTCTGTATTTGATCTATATGTTTGCATGACTTCAAGTACCTGGTTATCCTGTCCAAGTTGAATATTTGAGATGTTTTTGCACATCAAAGTCTCACAGTACCAAATTGGAATAAGTTACAGCTACCAGAATTAGGTGAGTTTCTTTTTATAAATAGAAATATATTGAGTAGTCATTTGTTAAAGTACACAAATGGTACAATTCTGTAGTAATTAGAGCAATTAAAATGGTATTACTTCTACTATGACAATTGAAACAGTATTACTTTATACGAGACATTAAACTATTACACTAGTACTATGTACTGTCAATAGTATATCACTATAATGCCATTACACTAATACTAGTAGTATATTACTATAATGAAATATTTTGTGATGCTTACTACATCTCAGTAACTTATCATGTATTATATGTAAAATAAATGAACATTGATAAATTAACAAACTAATTCAAATATAAATTTAAATTATCTCAAATATTTGTATGCTGATGATTTCATTGTTACCAAAACAGGTTTGGCAAAAAAGACAAGAATAATTTTTAAATTATTAATATAACGTTTAATTAATTTAACATTAACTTTTTTAGAAATAAAGAAACAATTAAGTCCAATCAGTTTTGTGCCAGAAGGTGAGATAGTTTGAGGAATAGATTCTATCTCATACACATGACAAACAATTGGTTTCTGAGATATCAGCTGATAAGTCAATAGTATGTGGAAAAACATTCAATGATATAGTTTCTTCTCTGATGATATATCTGTTTTAGACAGTTACCAATAGTATCAGTGTTAAAATGCAAGGTCTCTAGTATTATGAAATAGCATATCAAATACACTGCCAAGAACGGACTGGGTCTCATTCTGTAAAAATAAAAATAAAAACATGGATATATATATTTGCATGTAACACATCTTGAAGAAACAAATTCATTGGTATATATTAATACGTTTATGATAGAAGTCAGTTAATGCTGTTTACTTTCAATTTTAAGAGTAATGAGAAGGATTAGAACTGTTGTAGTGCTCTCAGCATAGAAACAATTGAGTATTCAAATTGGTTGTTGTATAAATTATATTAATCTACATAATAGGTTTGTAGCAAGCAAGTCAGTTGAAATAGTTAAAAATTGCAAACTTTTACCATTTTGTAAAATAAAGGGTGAAAAATTAGCTATAAAAGTATGGACATCCTCTACATGTGTATAACTCAATTTAACATTTTCTGTAGTAACATAAACTAACATATCTCCTGAGTCTCATCATTTATAGCAATAGTACAAAATATAATATATAAATATTATTTATGCTATATGAACTGACCATCAGACAGATACAAATTGAACCTAGTTCCTTCAGGAACTACATAATCAGTTCCATTTGATGTAAGAGTTACTTCCTGACTAATCAAATACCCTTTATCCAATCATGATCTCGGATTGATTCTATCACATCTAGCCTGGTAGGATACATACATTTATAATTCAGACAATTCACTTGTATTCTGGTCCAAGGTAAGTGGCTATAGCTTGATGTATTTCTTCATGTGTTATATTTATTCCACATACATTAATATCAAGTGTAGTTATGTTGGATGTACTCAATGTCTTTCCTGGTTGATTCTCTGTAGGTAGTACCAGTTAATAAACATTTATTTGAAGTTGTCCTTCCGATTGTAATTATATATATAATCATATGAGTGATATTACTAATGTACTTTTTAACAATTTCCTTTGTAGGATCAATGAAGTTTATTGCAGTTCGTTTGTCTTGTCATTTTGTGCCATCAGATAACAAGCTCAAACTAAGCAATTTAACAAACAGATTAGACAAGTATGACATATGTAGTGTTTAAGTGTACACAAACTTTACTCCTTAATTTTTAATAGTTGGTACAACCCTGTGCTAAAGACTTCATTCTGACATATTTGTCTTCATTAATAACAACGCACCTTGTTATTTCCCTATAGAAGAGCACCACACAATTACTATTGATGATGAAAGTGATATTACTACTACAATTGATTTTAAACTTGTTGGAGCTCATGTAATGGTGATTGGAATTACTGGTATTACACTACAGAGCATGATAGAACAGTTACAACATTGTCTTGGTTTTGAATACATGTGAGTACAATGACAATGTATTGTTTATGTTGTAATACATGTTGTTCACTTTTATAGTTTTGTCTGATGGTGAAGTTCCCACATAGTCAAATTTAAAAAAAAAATAGTCCTAAATAAATGCTATTAAATTACTTAACTGTTGTGTCTTTTTGTTTTTATGTAAAACGATTTATAAAAACTAATAGTATTTCATAGTATAGGCTATACATTTTGTTAATATTCTAAACATTTTGTTGCATTTTTGCAAAGAGTGCATGGGAAGCTATATCAATTATAGCATGGGTCACTATAAATAGAACCCTGACCTAAGGATAACTCTCATGTGCTATGTGTATTGCCATTAAATCTCAAGTTAAGTTTACGTTAAAACTGTTAATTTATAAAATAAATTAATCTGCACTTAAGTTTAGGGTAAATAACTGTTTTCACCACTATTTGAACTGAATATAACCAGCCAAAGGATTTGATACATTAGGAATTTTTAAATTCTCTCCTGTGTACTCAAAGACTGATTGGATTTCATACTGAAATATTGCATATATACCCCCCAATTTTAAATATGTTTATTTCAGCAAATTAAAAATTTAAAACAGGATCTCAGCAACTATAAATAATTTGTATTCACTACTTATAAAAACAACATTGATAGTACTTTATAACTAGTAAAAATATAATTTTTGTTATGTAAAAAAATTAAAATCTGCAGTAAATAGAATAACAGCACACACCAATACAATAATAGCCTTAGTGCTATCTAAAAAATAACCTAATCACCAGTCAACAAGTCAGTATATTGAGAAATAACAGCTGACTCTTTTCTTATATGCCAGACTATAAATAGAACTAGCGTTAAGATGATACATACTGTAATAAAACCAGTGGCAGCACTAAATAAAAGACAAGTGACACTACCACCATTCCAGTTGGCCAGAGTGACATCTACTGTAAGATTGTTTTGATTGTTGCTGTTAGATTGAGCAAGTAGACAGATAGAGTTTTGTGCAAAGCTTAAACTCGAATAAGCAATTGGAAAAGTACAGGAAGGTGTGTCAATGTTCAGAACACATTTTTCTGGAGTCAGATCAGAGACTCGAAACTCTTCTAACTTTCCACCAATTGTTAAATTAACATATAAATCTTTTGCTAACCCTACAGCAAAGTAGTAGAATGTATTTGGATGGAGATGAAAGTTTACAATGTAGCTTTGAAGTGTAGAATTCACTGAATTAAGAGTACAATTCGGACTAGAAATAGGACCATTATGTTGATCATAAGGATGTAATAGATAGTGATGATATTTCTGATAGTCATCAAACATATGTAGTTCAAGAGGACAAGTAGTAAAGTTAATATCAGCTCTGAAACTGAAGGTATAAGTAAGTGTACTATTACCAGCTGAATAAATTGGGGAATCAACTAAATAGTTCATACCTTCGCGATAATTAACACCATTTGGATTATATGTCTCGTTTCTTCCTTTCAATTGTTTTGCTATTAAGTGAAGGGTATTCACATTTGTCTTATAAAAGGTAACTGTCACAGGATCATTACTATATCCTTTTGTGTTACTAATAATGACATTTTTTGTCCAAAAAGACTTGTAACAGTTAGGTTCAATAATTACTGATGTATTACTTCCGATGTTGTGAACTGAATGTAAAGAAATATCTTTCAAACCAATGTAAAAGACTCCAAAACCACTAATAGAGACGATTGTTATAAGAAGTGCTAAGACTATTAATAATATAGAACATATGGTACATTTCACTGTACAGAAACGACCTACAAATGATGGAGTGCTATGCATCAAAATTCTGATAATTCATAGACTTACATCTTTGACGTTTTGCCATGACTTCAAGAATAAATCTGTCAATTCTAGCACCATCTATATCAACAGTATCATCTTCATAATCAGCACCTATATCATGTGCAAACAGTAAAAATGAACTGAGATCACAGTAGCATATTTGACTAATAATTTATATAAGACACATGTGGTTGTACTATACTGAATAAATATAATGAAGACATTATGTGCATGTATGAATAGGACATAACTAATTTCATTACAATGTGAAGTTGTAGTATCATTGTTAAAGAGATTGGTTAACATTGTGTTGTGTTACTTATGTTGCATACTTACAAAGTATTATTAACATTATATGATTGCTTAACAAATGACTTATTAAAAATGGTGTATGTGTTATGGAGAACTATACTATTACAATATGATAGTGACATGCAGGTCTATTAAATATGCATCTGAACTAACATCAATTAAAATTTTCGTTTAACTAATATTAATGAGATGATAAATAGAATTTCCATAGCTATGATATTAACCACATGCCAGCCAATCTGATTAATTAATTTGGTTAAATAAATAAAAATCTAGTTTAGTGGAATAGTGCAGTAATATAGAAACTCACCTAATTCTGGTAGCTGTAATTCACTCCAATCTGGCACTGTGAGACTTTGACGGACACAAAATTCTCTAAGATATTCAACTTGTAGAGGACAACCAGCTGCTTCAAGCCATGCAAACATATAAACCAGATGATCTGGAATGAGAGTGTTCCTATCTTGTAACAGTTCTAAAAGATGTGAACGTGACAAGATTCGAGATGTATGATATTCTGGAAGAAACATAAGTCGAGCTAGTTCCTTAAATTTTTGATAACTTTTTTCTGATATATCTCCCAGTATAAATGACAATGTCAAAGTTAAATCCATAACCAGATTTTTCTCCAAACGAATCTTCATTTCAACAAATGGTAGCAAGCCTTGTAAATGTGATTTAGGAAACCCAACAAGAATAAGCATCTGATAGATCAGTGAGGGTGCGTGTTGAGGCATCTTATGTTCTATCAATTGGTAGAGGTCAGTAAATGTGTCAGCATTCTCTAGTTGTTGTCTTGGTATATCCAGGAGGAAGCAAGCCAGTTTGAGAGAGTGAAATTGGTGATCACTAAGACCAGGTTCAATGTTGACAAGCTGGATTCCTAATGTTCTCTTGAACTGAAGATTCGACTGTGCAGATTTCATGATGATTCTAATACTTGTCGAAGACACACCTAGTATGTAATTATATTCATAAACATTAATCTTCCCTTCTACTACTAATTCTGGATGCAATAACTATCTTGGTTGTTCTAAAAGGCCTGATCATAATAATTGTCAGACTAATACAGAATGATATTGATCAATTCCCTTTTAAAAATCAACAAAAATATTGCCTTTCTACAAATAGAAACGTTTCAAAATTACAGTATAACATTATGCAGTGTTACAGATTTATTATAATGACCTCATGATATCATATTTCTGAGAAATTTTAATTTTACTGTTGTTAAAAAGAAATATCATTTTGACAACACCCAGTATTTTATCTAAGGTAAGTCTGGTGTCTTGTTGCTTCTAGTAGTTAATTATAATAATACTGAAAAGGTCATGTCCTAAGTGTATCTGTTTGTCACAGAATCATTGTATGTTAGAATGAAAATACAAATGGAAAAAGAAATAATTGTCACCTTTCTCTGCACATAATCACACTAAAACACCAGTCTGAGAGTGACCAGTGGGATGTTTTAGAGATATCATCAAATGTTATCAAAACATGGTAGTATAATTATCATTGTATAAATAAATTAAGTAATCTGTGGTCAATTGGTTTGAATTTACATACATAATACAGGATGAGATACTGAAAATTATATGAATCAAACTTTTCAAATACACACACTAATTGATGCACATGATGTCATACAGTTCATTGTCAGAGTCATAAAGATTCTGTTTAAAGTCTTATTAGTTAGACAAAAACATTATCATTGATATTAAAACATACTCAGTTAAAACAACTAATTATTTCAGTGGTTTACATGACAATCTGGTAGATAAGATAGAAAGCATGATATAATAGTGGACCTCTTCACACAATATAAAGTGGACAATGGTTACCTTATAAGGTATATATACATATATATATATACTCACTATATACTATATATCTTGTACATCTAATGCACTGACTGCTTTATATATAAGGCAGTGTAGCAGTCTGCTAATTTTAGTAGACAGTGCAACAATTATTATGGCAGAGAGCAAAGAAGTACAACATCTGATCTGTCTAAACACATTAAATGTATACAATACTGGTTCAGGGAAGTATACAGTTCCAGCTGGGACCAATTTTTTGCTAGTTTCATCTGCTAAAGGTACAGATTATACATAATGCATTGGTTTGTAGCTATTACTCTTTGTTTAGTTATTGTTGTGGATATAGTCTGTCACTTCAAACGTGATGTTGAAGCTGAACAATCCTCTCTTTTGAAAGCTTTACAAAAGGTAAATTCATATAAAGTACAGTTTTTACTATAGCTCTTGAAGCCAGACATTCTCCTCATAGAAAAACACAATGCATATATGATATACCAATGAAAGTGCTTAACCTCGCTGTGGTGTGCAGTGTAGATCTATCTCTTCAATCAAAGGGAAAGATTAACGTTTTTTGGTACGTCTACTGGGTACTTTGCACTCTAATTGCATCGACAAAAGGTTTAATATATACTTTCCAACTTCTTAGTAAAAGTTAGTGATTCTCCAATGACAGCTATGGTGCTAGTATTTTTATTTCGCGCTCAATGTATCAGCAAAAATAACTGCCAAAAGTTAGTAAAACTGTCATAACTTTCCAAAGAAGTATTTTTGCAAAAATTCTCACTTTAAAAAGTTGGAAAATGTCATAAGCTGTATGCAGGAGGTTTTATTGAATTCTCGAGTCTTCACTGAAAGCTGTGATTTTTAAAAAAAGTTTTTCAGATTTTTAAAGCTTTTTTCGTTTGAAGCTCCTTTTAGCAGTATTCTTAAGAAGTACAGAAGTTTTGCTAACGTCCACTATACAGTTTGGTTGCTACCAGTGCCGTGTTTGTCGAGTTAAAGGAGTTCAAAGCCATTTGCCCGGGTAACACACACACACACACTCACACACACTCACACACACAAACACACACACACACAAACACACACACACACATACACACACATACACACACTGACAGGCTACAGTACCCTCGCTATGCACCAACGCACAGTGAGGTTCATTACTATATAGGTTGCAGACATCAATCATGTTTTTTGCCATACAAGTCGCTGAATATATAGACTTATATATTATTTTAAGCCTCATCACAAACTTTGCCACATTTTAAAACAGTCTGATAGCTTTGAATGAGGTTGCCAGGTTCAAACTAAGCTTAAGCCTGATCAATGAGAAAAAGATGAAATTATTTCTAAAAACCTTTTAGATAATGTGGTGGACAAACAAATATAAAGTGTTAAACTATAGTCTCAGTCCCAGACCTACACACAAATCTTTTGCATATAGGTCTAAGGTCAAGACTAAACTGCTGTACTGCCAAGTTTTCACGACTACTCATGATACGAATAAACTATATATACAGACTACATAAGACTGACCAACTAAGGCAAAAAAAATTGCAACGATTTATTGCATGCTTTAATTCTATAGGCTTTCAAGGATGAACATTTTAAAGCAATTGTGGAGCAAGGTGATGTCCCAAATAACCTGCCATCTGGTAAAAAAACTGTTGACATCAGTATTAGTATTATTGGTGAGAGTCAAGTAACATACCAAGATATTTACGATGCTGTAAGTGAATATCTTGGTTCAAGATACATGTGAGTATTGAAAATAAAAATGAGTGTTTGTTAGATATGTATGTTAATGTTTAAAAAATTAAATAAATTTTTTGACTTTTCTTTATCAGTCTACGCAAAAACCATGTTAAACAATTTATCGGAGACGTTACAGACTTGAATTTTTCAAATGGCCTTTCTATTGCAAATGGAAATGTATTCCAAGCCTATCATCAAGGTCTGTAAATGATAGAAACATGAATTCTAATACCTATAATTTTTCTTTAATAAAGGCAGTATCATGTCCTTCACAACACAACAAGAAGCCACTTTTCGTCACATATCTGATACTGGTACCTGTGTCTACCGCCTAACTCAAAAAGTAGATTTGGAAAGTGAGACTTATTATAATTTTTAATATTACTAAAACCTCTTATACTAACCATGTGGCTTTACCTACTTATATGATCAATTATGTAACTCAAGACATGAGGGTTCTTGCATGTATTAAAGGTTTTTCAATACATATAAATTTGTTCTTATACAATAGCATTTTCTGGTTAATATCTGCTTAAATTCATTAGACTATATGTCTCTGAGTTAAATATATTAATTTGACATCGATACATTTTGGTATCTTGTTTGTTCATAGATACAACCAAGTCTATTGCTATACGGCTAAGTTGTTGTTTTGATATTACTGGTCATGAACATCTTATTGCAAGTAACATCAATCAACAAATTCAGCAAGTATATGGAAGATATCATGTTTATATTTGTTATTGAAAGCATTTTTACAGCATCTACAAGACTATCAGCCGTTTAACAGTTATGTCAGCGTGTTTACATTAACCTATACGGAATGGGATCATAGTTATTCATCAGGTTCTTCTGAACTCCTTTCTGTTGGGCTCAGTATCCTAATTCGTAACATTCCTGAAACCAGTAATCAGGACATTTCTACACTTTTGCAGGAATACCTAGGAAGCAATTATATGTAAGACTCCTATGATTTATATAAAGGTTGTGTGTGTTAGTTCTAGTGTATATTTGTAATAAACACTTCTTCATATTAATGATCTTATAGTAATTTCTTCATCTTCCTTGTAGTGTTGCATTTTAATGATGTCAAGTTGGAACTTGTAGTTTGTATTACAATAAATTGATAATTTGATTTTGTTATTATTTGATCAATTTATATATTATACTAAAGAAACATAGCCTATTAAGGAATCAGCTAACTACAACCAGTTCTTTTGTCATATCTGCTAAGATTTCAAAAATGGGTGTACATGCTTGCTATGATTGTGTTATAATGTTAATTATCATAATTACTATCTATCATAGCAGATGTTAACAGATGCGACAGTAATCTACTGGGAACTGAAGTCCCACATTATTAAATAAATAGTAAAGTTAACTAAATTGACTGAGCAGTCACTAAACAAAGTAAATAATTACCTGAACAACAGCATGCAGTATATAGTTGTGTCTATCTTCAGTCTTTGGATCAAGCAGGAAAGACATTGAGTGCATTCAATATAATCAAACTTGGTATTAATGTATATGACATAAATATAACACATGAAGAAATACATCAAGCTATAGCCACTTACCTTGGACCAGAATACAAGTGATTTGTTTCATTAATTGTATGCTATAAATGTATATTTCCTACCAGACTAGATATGATAGAACCAATCCGAGATCATAATTGCATAAGGGGCATTTGATTAGTCAGGAAGTAACTTTGATAACTGGTATTTCTTACTTGAAATGGAACTGATCATGTAGTACTGAAGGAACTGGTTTCATTCTGTATCTGTCTGATGGTGAGCTAAAAATTGAATTTAAAACATATGATATGGCATAAATTTATATAATTATATATTTTTTACTATCTCAGTAGATGATGATAATCAAGAGAAACATTGTCAAGTTTTTTCCACAACAAAAGATGTTAGCTTGAGTCATACATATGTAGAGGATGTCCATATCTTTACAGTATTCATTCACGCTTTTTTACTAGGAGGTAATGTGTGTGCTCATTAAGTATTTCAATTGATCTTTGTGCTTTATGTGTAAACCCAATATGTAGATTAATATAATTTATACAACTGATGTAACCTGAGACCACGCTAACGAACAATCAAGATTAGAGAAGATTAACAACAACTTATTTACAAGAAGGAATGACTAGCTCGACTCGTGCTCTAAGCGCATGCTTACAAAAAACATAATTATCACATAATCATTACATAATGAATATTAAGTAATTAAACACACAAATTATTACACTTCCCCCTAATTCGGTGGGATTATTCAATAACTACACAAATCATAAGAGTAAACATTAACTCACAAACCAATATACAGGTTATAGTAGTTACTTGAAACTTGGGTCCCATCTATTGGGTGCTGTACATTGACGTGTAGAACGACAAACTGTTGCACCAATGGATGTTGCTGGATCATTTGATGTGGGTGGGCAAGCGAGTGTAGAGGTACCACCTGAGTCCACCAACTGTTAATCAACTGGTATAGGGACGCTAGATGTCCAAACTTCGGTATTACTATCAACTGACGTTACAGGTGAATAGTCTGGTCTGGTACTTGAGACATTCGTATATGGTCAAAATGACATCTATGAAATTCTCCATTCAACAACTTGACTCGAGCTGACACCGGACCCAACAATTCTACTATCTTTCCAGGCAGCCAATGTTTACTGCCAGGACGGATGTCCTTAATAAAAACTGAGTCACCTATAGCAAACACACGAGTAGCACTATGAATATCATGACTTTTCTTCTGATTGTCCTGACGTCGTTCATTCAACCACTTGCTCAATACTAGGAACCAGGATATCTAATCTGGACCATGGGCGACGTTTAAATAACACCTCTGCTGGAGACTGTGATGTGATAGCATGAGGAGTGAGGCAGTAAGTAAATAAGAACCGTGACAGCTTGGACTAAATTGATCCACTGGTGAACTTCCTCATAGACTGCTTAAAACTCTGGACTGCCCTCTCTGCTAACCCATTAGAGGCTGGATGGTATGGGGAGCTAGTAGAATGAGCAATACCATTTGCTTCTAGAAATGCCTTAAACTCCTCACTAGTGAACATGCTACTGTTATCCGTTACCACTCTCTCTGGAAGACCATGTGTGGCAAATATTGACTGAAGACATACTATGCTGGCTTTTGACATTGCTGCAGGTACCATCTTGACTTCTAGCCATTTTGAGTGGGCGTCCCCAACAATTAAAAACATCTTCCCCATGAATGGTCCCGCATAGTCCAAATGCAACCTGCACCAAGGACGTTGTGGCCACTCCCACGGGTGTAGTGGAACTGCAGCAGGTGCACTGAGCAAACTTTGACAAGGTATACAAGTCCGAACTGTTGTTTCAATATCTTTATTAAGTGAAGGCCACCAGACATAACTACGAGTGAGGGACTTCATTCTTGATATACCAATATGCGTATCATGAAGCTCTTTTAACACTGAATCCCAAATTTGTGGAGGTATAACAACCCTTGAGCCCCACAATAAACAATTATCAATCACAGTCAGTTCTGGACGTCTACACCAATATGGATGTAAGCCCTGATTGTCCATTTTGGTAGGCCAACCTTGGAGAGTAAACCTAACTACTGCTGATAAGACAGGATCACCAGCTGTAAAATACTTGACTTGTTTACTAGTGACTACCATTGGACCTTGGTGTTCTGCAAAAAAAATACTTCCTCTGCTTGTGCTTCAACTGTGGAGGGCGTTGGGACATCTTGTGGTAACCTACTCAGTGCATCCGCATGAGGTATTTGACTACCCAGTTTGTATGACACGGTGTAACTATATGAACTCAAAATCAGTGCCCAGTTTTGAATATGAGCAGATGCTAGTGTTGGCACTGCTTTATTTTCTCCAAAGAGATACGGTAACCTTAGTAGTTGATGGTCAGAGCAAATAGTAAAATGTCTCCCGAACAAATAAGAATGGAAACGTCGTACACCAAATATTATGGCTGATCCTTCCTTCTCTATGTGAGCATAGTTACGCTCTGCCTGTGACAATGTCCTAGAGACAAAAGAAATTGGACGTTCTGTGCCATCATTCATGAGATGGCACTGAATTACTAATTGATTACAATTACTTAGTGTAATTACATTACAATTTCTTTGAGATAATGTAATTATTAATAATCATTACAATTACAACTACTGATTACAACAACCCTGCTATCAACTGACGTTACAGGTGAATAGTCTTGGTCTGCTACTTGACACATTCGTATATGGTCAAATGACGTCTATGAAATTCTCCATTCAACAACTTGACTCGAGCTGACACCGGACCCAACAATTCTACTATCTTTCCAGACAGCCAATGTTTACTGCCAGGACGGAAGTCCTTAATAAAAATTGAGTCACCTATAGCAAACACACGAGTAGCACTATGAATATCATGACTTTTCTTCTGATTGTCCTGACGTCGGTTGTTCAACCACTTGCTCAATACTAGGAACCAGGATATCTAATCTGGACTGTGGGCGACGTTTAAATAACACCTCTGCTGGAGACTGTGATGTGGTAGCATGAGGAGTGAGCCAGTAAGTAAATAAGAACCGTGACAGCTTGGACTCAATTGATCCACTGGTGAACTTCCTCATAGACTGCTTAAAACTCTGGACTGCCCTCTCTCCCAACCCATTAGAGGCTGGATGGTATGGGGAGCTAGTAGAATGAGCAATACCATTTGCTTCTAAAAATGCCTTAAACTCCTCACTAGTGAACAGGCTACCATTATCCGTTACCACTCTCTCTGAAAGACCATGTGTGGCATATATTGACTGAAGACATGCATACTATGGTGGCTTTTGATGTTGCTCTAGATACCATCTTGATTTCTAGCCATTTTGAGAGGGTGTCCACAACAACTAAAAACATCTTCCCCATGAATGGTCCCGCATAGTCCAAATGCAACCTGCACCAAAGACGTTGTGGCCACTCCCACGGGTGTAGTGGAACAGCAGCAGGTGCATTGAACAAACTTTGACAAGGTATACAAGTCCTAACCATTGTTTCAATATCTTTATTAAGTGAAGGCCACCAGACATAACTACAAGTGAGGGACTTCATTCTTGATATACCAATATGCATATCATGAAGCTCTTTTAACACTGAATCCTGAATTTGTGGAGGTATAACAACCCTTGAGCCCCACAATAAACAATTATCAATCACAGTCAGTTCTGGACATCTACACCAATATGGCTGTAAGCCCTGATTGTCTAATTTGGTAGCCCAACCTTGGAGAATAAACCTAACTACTGCTGATAAGACAGGATCATGAGCTGTAAAATACTTGACTTGTTTACTAGTGACTACCATTGAACCTTGGTGGTCTGCAAACAAAAATACTTCCTCTTCTTGTGGTTCAACTGTGGAGGGTGTTGGGACATCTTGTGGTAACCTACTCAGTGCATCCGCATGAGGTGTTTGACTACCCGGTTTGTATAACACGGTATAACTATATGAACTCAAAATCAGTGCCCAGCATTGAATACGAGCAGATGCTAGTGTTGGCACTGCTTTATTCTCTCCAAAGAGATACCTTAGTGGTTGATGGTCAGAGCAAATAGTAAAATGTCTCCCAAACAGATAAGAATGGAAATGCCATAGACCAAATATTATGGCTAATCCTTCCTTCTCTATATGAGCATAGTTACGCTCTGCCTGTGACAATGTCCTAAAGACAAAAGAAATTGGACGTTCTGTGCCATCATTCATGAGATGAGATATGACCGCCCCCACCCCATATGGTGAGGCATCACAGGTCAAAACAATCTTCTTGTTTGGGTCAAAATGAACTAACAACAGATCTGAAGACAATCCTGACTTGACAGCTTGAAATGCATTCTCTTGCGCTTTAATCAAACACCACCAACTGTTCTTCCTGAGCAACAAATAGAGTGGTGACAACCTAGAAGACAAATGAGGTAAGAATTTGCAATAATAATTTACCAAACCAAGAAATGCTTTGAGCTGAGTCTTGTTAGTTGGAGCTGGAGCTTTCTGTATCGCTTCTACCTTTCCAGCTGTTGGATGTAATCCCTCTTGGTCAATGCGATGGCCAAGGTACTCTACATGAGACACCATAAACTGACATTTACTTCTCCTTAGCCGTAAACCAACACCTTCTAATCTCTGCAACACTAATTTCAGGTGTTCCAAGTACTCCTTTTCAGATGCTCCTGTAACTAGAATGTCGTCCAAGTATACACATACACCCGGGAAGCCTTGTAACACTGTTTCCATAGTCCTTTGGAAAATTGCAGGTGCAGAAGCTATCCTGAAGGGTAGCCGTGTATATTGGAACAACCCCCTGTGTGTGTTTATTGTTACCAGTTCTTGACTCTTCTCCTGTAACAATAGCTGTTGTTACGCATTCTGTAAATCCAACTTTGTAAAAGTTTTACCACCTGAAAGTGATGCAAATATTTCCTCTATACAAGGTAGAGGGTAAGTTTCTGTGTTACTAGCTTGATTAATAGTCAGTTTGTAATCTCCACACACTCTAATTGAATGATCTCTTTTAACCAGAAGCACTATTGGTGCTGCCCAGTCTGATGTAGCAACTGGCTTGATTACTCCCAGACTCTGTAGTCTTTCCAACTCTTTCTCAACTCCTTCTCTAAGTGCAAATGGTACCGGACGAGGCTTGTGGAATTTGGGAACACAATCTGGACGAACATGTAACTTGACAGTGACATCTTTAAGTAAACCTAGTCCTTCCTGGAATAGTGCAGCATGCTTGTCCAGTAACTTGTCTAAAGCAGGAGAGGGGCTTGATACTAGATTTATTTGAGCCCAATTCAATTTGATTACCTGGAGCCAGTCTCTGCCTAATAAACTAGGTCCATCCCCCTTTACAACATGTAGTTGTACCACTTTGTTTTGATCCTAGTAACTAGCTTCAACATTTAGTACACCAACAACTTCCACCACGCTTCTTGTATGTCTTTAAACGAACTTTTGATGGCTTGAGTGTTGGTAGGCTATCAGAATTCCACAATTTGAAGTATGTTGACTCACTTATAAGTGATACAGATGCACCAGTGTCGAGTTCCATATCCAAACTTTGACCATTAATCACCACTGACACCCGAATTGGCTTCACAGATGTCATTTTCACTGGGTACATAGTGAGAAACTCTGTTTCCGGCTCACCATCATCTGATACAACAGTAAGTGTTTTGGTTTCTAAATCACGTTGCTGTCTTTTTTGTGAACGCTGTTGTTGTGTCTTCCTATGACCATTCTTCTTCTTACGACACACCTTCTGTAAGTGCCCTGTTTTACCACAATAATGGCATTAGTAGTCCTTAAATCGACAACCTGTAGGAAGATGTCCACAACGATAACAAGCAGTTCCTTGCTTTTTATCTTGCACCTGGTGAATGGAAACATCTCCAACTAAGGGCTGAGCTTGTGACAGTTGTATATCTAAAGGTCCTTGCTGGCTGTTTCTAAGGCTTGTGTTAAATCAAATGCTGACGTCAAAGTTAATTTAGGTTCAGCCAGAAGTCTTTTTTGTATCTTTGGCTCTTTAACGCCCCAAACTAATCGGTCATGGAGCATATCGTCCAAAGCATCGTTAAACTCACAATGCTTGGCTATGTTGCGTAAGTCGGCAACAAAATTTGCTATCGATTCACCTTGATTCCGTACTCGCGTATGAAACTTGTACCGCTGAACGATAACGATGGTGTGGGGGAGTAATGTTTCTTGATAAGTGCCACGAGGTCATACGATTTATCACCTGGTTTGTCTAGTGTTACTAGATTACAAGCTAATGAATATACCTCTGGACCACCTACTGTTAACAAGGTAGATCGACGCTTGGCTTCCATTGTTATGTCATTCGCGATAAAGTAAATGTTCTAACCTCTCAATATAAGTAGACCAATCGTCGGTTGCTGGATCAAAACACTCAACTCTCCCGTGAACAGGCATCGAATAGGTTTTTACCCTCGTCGCCAAATGAGGTAGCCTGAGACCACGCTAACGAACAACCAAGATTAGAGAAGATTGACAACAACTTATTTACAAGAATGGAATGACTAGCTCGACACATGCTCTAAGCGCATGCTCACAAAAAAACATAATCATCACATAATCATTACATAATGAATAATAAGTAATTAAACACACAAATTATTACAACAACAACCACTTTGAATACTCAATTTTTTTTATACTGAGAGCACTAAAACAGTTTTAATCATTCTCGTGACTCTTAAGAGTGATATTTGAAAGTAAACAGCATTAAATGACTTCTATCATAAATGTATTAATATATACTAATGAATTTGTCTCTTCAAGATGTACTAGAATATGGTAATATGGTAATATATGGTAATCTTTTCCATGAAAATTAATTGCTATAAGTTTTGCAACACTATTGCTTCTGTAGACTTAACTCTAGATTAAATGTTTTATTTAAGTATAACATTAAAATTATAATATCGGACAATATTTATTTGTTTTTATAGATCTGAGACCTGCTCCATACTTGACAGTGTATTTGATTTACTAGTTTAGTGTAATAGACCCCTCATGTTTTAACATTGTTACCATTACTAACTTTATTCATTATTACATGTTTATCCACATAAAATAAATTTATTAGCCAACATCTCAAAAACTAATTACTTGTAATGTGTATGACGTGGAATCTATTCCTCAACATACCTCATCTCCTGACTCAAAACTGATTGGATTCAATTGTCAAATAGTGGGATCACCAATGATTACTGTCAAAAAAGTTTACTTGAACATTTGTCAATAAATTGGTTCTAATTATGGTACTATTATGTGTAAGTATGGGTCCTTTCAATATCAAGTCATTATAAAGAAATTTTTTCATAGAGTTATGCCACCACATTGAAGATTAAAGTGCTATATTTTGTCATGTGTGCTTAGCTGACTCAATTTTGGTACCTAGCATGTATAGTATATTGTTTCTCTATTTTTAAAAAAATTAATTTAAGTTTATATTAGTATTTAGAAAGTATTCTTGTTTTTTTCGTCAAACTATTTTGTAACAATGAAATTATTAACGTACAAATATTTGAGATTTCTTGATTTATATCTATATTTGCATGGGTTTGTTAATTTATCCAATCAATGTTCATTTATTTTCATATGATACATGATTAGTTACTTTAATTCTCATGGATTATTTGTCTTCATCAGTAACAATGCACCTTGTTATTACCCTATGGAAGACCATCACACCACTATTGATGATGAAAGTGATATTACTACTACATTTGATTTTAAACTCATTGGAGCTCATGTAATGGTGATTGGAATTACTGGTATTACTCTACAGAGCATGATAGAACAGCTACAACATTGTCTTGGTCTTGAATACATGTGAGTACAATGACAATGTATTGTTTATGTAGTAATACATGTTGTTCACTTTTATAGTTTTGTCTGATGGTGAAGTTGCCACATAGTCAAATTTTTTAAAAAGTAGTCCTAAATAAATGATATTAAATTACTTAACTGTTGTGTCTTTGCTTATTATGTAAAACCATTTATCAAATTAAAAGTGTTTCATAGTATATACACTTTGATAATATTCTCAAAATTTTGTTCCTTTTTGCATAGAGTGGGAAGCTATGTCAATTATAACATGGGTCACTATAATCTCATGTGCTATTTGTATAGCCATTATATCTGAAGTTAAGTTTAAGTTAAAACTGTTAATTTATAAAATAAATTAATTTGCACTTAAGTTTAGGGTAAATAACTGTTTTTACTACTATTTGAACTGGATCTAACCTGCCAAAGGATTTTATACATTAGGAAATATTAACTTGTCTCTCCTGTGTACTCAAAGACTGATTGGATTTCATACTGAAATATTGCATATATACCCCCCAATTTTAAAAACGTTTATTTCAGCAAATTTAAAATTTAAAACTGGATCTCAGCGAGTATAAATAATTTGTATTCACTACTTATAAAACAACGTTGGTGATACTTTATAACAATTAAAAATATAATTTTTGTTATGTTAAAAAATTAAAATCAGCAGTAAATAAAATAACAGCACACGCCAATACAATAATAGCCTCAGTGCTATTTATAAAATAACCTAATCACCAGTCAACAAGTCAGTATATTGAGAAATAACAGCTGACTCTTTTCTTATATGCCAGACTATAAATAGAACTAGTGTTAAGATGATACATATTGTAATAAAACCAGTCGCAGCACTAAATGAAAGACAAGTGACACTACCAGCATTCCAGTTGGCCAGAGTGACATCTACTGTAACATTTTTTTGATTGTTGCTGTTAGATTGAGCAAGTAGACAGATAGAGTCTTGTGCAAAACTTAAACTCGAATAAGCAATTGGGATAGTACAGGAAGGTGTGTCAACATTCAGGACACATTTTTCTGGAGTCAGATCAGAGACTTGAAACTCTTCTAACTTTCCACCAATTGTTATATTAACATATAAATCTTTTGCTAACCCTACAGCAAAGTAATAGAAGGTATTTGGATGGAGATGAAAGTTTACAATGTGGCTTTGAAGTGTGGAATTCACTGAATTAAGACTACAATTTGGACTAGAAATAGGACCATTACGTTGATCATAAGGATGTAGTAGATAGTGATGATATTTCTGATAGTCATCAAACATATGTAGTTCAAGAGGACAAGTAGTAAAGTTAACATCAGCTCTGAAACTGAAGGTGTAAGTAAGTGTACTATTACCAGCTGAATAAATTGGGGCATCAACTAAATAGTTCATACCTTCGCGATAATTAACACCATTTGGATTATATGTCTCGTTTCTTCCTTTCAATTGTTTTGCTATTAAGTGAAGGGTATTCACATTTGTCTTATAAAAGGTAACTGTCACAGGATTATTACTATATCCTTTTGTGTTACTGATAATGACATTTTTTGTCCAAAAAGAGTCGTAACAGTTAGGTTCAATAATTACTGATGTATTACTTCCGATGTTGTGAACTGAATGTAAAGAAATATCTTTTAAACCAATGTAAAATACTCCAAAACCACTAATAGAGACGATTGTTAAAACCAGTGGTAAGACTATTAATAGTATAGAACATATAGTACATTTCACTGTACAGAAACGGCCTACAAAATGATAGAGTGCTATGCATC
This sequence comes from Xestospongia muta, assembly GCA_963693285.1. NCBI lineage: Eukaryota > Metazoa > Porifera > Demospongiae > Haplosclerida > Petrosiidae > Xestospongia > Xestospongia muta. The sequence goes on along the minus strand of OY848923.1, from coordinate 6,821,903 downwards.
AAGATTCTGCTAATTCACAGACTTACATCTTTGACGTTTTGCCATGACTTCAAGAATAAATCTGTCAATTTTAGCACCATCTATATCAACAGTATCATCTTCATAATCAGCACCTATTTCATGAGCAAATAGTAAAAATGAACTGAGATCACAGAGTCGTATTTGACCAATAATTTATATAAGACACACATGGTTGTACTATACTGAATAAATATAATGAAGACATTATATGCATGTATGAATAGGACATAACTAATTTCATTACAATGTGAAGTTGTAGTATCATTGTTAAAGAGATTGGTTAACATTGTGTTGTGTTACTTATGTTGCATACTTACAAAGTATTATTAACATTATATGATTCCTTAACAAATGACTTATTAAAAATGGTGTGTGTGTTATGGAGAGCTATACTATTACAATATGATAGTGACATGCAGGTCTATTAAATATGCATCTGAACTAACATCAATTTAAAAGTTTCGTCTAACTAATGAGATGATTAATAGAATTACCATAGTTCTGACAATTAACGACATGCCACCCAAATTTTAATCAGCATATTATATAATGAAACAGTGCAATATTTATTACTTCTCTGTGTCTCATCTTTTATTATGTGTAGATTGAATGACCATTGGTTAAGTAAATTAATCAATCTAGTTTAGTGGAATAGTGCAGCAATATAGAAACTCACCTAATTCTGGTAGCTGTAATTCACTCCAATCTGGCACCGTGAGACTTTGACGGACACAAAATTCTTGAAGATACTCAACTTGTAGAGGACAACCAGCTACTTCAAGCCATGCAAACATATAAACCAGATGATCTGGAATGAGAGTGTTCCTATCTTGTAACAGTTCTAAAAGATGTGAACGTGACAAGATTCGAGATATATGATACTCTGGAAGAAACGTAAGTCGAGCTAGTTCCTTAAATTTTTGATAACTTCTTTCTGATATATCTCCTAGTATAAATGACAATGTCAAAGTTAAGTCCATAACCAGGTTTTTCTCTAAACGAATCTTCATTTCAACAAATGGTAGCAAGCCTTGTAAATGTGATTTAGGAAATCCAACAAGAATAAGCATCTGATAGATCAGTGAGGGTGCGTGCTGAGGCATCTTGTGTTCTATCAGTTGGTAGAGGTCAATAAATGTGTCAGCATTCTCTAGTTGTTGTCTTGGTATATCCAGGAGGAAGCAAGCCAGTTTGAGAGAGTGTAATTGGTGATCACTAAGACCAGGTTCAATGTTGACAAGCTGGATTCCTAATGTTCTCTTGAACTGAAGATTCGATTGTGCAGATTTCATGATGATTCTAATACTTGTTGAAGACACACCTAGTATATAATTATATTCATTAACATTAATCTTTCTTTCTACTAATTCTGAGTGCAATAACTATCTTGGTTGTTCTAAAAGGCCTGATCATAATAATTGTTAGACTAATACAGAATGATATTGATTGATTCTCTTTTAAAATCAACAAAAATATTGCCTTTCTACAAAAAGAAAAGCTTCAAAATTACAGTACAATGTTATACAATGTTACAGATTCATTATAATGACCTCATGATATCATATTTCTGAGAAATTTTAATTTTACTGTTGTTAAAAAGAAATTTTATTTTGACAACATCCAGTTTTTTATCAAAGGTAAGTCTGGTGTCTTGTTGCTTCTAGTAGTTAATTATAATAATACTGAAAAGCTCATGTTCCTAAATGTATTCATTGATGTCACACGATTGTTGATATTGACTAATGCATTGTATTTCCTTATCTGTTTGTCTGAGCACTTTTTGTTTTGTTAACATAATTTTTTGTTTATCCTTTCATTCAGAATCATTGTATGTTAGAATGAAAATACAAATGGAAAAAGAAATAATTGTCACCTTTCTCTGCACATAATCACACTAAAACACCAGTCTGAGAGTGACCAGTGGGATGTTTTAGAGATATCATCAAATGTTATCAAAACATGGTAGTATTATTATCATTGTATAAATAAATTAAGTAATCTGTGGTCAATTGGTTTGAATTTACATACATAATACAGGATGAGATACTGAAAATTATATGAATCAAACTTTTCAAATACACACACTAATTGATGCACATGATGTCATACAGTTCATTGTCAGAGTCATAAAGATTCTGTTTAATCTGTTATTAGTTAGACAAAAACATTATCATTGATATTAAAACATACTCAGTTAAAACAACTAATTATTTCAGTGGTTTACATGACAATCTGGTAGATAAGATAGAAAGCATGATATATAGTGGGCTTCTTCACTCAGTATAAAATGGACCACGAATATCTTATTAGGTAATCATTGCCCACTATATATATATATGTGTACATCTTGTACATCTATTTATTTCAGTGGTTTACATGAGAATCTGGTAGATAAGATAGAAAGCACAATATATAGTGGGCTACTTCACACAGTATAAAGTGGGCTATGGTTACCTTATAAGGTAATCATGACCCACTCACTATATATATTTATCTTGTAAATCTAATTATTTTAATAGTTTACATGAGAATCTGGTAGATAAGATAGAAAGCACAATATATAGTGGGCTACTTCACACAGTATAAAGTGGGCTATGGTTACCTTATAAGGTAATCATGACCCACTCACTATATATATTTATCTTGTAGAGTGAAAAACCAATACTCGGATAAATCTCAATTCGGACGGTAATAGCTCCAATATTAAACAACAAAATTCCATGTCCCAGATATTATCCAAAAGCCCTTTCATTGCACTACTTGCATGAAGAGTATGACAGCAATAAAAGTTTTATTTTTCACGTTATAGTTCAAAATGTAGGGGTGTACGAAAATTGCTAATTTAGTAGAATTTTATCAACAAACAGACATTGTTTGCTTTCTTACACAAACCAGTTGCGAATTTTGTCAAATGTTTATATTAGCAATAAACATTTCTTCATATTGATGACCTTATAGTAATTTCTTTATCTTCCTTGTAGTGTTACATTTTAACGATGTCAAGTTGGAACTTGTAGTTTGTATTGCAATAAATTGATAATTTGATTATTTTGCTATTATTTTGGGCAATTAATATATTTTACTAAAGAAACATAGCCTATTAAGGAATCAGCTAACTACAACCATTTCTACTGTCATATCTGCTAAGATTTCAATAATGGGGGAACATGCTTGTCATGATTGTGTTATAATGTTGATTATCATAATTACTATCATAGCAGATGTTAACAGATGTGACAGTAATCTACTAGGAACTGAACTCCCACGTTATTAACTAAATTGACTGAGCAGTCACTAAACAAAGTAAATAACTACCTGAACAACAGCATGCAGTATATAGTTGTGTCAAAGCTACTATCTTTGGTCTTTGGATCAAGCAGGAAAGGCATTGAGTGCATTCAATATAATCAAACTTGGTATTAATGTATATGACATAAATATAACACATGAAGAAATACGTCAAGCTATAGCCACTTACCTTGGACCAGAATACAAGTGAATTGTTTCAATAATTGTATGCTATAAATGTATATTTCCTACCAGACTAGATATGATAAAACCAATCTGAGATCATAATTGCACAAAGGGCATCATTTTGATAACTTCAGAGGTATTTCTTACTTCAAAAGAAAGTGATCATGTAGTGCCTGAAGGAACTGGTTTCATTCTGTATCTGTCTGATGGTGAGCTAAAAATTGAATTTAAAACATATGATATGACAAAAATTTATATAATTAGATATTTTTTACTAATCATTCTCTTAAGAGTGATATTTTAAAGTAAACAGCATTAACTGACTTCTATCATAAATGTATTAATATATACCAATGAATTTGTTTCTTCAAGATGTCCTAGAATATGCATGGTCATAAAAATTAATTGCTATAACTTTGCAAAACTATTGCTAGTGTAGGCTTAACTCTAGATTAAATGTTTTATTTAAGTATAACATTAAGACTATAATATCGGACAATATTTATTTTGTTTTTATAGACCTGCTCTGTCTTTGACAGTGTATTTGATTTGCTATTTTAGTGTAACAGATTTATCACTTTTCAACACTGATGTCATTGCTGCATTTCTAAAACAGATGAAACTATTTACTCTTTTAGTCTAATAGACCCTCATATTTTTAACACTGTTACCATTACTAACTTTATTCATTATTACATGTTTATCCACATAAAATAGATTTATTAGCCAACATCTCAAAAACTAATTACTTATAATGTGTATGAGGTGGAATCTATTCCTCAACATACCTCATCTCCTGACTCAAAACTGATTGGATTCAATTGTCAATTATGGGATTACCAATGATTATTGTCAAAAAAGTTTACTTGAACATTTGCCAATAGTTTGGTTCTAATTATGGTACTATTATGTGTAAGTATGTGTCCTTTCAATATCAAGTCATTATAGTCAATTTTTTTTATAAAGTTATACCACCACATTGAAGATTAATGTTCATTTATTTTCATATGATACATGATAAGTTACTTTAATTCTCATGGATTATTTGTCTTCATCAGTAACAATGCACCTTGTTATTACCCTATGGAAGACCATCACACTACTACTATTGATGATGAAAGTGATATTACTACTACAATTGACTTTAAACTTGTTGGAGCTCATGTAATGGTAATTGGAATTACTGGTATTACACTACAGTGCATGATAGAACAGCTACAACATTGTCTTGGTTTTGAATACATGTGAGTACAATGACAGTGTATTGTTTATGTAGTAATACATGTTGTTCACTTTTATAGTTTTGTCTGATGGTGAAGTTGCCACATAGTCAAATTTTTAAAAAAAGTAGTCCTAAATAAATGCTATTATATTACTTAACTGTTGTGTCTTTTTGTTTTTATGTAAAACGATTTATAAAAACTAATAGTATTTCATAGTATAGGCTATACATTTTGTTAATATTCTAAAAATTTTGTTGCATTTTTGCAAAGAGTGCATGGGAAGCTATATCAATAATAGCATGGGTCACTATAAGTAGAACCCTGACCTAAGGATAACTCTCATGTGCTATGTGTATTGCCATTAAATCTCAAGTTAAGTTTACGTTAAAACTGTTAATTTATAAAATAAATTAATTTGCACTTAAGTTTAGGGTAAATAACTGTTTTTACCACTATTTGAACTGAATATAACCAGCCAAAGGATTTGATACATTAGGAATTTTTAAATTCTTTCCTGTGTACTCAAAGACTGATTGGATTTCATACTGAAATATTGCATATATACCCCCCAAATTTAAATATGTTTATTTCAGCAAATTAAAAATTTAAAACTGGATCTCAGCAAGTATAAATAATTTGCATTCACTACTTATAAAAACAACATTGATAGTACTTTATAACTAGTAAAAATATAATTTTTGTTATGTTAAAAAATTAAAATCTGCAGTAAATAGAATAACAGCACATGTCAATACAATAATAGCCTTAGTGCTATCTAAAAAATAACCTAATCACCAGTCAACAAGTCAGTATATTGAGAAATAACAGCTGACTCTTTTCTTATATGCCAGACTATAAATAGAACTAGCGTTAAGATGATACATACTGTAATAAAACCAGTGGCAGCACTAAATAAAAGACAAGTGACACTACCACCATTCCAGTTGGCCAGAGTGACATCTACTGTAACATTTTTTTGATTGTTGCTGTTAGATTGAGCAAGTAGACAGATAGAGTCTTGTGCAAAGCTTAAACTCGAATAAGCAATTGGAAAAGTACAGGAAGGTGTGTCAACATTCAGAACACATTTTTCTGGAGTCAGATCAGAGACTTGAAACTCTTCTAACTTTCCACCAATTGTTATATTAACATATAAATCTTTTGTTAACCCTACAGCAAAGTAGTAGAATGTATTTGGATGGAGAGAAAAGTTTACAATGTGGCTTTGAAGTGTAGAATTCACTGAATTAAGAGTACAATTCGGACTAGAAATAGGACCATTATGTTGATCATAAGGATGTAGTAGATAGTGACAATATTTCTGATAGTCATCAAACATATGTAGTTCAAGAGGACAAGTAGTAAAGTTAATATCAGCTTTGAAACTGAAGGTATAAGTAAGTGTACTATTACCAGCTGAATAAATTGGGGCATCAACTAAATAGTTCATACCTTTGCGAATAGTAACACCGGTTGGATTATATGTCTCGTTTCTTCCTTTCAATTGTTTTGCTATTAAGTGAAGGGTATTCGCATTTGTCTTATAAAAGGTAACTGTCACAGGATCATTACTATATCCTTTTGTGTTACTGATAATAAGCTTTTTTGTCCAAAAAGACTTGTAACAGTTAGGTTCGATAATTACTGATGTATTACTACCGATGTCGCGAACTGAATGTAAAGAAATAGCTTTTAAACCAATGTAAAATACTCCAAAACCACTAATAGAGACGATTGTTATAAGCAGTGGTAAGACTATTAATAATATAGAACATATGGTACATTTCACTGTACAGAAACGACCTACAAATGATGGAGTGCTATGCATCAAAATTCTGATAATTCACAGACTTACATCTTTGACGTTTTGCCATGACTTCAAGAATAAATCTGTCAATTCTAGCACCATCTATATCAACAGCATCATCTTCATAATCAGCACCTATTTCATGAGCAAACAGTAAAAATGAACTGAGATCACAGTAGCATATTTGACCAATAATTTATATAAGACACACGTGGTTGTACTATACTGAATAAATATAATGAAGACATTATATGCATGTATGAATAGGACATAACTAATTTCATTACAATGTGAAGTTGTAGTATCATTGTTAAAGAGATTGGTTAACATTGTGTTGTGTTACTTATGTTGCATACTTACAAAGTATTATTAACATTATATGATTGCTTAACAAATGACTTATTAAAAATGGTGTATGTGTTATGGAGAGCTATACTATTACAATATGATAGTGACATGCAGGCTATTAAATATGCATCTGAACTAACATCAATTAAAATTTCCGTTTAACTAATATTAATGAGATGATAACTAGAATTTCCATAGCTCTGATATTAACCACATGCCAGCCAATTTGGTTTAATTAATTTGATTAAATAAATAAAAAATCTAGTTTAGTGGAATAGTGCAGCAATATAGAAACTCACCTAATTCTGGTAGCTGTAATTCACTCCAATCTGGGACTGTGAGACTTTGACGAACACAAAATTCTCGAAGATATTCCACTTGTAGAGGACAACCAGCTGCTTCAAGCCATGCAAACATATAAACCAGATGATCTGGAATGAGAGTGTTCCTATCTTGTAACAGTTCTAAAAGATGTGAACGTGACAAGATTCGAGATGTATGATATTCTGGAAGAAACATAAGTCGAGCTAGTTCCTTAAATTTTTGATAACTTTTTTCTGATATATCTCCCAGTATAAATGACAATGTCAAAGTTAAATCCATAACCAGATTTTTCTCCAAACGAATCTTCATTTCAACAAATGGTAGCAAGCCTTGTAAATGTGATTTAGGAAACCCAACAAGAATAAGCATCTGATAGACCAGTGAGGGTGCGTGCTGAGGCATCTTATGTTCTATCAATTGGTAGAGGTCAATAAATGTGTCAGCATTCTCTAGTTGTTGTCTTGGTATATCCAGGAGGAAGCAAGCCAGTTTGAGAGAGTGTAATTGGTGATCACTAAGACCAGGTTCAATGTTGACAAGCTGGATTCCTAATGTTCTCTTGAACTGAAGATTCGACTGTGCAGATTTCATGATGATTCTAATACTTGTTGAAGACACACCTAGTATGTAATTATATTCATAAACATTAATTTTTCCTTCTACTAATTCTGAGTGCAATAACTCTCTTGGTTGTTCTAAAAGGCCTGATCATAATAATTGTCAGACCAATACAAAATGATATTGATCAATTCTCTTTTAAAATCAACAAAAATATTGCCTTTCTACAAAAAGAAAAGCTTCAAAATTACTGTATAATGCTATGCAGTGTTACAGATTCATTATAATGACCTCATGATATCATATTTCTGAGAAATTTTAATTTTACTGTTGTTAAAAAAAATTTTTATTTTGAGAACATCCAGTTTTTTTTATCAAAGGTAAGTCTGGTGTCTTGTTGCTTCTAGTAGTTACTTATAATAATACTGAAAAGCTCATGTTCCTAAATGTATTCATTGATGTCACATGATTGTTGATATTGACTAATGTATTGTATTTCCTTATCTGTTTGTCACAGCACTTTTTGTTCTGTTAACATAATTTTTTGTTTATCCTTTCATTCAGAATCATTGTATGTTAGAATGAAAATACAAATGGAAAAACAAATAATTGTCACCTTTCTCTGCACATAATCACTACACAAAGCCACTCTGAGAGTGACCAGAGGGATGTTTTAGAGACATGATCAAATGCTATCAAAACATGGTAGTATAATTATCATTGCAGAAATAAATTAACTAATCTGTGGTCAACTGGCATACATAATACAGATTTAGATACTGAAATTTATATGAATCAAACTTAGATAGAAAGCACTATAAATAGTGGTTGTCTTGACACAATATAAAGTGGGCCATTAATATCTTATAAGGTAGTCATTGCCCACTCACTACATATATGTGTGTATGTAACAAAATGACTTGATCCACAATAACAAAAACTAACAAAGTATTATATATCTGTTTCAAAATAAATTATTTTATTTATATATCATGTAACATGAAATGTTTTAGAATGTTCTATAGACTAATTTTACAAATGTTGATTGTCCATTGCACACATAATAGGTGCCTGGTTCTGTTGTCTAATTATGTTCTAGAATGTTCTGTAGACTAATTATAATAAGTGTTGATACATTATAGAATGACATAAAGAGGGCCTCTTCACACAGTATAAAGTGGGCCATGGTTACCTTAATCTCTCTCTCTCTCTCTCTCTCTCTCTCTCTCTCTCTCTCTCTCTCTCTCTCTCTCTCTCTCTCTCTCTCTCTCTCTCTCTCTCTCTCTCTCTCTCTCTCTATATATATATATATATATATATATATTGTACATCTAATTATTTCAGTGGTTTACATGAGAATTTGGTAGATAAGATAAAGCTTTAAAAGTCTGAAAAACCTTTGAAAAAAAGCACATCTTTAAGTGAAGACTTGAGAATTCAATAAGAAGCTGCTGCATACAGCTAATGACATTTTCCAACTTTTTAAAGTGAGAATTTTTGAAAAATTACTTCTTTGGAAAGTTATGACAGTTTTACTAACTTTTGGCAGTTATCTTTGTTGATACATTGAACATGAACTAAAAATACTATCATGATAGCTGTCATTGAAGAATCTATAACTTTTACTAAGAAGTTGGAAAGTATTGGACTTTTGTCAATTAGAGTGCAAAGTACTCAGTAAACAGCAAAGCTTCTATTTCCCTTTGATTGAAGAGTAATACTGAGTCATCAATAATCATCCATCAATAATTTGATCACTTCACATGGAATCTTAAATGTACATATATGTGCACTCTGCAGTATAGATCTACACTGTGCATTGCACTGAGGTAGTGCATTTTTATTATAACAAGTGTTGATTGCCCATTGCACACATGAATAGATGCCTGGTTCTGTTGTCTAATTATGTTCTAGAATGTTCTCTAGACTAATTATAATAAGTGTAGATACATTATAGAATGACATAAAGTTGGCCTCTTTACAGAGTATAAAGTGGGCCATGGTTACCTTATAAGGTACTCATGGCCCACTCACTATATATATATATATATATATATATATATATATATATATTGTACATCTAATTATTTCAGAGGTTTATATGAGAATTTGGCAGATAAGATAGAAAGCACAATATATAGTGGGCTTCTTCACACAGTATAAAGTGGGCCACAGTTACCTTATAAGGTAATCATGCCCCACTCACTATATATATATATCTTGTACATCTAATGCACTGACTGCTTTATATATAAGGCAGTGTAGAAGTGTGCTAATTTTAGTAGACAGTGCAACAATCAGTATGGCAGAGAACAAAGAAGTACAATATCTGGTCTGTCTAAACTCATTAAATGTACACAATACTGGTTCAGGGAAGTATACAGTTCCAGCTGGGACCAAGTTTTTGTTAGTTTCATCTGCTAAAGGTACATATTACACATAATGCATTGTTTCTAGCTATTACTCTTTGTTTAGTTATTGTTGTGAATATAGACTGTCACTTCAAATGTGATGTTGAAGCTGAACAATCCTCTCTTTTGAAAGCTTTACAAAAGGTAAATTCATATAAAGTACAGTTTTAATATAGCTCTTGAAGCCAGACATTCTGCTCATAGAAAAACACAATGCATATACCAATTATTACATAGGTTGCACATCAATCATGTTTTTGCCATAAAAGGTGCTGAATATATAAACTTATATATTTTAAACCTCATCACAAACTTTGCCACATTTTAAAACAGGCTGATAGCTTTGAAATGAAGTTCACACTAAGCCTGATCAATGAGAAAAAGATGAAACTGATTCTAAAAACTCTATAGATAATTTGGTGGACTTGCTAATATAAAGTGTTAAACTACAGTCTCAGTCTCAGACCTACACACAAATCCAGACTTTTGCATATAGGTCTGAGGCCAAGACTACTGCTATACTGCCAAGTTCTCACAAGTACTCATGATATGTATAAACTATATACCGTAATTGGGGAAATCAACACGCTGTTAAAATAGTGCGAACTACCCAAAATTTAGCCATTGAAATATTAATGCTTGTTTGAATAATGCAGACACTCACACAGACACAAGCACAGGCACAATGTTAACATAGTTCACTTGGCATTTGTATTATGTTTTACCATGCACTACTAAGGTAGTGTATGTTAAGTATCTACTGTTCATCAATCGATATCGTCAAAAGGGTCATCCTTGCCTCACAGATTCCTGCCTCCACAAACCCACCACACACAATTCCAGCCTAGGTTCTAAGATAATCTTAGGCAGAGATAAGGGCTTCATCATGTGTGATCTAAATTAACGCATGGAAAAAACATATTTTCTTTAAAATGAGGAAGCCAGTTACTTGTATTTATAGCATTAATAAGACAATGATTTATTGCAGGTTGTAATTCTATAGGCTTTCAAGGATGAACATTTTAAAGCAATTGTGGAGCAAGGTGATGTTCCAGATAACCTGCCATCTGATAAAAAACCTGGTGACATCAATATTAGTATTATTGGTGAGAGTCAAGTAACATACCAAGATATCTACGATGCTGTGAGTAAATATCTTGGTTCAAGCTACATGTGAGTATTGAAAATAAAAATGATTGTTTGTTAGATATGTATGTTAATGTTTAAAAAATTAAATAATTTTTTTTATTCGTCTGCATCAGTCTACAGCAAACTCAGGTTAAACACTTTATCGGAGATGTTACAAAATTGGATTTTTCAAATAGCCTTTCAATTCCAAAAGGAACTGTATTCCAAGCCTATCAACCAGGTCTGTAATGGAAACATGAATTTTATTACCTACAATTTTTCTTTAATAAAGGCAGTATCATGTCCTTCACAACGCAACAGGAAGCCACTTTTCATCGCATATCTGATACTGGTACCTGTGTCTACAGCTTAACTCAAAATGTAGATTTGAAAGGTGAGATTTATGATAATTGTTAATATTACTAAAACCTTTTGTGCTAACTATGTGACTTTATCTACATACATAATCAATTATGTAACTCAAGACACGAGGGTTCTTGCATGTATTAAAGGTTTTTCAATACATATAAATTCTTTCTTTATACAAAAGCATTTTCTGGTTAATATCTGATTAAATTCATTAGACTATATGTCTCTGAGTTAAATATATTGATTTGACATTGATACATTTTGGTATCTTGTTTGTTTATAGATACATCCAAGTCTATTTCTATATGACTAAGTTGTTGTTTTGATATTACTGGTCACACCGCTCTTACCGCAAGTAACATCAATCAACAAATTCAGCAAGTATATGGAAGATATCATGTTTATATTTGTTATTGAAAGCATTTTTACAGCATCTACAACAGTATAACCCATTTAACTGTTATGTCAGCGTGTTTACATTAAGCTATACAAAATGGGATCATATTTATCCATCAGGTTCTCCTCCTGAACTCCTTTCTGTCGGGCTCAGCATCCTAATTTGTAACATTCCTGGAACTAATAATCAGGATATTGCTACATTTTTGCAGGAATACCTAGGAAGCAATTATATGTAAGTCTCCTATGATTTATATAAAGGTTGTGTGTGTTAGTTCTAGTGTATATTAGCAATAAACATTTCTTCATATTAATGATCTTATAGTAATTTCTTTATCTTCCTTGTAGTGTTACATCTTAATAATGTCAAGCTGGAACTTGTAGGTTGTATTACAATAAATTGATAATTTGATTATTTTGCTATTATTTTGTTATTGTTTTGGGCAATTTATATATTATACTAAAGAAACATAGCCTATTAAGGAATGAGCTAACTACAACCATTTCTACTGTCATATCTGCTAAGATTTCAATAATGGGCACTATAAATAAAATATTGTTATTTTAACAAACTTTGTTTGTGTGGGCAATGAGTTTCAAACAACAGCTCCATTATTTGTTGATATAACAGAAGAATTACAATGACAGATGTTGTGTTAAAATGACAAGTGAGTTTGTGAAACAAATGTTGAAACTTGTTAACTGAACCTATGTGATCACAGTTTGTATTTCATTGTTGCTTGTTTAGCATGCTATTATTGTTTAGACAACAAGTTGCCTTTTAAATTGTCATATTGATTTTTGTCATAGGTATTTTTTACAACTTATTTATAACAAAGAAATTGTCAAAATCATATCAAAGTGAAACAAATAATCAATAGAACAGCAGGATTCTAGGTCAAATGTCCATCTCCTCTGTGATGAAAGATTTGTATTGGCAATCCAATCCAGCAATATGGGTACCAGGTACTGTGCCCCACTTATGGTCTACTTGTAGTGGTAGGTTTGCCACTTTATGCTGGAGGAATGTTAGAATATCATTTGTCTTAAGATGGTATGCCTTATTAAAAATATAGTGAGCGGCCAACAAGAAGAAGATTGCTGAAATGGTATTACTGCACTGCATTTAATAGAGTTTGTTCCACTGCTATAAAAAGTACTGGTTCATTGGATCATCTACAGCATCGTCATCTGTAAATACCACAATGTGTGGTTGATTGTTGGCTCGATCTGTTGCCTCAGCTGGGGGAGTTCCATGCTGTGTCAATGAAAATAAAAATAAAGGCACTTCACCAAAAGCGTATGCAGTAAAAGAAATCATCAAAACATAATAAGATATTATTTCTTTTGCTCCAAACTGTTTCAATAGAATGGTGTTAATTGTTAATAGTAGGTTTAAGAATGGCTATTCCAAAACAACAACAACATCATGTCTTTGAAGAATGCTGTGAAGTAATATTCATAACTAAATTAAATTATTAGTGGTAAAGGAGGTTGGTTGAACAGAACATAACATGATGGTCTTCAATCAAAGCACTCAAGTAATTAACTAAACCAACAGACAATACACTTGCAGTACAAATTTCTAAAATGTCTAGCAGCATTAGATAGCAATCCCACAGCTGATTATTTGTTGGAACTTTATTACCAATGATCAATGGCAAGTACCTTGCCAATGTCCACATTTGAGCAGCTATGTAAGTAAATAAATTAAAACTGGTAATAATATTTCTAATTCCACACAAACCAGAATGTTGAAATTTTGATTTATTCCCTGCTATTGAATGTTCTGCTTTTATTGGTGGTGGTTTTTCATAAATCTCTTCTGGACTGTATGGAAAACATAGTATCCTGTCATTTAGAACACTGAGGGTGAAGTAATGTTCATTATTTATAAATTGTTACAGCATTAGCTTCATCTCATAGGGTATGACACCTTCAAGCATCACATGCATAATGTCTTGAGGTAGTTGAAAGTTTGCAACATGAAAATACAGACATCAAAAATATCATAGAAACAGGATATTGATAGAAAACTTTAAAATTCTAGAACTAGCAATTGTTTAAGAATGTTTAATAACAGAATAATATAAATATAAGCAAATTTATGTTGTAAAACATATTTTAGGTCAAATATTCATGTTTAACAATAATAAGTGAGGTTAAAGTATTGAAATAAAACTCATTTTAATACTTACATTTTCGGACATAGACTCTTTAGTTTCTCAATCAGCTATGTTCTTTCAAGTTTGCATTATGAATATATAACTATATGCATAAATATGGTGCATTCATTATTGTAAATAGAGTATGGAACTCTCACAAAAATGATTTAAATGCTAGTTGTTGGAGTTGTGTTATTATATTTGGACTAGCATGCATTGTAATTGGTATATGACCTTGTAATGCAACAGAGAAGGAAAATGCAAACTTCTAAGAAAATATCTCTGATAGGCTTAAGAGTAACTTTATGACTTTTAAATGACATAATAAAAAGTACAACATAACTATATAAATATTATATATATATATAGATAGATAGATAGATGGATGGATGGATGGATGGATGGATGGATGGATGGATGGATGGATGGATGGATGGATGGATGGATGGATGGATGGATGGATGGATGGATGGATTGGATGGATAGATAGATAGATAGATAGATAGATAGATAGATAGATAGATAGATAGATAGATAGATAGATAGATAGATAGATAGATAGATAGATAGATAGATAGACAGAGAGATGGATGGATGGATGGATGAATGGATAGATAGATAGATAGATAGATAGATATAAATGTATTGATAATGATTACATGTAGCTCTTACCCACAACTGCTATATTAATATTTATGAGTTAATAAAGTTATTAACCTAAATATAATAACATAACTTTGGAGAGCTCTTGAAGGAGTCAGTTCACATGTACTTTCCTTTCTTGTTATTCATTCCTGATTGCATGGATGAATGAATGATACCAATAATACCATAACAAATATGTTTATGATGTTCTTTGTTTATATATTTTTATAGCTAAAGATTCAACATTGTTTTCCTCACTATCAACTGAGTACAAGATAAGTATTATGCAATTCATATCAAATATTTTGGATACTGACTCTGTTTATAGGTAAATATAGTTTATATTGAGGATTTGAATTAATTATCTTTTGTTTCTCCAATGTTCTTTTTGTCTTCCTTATAGATCCGCATGGATTAAAATAAATGGTATTACATACCATCCTTTTTCATTTGTGAAAAATTTGTTGAGATGACAAAACTATTTTTACAGTGAGGACAATGTTTATTTTGTTGATATAGTCCTGACAGTCAGTCCAATCTTAACAGTGTATTTAATATGCTATTTTACAATACCAAAAGACAAATTACATTTCAAGACTGATACCATTGTTACCTTTCTAAAGCAGGTACATCATCAGAGAAGAAACTATATATTATTACTTGTTTTTTATACATTATAGATTTATCAATCAAGATCTCCACAGCCCAAGATAGAATCTATTCCTCAAACTATCTCACTTCCTGACTCAAAACTGATTGGATTCAATTGTTAAATAGTGGTATTACCAATAACTGTCGAAAATATTTACTTGGGCATAGTAGTAGAAGGTATTTAGATAGAGATGGTAGACTACAGTGTGCTTTTGAAGTGTGGTATTCACTGAACTGATAGTACAATCTTTGCTAGTAGTAGGACTGTTCTGTCTATCTGTAGAGGAAAAGTAATGTAGTTCAAGAGGACAAACAGTAAAATTAATATCAGTTCTGATCATGAAACTGAAGGTATACATAATTCTACTATTAATAGTTCAATAGATCGGTACTTGTTGTACAAAATGTTTAAAGACTTAATGTCAATTACTCACTGTATACGTACAATTTATTGGTTCATTATACTACTAAAATTAAACAAATTAACACGAACTATGAATTCCATATTCCATGGATAGTAATCTATCATTGTAAGCTAGTACACATTAGTTACATATTAACTTTCACAGCAGTATACAATACAAAGATGTCAAAGTAAAGGTAGATATCAGTTTGATTGTGTAAGTCCTGTATGAAAAATGCAACTTAATTTGGACATATTATGTAGACAACTAGTTAGCAGTGATGTCAACATTTAATCTAATCGTATCTGTATAATAAATAAGGTGTATCTTGATCGAATTTTCCTCCTGTGTAGCTAAGTTCAACAACAACTATCTCGACTGAACAAAAACAATACAAAATCAATGGTTTTTATACACTAAGTAATTCAAGAACATTCTAGAACACATAACATTGTGTAGGATGAAACAAAACCCACATACATAATCAAATACAGGTTATTAATAAGCTCAGTAAATTAACACAACAGAATACATACAAGTTAAGTAACACTTGATAATGACAGTCAAGAGTGTATCCCCAACATATCTAAGTATTGATTCCATAGTAACAGCCTTTATACTCAGGATTGTAACTATTACTTAAAAATGCAATTATAATTGTTAAAATAGTAACATGATAAATATGAATAATGCAATAAATTGTTAGCACTCTCTATAAGTTATATTAATAACATAATCATATATCAGTCTGTCAACAAGTCAGTGTATTGAGAAATAACATCAGACTCTTTTCTAACATGTCTTATTATATATAGAACTATAGATATGATGACACATACTGTGAACAAAGTAGTTATGGTACTAAAGAAAAGACAAGTTACACTACCAATGTTCCAGTTGGCTGGAGTTACATCTACTGTAATATTTCCTCGATTTTTATTGCTAGATCTTGCCAGAAGACAGATGTAGTCTTGTGTATCACTTATGGTAGAATCAGTGACAGGGACAGTACATGAAGTGACATTAGAAGTCAGAACACATTTCTCTGAAGTCAGATTAGATATGTCATACTCTTCCAACATTCCTGTGATTGTTACATTGACGTAAAGATATCTTGTTAACCCTACAGCAAAGTAGTAGAAGCTATTTGGATAGAGGTGGTAGACGATAATGTGTTTTTGAAGTGTGGTATTCACTGAACTGATAGTACAATCTTTGCTAGAAGTAGGACTGTTCTGTCTATTTGTAGAGGATAAGTAATGGTTATAATTTTTGTAATTATCAAAAATGTGTAGCTCAAGAGGACAAACAGTAAAATTAACATCAGCTCTGAAACTGAAGGTATACGTAAGTGTACCATTACCAGCTGAATAGATTGGTGCATTACCATACAGAATGTTGAAGGATGTACGTTGATTTATACGAACTGGTTTATACTTAAAGTTTACCTGTTTTGGTTGTTTTGCTATATAGTCAAGAGTATCTTTACTCGTTTTATGAAGAGTTATTTTTACTGGATCATTTTCATATCCTTTAACATTACTGATAGTAACTTCTTTAATCCAAAGTGTGTTGTAACAACTGGGTTCTATAATCACTGATGTATTACCTCCAATATCATGGACTGAATGTAAAGAAATGTGCTGTAGACCATTGTAAAAAACAACAAAACCACTAATAGACAGGATTGTTAAAAGCAGTGGTAGGACCACTAACAACACAGAACATATGGTGCATTTCATAGTACAGAAAAGACCTACAAAATGGTTGCATATGCACAGTATATATAAACTCTAATATTAATGTAATGTACTTACATCTTTGATGTTTTGTCATGACTTCAAAGATAAACCTGTCAATTTTAGCACCATCAGTTTCAACATTATAATCTTCAAAATCATTACCTAATTTTAAAATAAATATCAAACAGACTATTTGGGTGATTGTGTACCAATTCTTAACTTATAGGCGTGGTAAATTATACTTGAAAACAACAATGAAAACAAGGTAGGAGGGACATTAATTTAATTATTTTGTTAGTAAACAAATCTCTAAAAGGAAAATGACTTTATAGAATTTACATTATTATGTAATTAGTAAATAACTTATCTTTATAATTATACACATAAACTCACCTAATTCTGGTAATTGTAATTCACTCCAATCAGGTACTGTGAGACTTTGGCGAGCACAAAATTCTCGAAGATATTCAACTTGTAGAGGACAACCAGCTGCCTGAAGCCATGCAAACATATAAATCAGATTATTTGGAGTAAGAACATTCCTATCTTGTAATAGTTCTAAAAGATGTGAGCGTGATGAGATTCGAGATGTATGATACTCAGGAAGAAATGTCAATCGAGACAGTTCTTTGAATTTTTGATAACTCTTTTCTGAGATTTCTCCCAATATAAATGAGATAGTCAAAGTTAAGTCAATTATTTGGTTTTCTTCCAATTGAATCTCCATGTTAACAAATGGTAGCAAACCTCTTAAAAGTGGTTTAGGAAATCCAACAAGAATAAGCATCTGATAGATCAGTGAGGGTGCATGTTGAGGCATCTTGTGTTCTATCAATTGATAGAGGTCTATAAATGTGTCAGCATTCTCTAGTTGTTGTCTTGGTATATCCAGGAGGAAGCAAGCCAGTTTAAGAGAGTGTAATTGGTGATCACTAAGACCAGGTTCAATGTTGACAAGCTGGATTCCTAATGCTCTCTTTATATCAGAATTTGACTTAGTAAATTCCATCACTTTGAGTTACAAATAATTCAAAAATTAAAAGCTTGCACTCACGAAATTTTAAGGAAGAGGAAGTTAGTGGCTTGTTTATACATTATGCATTTTAATAATTATGATGTTTCACCCACCTAAAATAATTAACACTATTCTTGATGTCATAGTCAGCAAAAAATTGTTTTCAATATTTTCCGTTTATGCTGGGTGGAGACACTTCACCTACTCCCACAATGGTCTTGACTGCATTTGTACGAAGATATAACGAAAAAGGTGTAGTAGTCTTAGCCTGGCCCACCCACGCACGTGGCTCAATAATTACTTTTTGCTTCGAAATAGCATCATACACACACAATAATGTTATTGACAACACTGAAAAATCATTTTTGTAACTAATTGAGATCTTTATTACCACAGTTTCATCAACATGATGTAAAAAGTCCTTTCACATCTATTACCCCTTCCCTTAAGACTTTTCAATCATGATGCATGGGAGGCTGAAAGGGGGGGGGGGGCTGGAGGGGCTAGAGCCCCCCAATGTTTAGAAAGAGGGGGCTCAGCCCCCAAATTTTTATTGCTTGCTACTTACCCCACAAAAAGAACCGAAGTTAATCTTATTGGTGTTGATGAAACTGTCAAAAGTTTTGACATATTTGCAGGCCATAATGACGCAAAAATGGATTAACAATTGTCTGGTCCTTCATGTACACAAATGCATAAAATAGCTAAGGAATTTGAAATAGCTAAGGAATTTGTTATAGTAAATGATGGGTAAAGGAAATACTTTGGTACATTTTAAATTAATGTTGGTAATACTGATTGTGATTATATCAAACATATATTCTGCATTATGGGTACATTCGTGTCTGCATATTCATCACAGTTATGGTGTGAGCCCCCCCCCCCCCCCAAAATATAAGTGCCTCATCCACCTATGTGATGTAAATCCATTCTAAGTTGCTACCATGCCAAAACTAGTGTTCTTATGGAAAGAAAACTAAAAAGTCATTCCAACTGAGGCTAAAATAATAGAGAAGCCATTGAATACAAACAAGGAAATACTAATATTAAATTCTTTTGTTGTAGCTAATGTAATAAAGTATATGATATTTGTTAGTAATGTTTTGTAAATAATGCTTTAATGGGACTTTTGTATGACATAATTGATATCATTAGTCTAGACAACCATAACGTGAAACCAACTAACAGAAATATCAAGAAATGTATTTTTAAAACAATACATGTATAGTATACATATAATATATCATATCTCTGATCATGAGATAAAACACACTAAACAAATACAATGTTGAGGTGATCAACCATCTTTAGCAGGTATAGTGCACATGAGTTTCCTAATTCTCTTTCTCTCTCTCTCTCTCTCTTGTTCTCCAGAGTTTCTCTCTAACTTCAAATATTTTAGCAACCTGTTATATTGGACTCATTTATTATTATTATTTTCATCTATATTTCTACCTCTGATTTTTATAACATATAACATGTATAACTACTATAGTTTTAAAGAATTTAACACTTTAAACCAACAATCAAATTTAAGTTGTAAGGATATCCACATATTAAGGAGTATTGAGTGACACAATATTATTGACAACAGTGAAAAAAGTTTTTTGTCATTTTAACTGAGGTCTTTGTTACCATAATTTCATCAATATGATGTAAACACATTCTAAGTTGTTACAAGGCCAAAACTAGTGTAACTTAATATGCATAAACCCAACTAAGTTGTATCTACAACCACATTGCTTATACAACCACTTTGCTATAGTAATTGATCATAGCTTCAATTGAAGCTATAGCTAGATATTGTTTCAACTAAAACTAATTCAGTTGTTAAGTTGAAATAGTATTTACCTCTCCCTCATAGTTTCAGTTACCGAACATAAACTACAAAGAGTACTATTTGGCTTCTAGTTGAATTTAATTATATATAGTGAGTTACACCAGTTTGGCTTTGTGGAAGCTCAATATTGGGCTTACATCATATAGATGATATGCTGGTGATGAAGAAAACATTCTTCTCGTGAGGGTTCACCAATAGAATTGACTTCTGTTAACTACTCCGTGAATTTTTGTTACATGATCCCAACACAATACCCTTTTTTAAATTTTAGATTTTGAGTAATTTGAGTTGAAGAGCGACGGGTCTTCGTCTGTCAATCGGTTCTCTTGAAAGGTAAATAAAATTGTTTTCTATGTGTATCGATACAAAGAGGTTAGTTCTTCCTGTATATAGTACATAGTTGTGTCAAAGCTATTATCTTCGGTCTCCTGTTGACGCAGTATAACTAATATGGGCAACAAGACTCCCCGACCTGTTCGACCATCTAAAATTGAAGCTGTTTCTGATAATGTTGATGTTAAATTTAAAGGTAGATTGCTTAATCTTGAGGTAGTTCTCAGTTGTGATCAGAATGCTGTGGAGTGTACTGTGCCATTTGGAACAAAGTTTGTACTGATCACTGGTAAGTGTCACGTGTAATACACAATGTATGTTATTACCACTATTATAGAGAAAGACTGGGAGCCTACCACTAGTGCAAAAGTCATCACTGTCTATATGAACTGTTCCTTTACTGATGGTACAACCAAACTGGATTCAGATAAGATACGTCATGTTCTAGAAGAGGTAAATTGTAGTTTATTATTAGTTACTGTTAACTTGACATTGTACAGAAGTTTCAATTGGAAGGACAACTTCAAATAAATGTTTATGTACTTGGTACTACAGAGAGTCAAGCAGGAAAGACATTGAATACATCCAACATAATTACACTTGATATTAATGTATATGGAATAAATATAACACATGAAGAAATACATCAAGCTATAGCCACTTACCTTGGACCAGAATACAAGTGAATTGTCTCAATAAGTATATAATATAAAATTATGTATCTTACCAGACTAGATATAATAGAACCAATCCGAGATCGTAATTGCATAAAGGGCACTTTGATAAGTGAGGAGGTAACTCTTACATCAAATGGAACTGATTATGTAGTACCTAATGGAACTGGTTTCATTCTGTATCCGTCTGAATGTGAGCTCAAAAATTTTATTGATCACACACAATATAGTGTAAAAAATTTATACATATATTTTATACTATCTCTATAGATGATGAGAGTCAGGAGAAGCGTTGTCAAGTTTATGCTACAACAGAAGATGTTACATTGAGTTATACACATGTAGAGGGTGTCGATGTCTTTACAGCTAATGTTTCTCCTTTTATATTAAAAAGAGGTAATGATTTGTAATTATTAAATATTTCAATTAGCATGTATCCTTTATGTACAATCTAATATGTAGACTAATATAATTTATAAAACAACCACTTTGAGTATACTCAGTCACTTCTATACCGAGTGTACTAAAACAGTAAATGTCACTAATCCTTCTCATGACATTTTAATGTGATAATTGAAAATAAACAGCATTAACAGATTTCTATCACACATGTACATATATCTCTTCAAGATGTGTTAGATGTGTATATATAAATTATACATGGTAATCTTTTCTATTCAAGAAATTGCTCTAAGTTTTGACACACTATTGTTTTCGTAGGCTTTCCTCTAAATTTAATGTTTTATTTAAATATTGTCATTAAGCTTATATTAACAACAATGTTTTTTTTATTTTTATAGACAAGAGTGACCATCCATTATTGATAGTGTATTTGATATGCTATTTTAAAATAAGAGACACCTCACTTTTCAACACTGATAACATTGCTGACTTTCTGCAACAAGTATATCATCAGAGAAGAAACTATATATTATTACTTGTTTTTCTACATACCATAGACTTATCAGCCAGAATCTCCAGAGCCAATTGATTGTCATGTGTATGAGGTAGAATCTATTCCTCACACTGTCTCACCTCCTGACTCACAACTGATTGGATTCGATTGTCAAATATTGGGATTACCAATAACTGTCGAAAATGTTTATTTGAAAATAAGTCAATATTTTGGTCGTGGTTATATGTAAGTATGTTTCCTTTCAATATCAAATAATTATAATGACCTTTTTATAGAGTTATGCCACCACATTGAAGATTAAAGTGATATATTCAGTCATGAGTGTTTAACTGACTCAATTTATTAGTGTCTAGCATGTATAGTATATTGTTTCTATATTTCTAAAAAAATAATTAAATTAATTTAAGTTTATATTAGTATTTATAGAAATATTCTTTCCTTTTTTGCCAATATATTTGGGTAATAATGAAATCATTAATATGCAAATATTTGAGATTTTTGTATTTATGTTTGAATTGGTTGGTTAATTTGTCTAATCAATGTTCATTTAATAATAGTAAAATACTACAGACAGTAGTGTAATGGTATTATAATAATTTACTATTGACAGTAGTACTAGTGTAATAGTTTAATGTTTCATATAAAGTAATATTGTTTCAATTGCTACAGTTACTACAAATTATAATTTGTGCACTCTAAGAAATGACTAATCAATAAGGTGTGTTTATTGTGTTCATTCAGTGGTAACAGTCTTCATCACACTCATGAATGTAGTTGCAAGATAAAAATGCAATTATGATTTTTAAAATAATAACATGATACATATGAATGATGCAATAGAGGTATTAGTTGAATTAACAATCATAGCATTCTATAATAAGTTATATTAATAACATAATCATACATCAGTCTGTCAACAAGTCAGTGTATCAAGAAATAACAGCAGACTCTTTTCTAACTAGTTAGCAGTGATGTCAACATTTAATCTAATCGTATCTGTATAATAAATAAGGTGTATCTTGATCGAATTTTCCTCCTGTGTAGCTAAGTTCAACAACAACTATCTCGACTAAACAAAACAATACAAAATCAATGGTTTTTATACACTAAGTAATTCAAGAACATTCTAGAACACATAAAATTGGGTAGGATGAAACAAACCCACATACATGATCAAATGCAGGTTATTAATAAGCTTAGTAAATTAACACAACAGAATACATACAAGTTAAGTAACACTTGATAATGACAGTCAAGAGTGTATCCCCAACATATCTAAGTATTGATTCCATAGTAACAGCCTTCATACTCAGGATTGTAACTATTACTTAAAAATGCAATTATAATTGTTAAAATAGTAACATGATAAATATGAATAATGCAATAAATTGTTAGCACTCTCTAATAAGTTATATTAATAACATAATCATATATCAGTCTGTCAACAAGTCAGTGTATTGAGAAATAACATCAGACTCTTTTCTAACATGTCTTATTATATATAGAACTATAGATATGATGACACATACTGTGAACAAAGTAGTTATGGTACTAAAGAAAAGACAAGTTACACTACCAATGTTCCAGTTGGCTGGAGTTACATCTACTTGTAATATTTCCTCGATTTTCACTGCTAGATCTTGCCAGAAGACAGATGTAGTCTTGCGTATCACTTATGATAGAATCAGTGACACGGACCATACATGAAGTGACATTAAAAGTCAGAACACATTTCTCTGAAGTCAGATCAGAGTTATCATACTCTTCCAACTTTCCTGTGATTGTTACACTGACATAAAGATGTCTTGCTAACCCTACAGCAAAGTAGTAGAAGGTATTTGGATAGAGATGGTAGAGGACAATGTGCTTTTGAAGTGTGGTATTCACTGAACTGATAGTACAATCTTTGCTAGTAGTATGACTGTTCAGTCTATCTGTAGAGGATAAGTAATGATTATAATTTTTGTAATTATCAAAAATGTGTAGCTCAAGAGGACAAACAGTGAAATTAACATCAGCTCTGAAACTGAAGGTATACATAAGTGTACCATTACCAACTGAATAGATTGGTGCATCACCATACAGAATGTTAAAAGGTGTACAATAATTTATATAAACTGGATTATATTTTAAGTTTACTTGTTTTGGTTGTTGTGCTATATAGTCAAGAGTACCTTTACTTGTTTTATAAAGAGTTACTTTTACTGGATAGTTTTCGTATCCTTTAACATTACTGATAGTAACTTCTTTAATCCAAAGTGTGTTATAACAATTGGGTTCTATAATCACTGATGTATTACCTCAAATGTCATGGACTGAATGTAAAGAAGTGTGTTGTAGACCATTGTAAAAAACAACAAAACCACTAATAGAGAGGATTGTTAAAAGCAGTGGTATGACTACTAACAATACAGAATATATGGCAAATTTTATTTTACAGAAAAGACCTACAAAACAGTTTGTAGATAACATGTTATATCATGTTTATTATTAGTAACTCACATCTTTGTTTTGAGACTATTTCCAAGATAAACCTGTCAATTTTAGAGCTGTCTATTTCAACAGTATCAGATTCAAAGTCATCATCTATTTATATAAGAAATCACATCAAAATTAAGTCAATGAATATATTTTTCGTGTAAAAACATCAGTTGTTTTAACAACCAGTTTGTAGCTAACATGTAGGAAGATAACAATGGAATTTAGATTTATAATGTGAATTACTCACTATACAATTTTTTGGTATGCTATACTATTACAAAGCAACAAATTAACATTAATTATGGTTCCAAATTCCATGTATAGTAATCTATTTATGCAAACTAGTACAAGTTAGTTGTTTAAAAAACCACATTAATTTTTAAAGCGGTATACAATCCAAAGATATCAATGTTAATGTAGATATCAGTTTAATTGTATCAATTTTGCATGAAAAATGTACTTTAAATTTGACATATTATATGAAGAAAAGTCAGTTAGCAGTGATATCAACATTTAATCTAATCTTATTTGTATTATTAATTGTGTAAACATTGTGGGTATAGAGCAATGCTGAAAGTACAAAAGAGTAGTGGAAATGTGGTCATATATATATATCCCTAAGTAAGCAGCAAAATAATTGAACTGACAGTGGACAATCTATTTATGGAAGTTAAAATCTTTTAACTGTTTAATATATAACTCCTTATAAATAAACTCACCTAATTCTGGTAATTGTAATTTACTCCAATCTGGTACTATGAGGCTTTGACGGACACAAAATTCTCGAAGATATTCAACTTGTAAAGGACAACCAGCTGCTTCAAGCCATGCCAATATATAAACCAGATGATTCAGAATAAGAACATTCCTATCTTGTAACAGTTCTAAAAGATGTGAGCATGACAAGATTCGAAATGTATGATACTCAGGAAGAAATGTGAGTCGAGCTAGTTCTTTAAATTTTTGATATTTTTTTTCTGAGATTTCTCCCAAACAAAAGACAAAGTCAAAGTTAAGTCCATCAACTGATTTTGTTCCAAATCAATCTTCATGTTAACAAATGGTAGCAAACCTTTTAAAAGTGGTTTAGGAAATCCTATGAGAATAAGCATCTGATATATCAGTGAGGGTGCATGTGAGGCATCTTGTGCTCTAACAGTTGATAGAGGTCTATATATGTGTCAGCATTCTCTCTCTAGTCGTTGTCTTGATATATCCAGGAGGAAGCAAGCCAGTTAAGGAGAGTGGAATTGATGTTCACTAACACCAGGTTCAATGTTGACAAGCTGAAATGTTAACGCTCTCTTGAAGTAAAGATCTGACTGTGCAGATGTCATTACTGGACAGTAGGAGCTAGTCTCGTATCCAGACCTACAACAATAGCGAATAATAGATCTGGTGAATCGTTTCTGTGTACCTAAGGATGAAAAATGAGCTATGAATATTATTAAGTATGGAGGTAGGAACTAATTTAAGACTGCACATGGTATTGAATAAATAATATCTCATAAATGCCTTGCAGAATCTACCATTGATTAGCAATTATAAATAGTCCAAAATAATAGAGAAGTCATTGAATTCACACAATAAATATTAATATTCATTCATTATATGTGGTAGCTAATGTAATAAAATATATGATATTTGCTAGTAATGTTTTGTGAACAATTTTTTAAAGTGATTAAAGTGATAATTAATATTATTGAATAATTAGAACACAAGTAACTTTACAAATTCCACCATTGATTTGCAACTATAATTAATCCATCAGAACACGTTTTGACAATTTTATACTAAATGGAGGAGGAATATAACTTTATACACATGTATTTGTGAGTGGTGTTAGAATTTAGTACAGTCTTCAATGGTGTTAAGGACTTGCAACTCTTCCAACACTGTTAGGAAGAATATTTGACATCACCATTTGTAATCAACTGCCCACTAACATTTTCAAGCCGCAAGTACATACTGTACTTGTGATCAGTATTTAGGGGGCGGGGATTTCTAAATAATTATTAATTATTTAATCAAGCGACAAATCCACAGACCTCACTAAGATTAAAAAATCAGAGTGTTACTACAATGGAATCTTGTTGTAACAATATCAGTCATCCATTGTATATCAATAATTATAACTACTCAAGTATTCTGGCTATTTCTATGTATGTTATAGTGTTATTGTCTGTATTGAACAAGTATAAGAAAATTTGGCTGAAGAGGACAATAATAATGAATATGCAGAGAAAGACAAGAGTTCTGAAAACGAAAAGTATGATACCAATGATGACGAATACAAATATGTGGCTGATCTAAAATATGAAGGTGAACCATATCACTCTCTGCCCTGCAAAAACTTGAATTGATCATCGTACACCCCAACCTATCTGAATGAAGAAATACATTCATCATGCATCATATATATTTATAGTAAAAAAAGAAAATCACTCAAATTTTAATGACTGATAAATTATTAGCATTTCCTCAATTCAAATCAGTCAATCACATTTATTACAATTCATTATGAACAGTTTAAATAAATCTGGATACATAATATATTATAAGTGATAATTGGTGATGAAAGAATTAATAATCAAATAATACAAGAAATGTGAATTGAATGATCAAAAGGGTCTTCTTATATGGATGGTGAATGACATACTAATCAAGTGATATATGCGATATGAAAATGTGATCAAGACGTGATAAATATGAACCTACTACTACTGCAATCAGTTGTCATCTGTATAATATAATGTGTTCATTAATAAAAAAGTTATGTTGGCTAATGTACTTACAATAAAAATCTTAAAATAAAGATCTTCAAATCCATCATTGTTAAAAGTAGGAACAGATGACTCTTCATTTATATCATTCATGAATGACATATTTATCAAGTAACACAGGATTGTCACAAGATTCCACACTAATATCTTAATTGTAACAGTATGCCCTATACTCGTCCATCAAGGCATCTCATTTTTATTGTGAGGGTTCACCAATAGGATAGACTTCTGTCAACCACTCCGTGAATTTCTGTTACGTTGACGGAGTGGAGACTGTCCCCCCCCCCCGACATTCTGCATTAGTGCAAATTGTCCAAGTTAGTGTGAAATGTTTCCCAATCAATGAATGAATATAAACTACTACTAATACAGGTAAATTCTTTGCAGTTAAAGCTTAACTGTATAAAATCAACCAGAAACACGTTGTTCACACTTTTAAGATCAAGATCTAGATCTAGCTACTAGACAGAGAGATGGCTGCCAATGAAGACAATTACAATTTCCTTTATGACTTTCTTCGTTACCATAGGTACCCAAATGTGTTCACTAAATGTGAAAGCTCAGATGAATTGTCAAATAACATACAACATCTAATTGTGTTGCCAGCTACAGAGAGTGGTAGAATGATATGTTGCAGTTTGTGTAATAAATGGTACCACGATGTTTGTGTGAACACTCCAAAAGAACCATGGAAAAAGAGAAATTTAGAATGACTTTGTGACAGTTGTTCACAGGTTGTATTATTATTTTCAAATACATTATTATAATTTTTTCATTCATTATCATTGAGCAGATACTTATTTAGGAGTTTAGGGGGACACTTTGTACTGAGAGGGGACAATCTGCACTAGTGCCAGCCTGTCCTACATGGACGTATTAAACTATATTCCCGGAGACGTTTGCACTAGTGTTATTGTTCCCCGGGACAAATTTAGGGGGGCCAAATCACTTTGACAACGTGATCCTATCTAAACACAATACTCCTTTTTTAAATTTTAATTCTTCGTCTGTCAATCGGTTCTCTTGAAAGGTAAATAAAATTGTTTTCTATGTGTATCTATATATGCAAAGAGGTTAGCTTTTCCTGTATATAGTATATAGTTGTGTCAAAGCTATTATCTTCGGTCTTCTGTTGACATATAGTATAATTAATATGGGCAACAAGACTCCCCAACCTGTTCGACCATTTGAAATTGAAGCTGTTTCTGATAATGTTGATGTTAAATTTAAAGGTAGATTGCTTAGTGTTGAGGTAGTGCTCAGTTGTGATCAGAATTCTGGGAAGTGTACTGTGCCATTTGGAACAAAGTTTGTACTGCACACTGGTAAGTGTCATGTGTAATACACAATATATGTTATTACCACTGTTAAAGAGAATGACTGGGAGCCTACCACTAGCACAAAACTCATCACTGTCTATATGACCTGTTCCTTTACTGATGGTACAACAAAACTGGATTCAGATAAGATACGTCATTTTCTAGAAGAGGTAAATTGTAGTTTGTTATTAGTTACTGATAACTTGACATTGTACAGAAGTTTCAATCGGAAGGACAACTTCAAATAAATGTTTATGTACTTGGTACTACAGAGAGTCAAGCAGGAATGACATTGAGTACATCCAACATAATTACACTTGATATTAATGTATATGGAATAAATATAACACATGAAGAAATACATCAAGCTATAGCCACTTACCTTGGACCAGAATACAAGTGAATTGTCTCAATAAGTATATGGTATAAAATTATGTATCTTACCAGACTAGATATGATAGGACCAATCCGAGATCATGATTGCATAAAGGGCATTTTGATAAGTGAGGAAGTAACTCTTACTAAAAATGGAACTGATTATGTAGTACCTAAAGGAACTGGTTTCATTCTGTATCTGTCCGATGGTGAGCTCAAAAATTTTATTGATAACACACGATATAGTGTAAAAAATTTATACATATATTTTATACTATCTCTATAGATGATGAGAGTCAGGAGAAGCGTTGTCAAGTTTATGCTACAACAGAAGATGTTACATTGAGTTATTCACATGTAGAGGATGTCGATGTCTTTACAGCTAATGTTTCTCCTTTTATATTAAAAAGAGGTAATGATTTGTAATTATTAAATATTTGAATTAGCATGTATACTTTATGCACAACCTAATATGTAGACTAATATAATTTATAAAACAACCACTTTGAGTACTCAGTCACTTCTATACCAAGTGTACTAAAACAGTAAATGTCACAAATCCTTCTCATGACATTTTAATGTGATAATTGAAAATAAACAGCATTAACAGATTTCTATCACACATGTACATATTTCTCTTCAAGATGTGTTAGATGTATATATAAATTATACATGGTAATCTTTTCTATTCAAGAAATTGCTATACGTTTTGACACACTATTGTTTTAAATATTGTCATTAAGCTAATATTAACAACAATGTTTATTTTATTTTTATAGACATGACTGTCGATCCATTCTTGACAGTGTATTTGATATGCTATTTTGAAATAACAGACACCTCACTTTTCAACACTGATAACATTGCTGACTTTCTACAACAAGTACATTATCAGAGAAGAAACTATATATTATTACTTGTTTTTCTACATTCCATAGACTTATCAGTCAACATCTCCACAGCCAATTGTTTATCATGTGTATGAGGTAGAATCTATTCCTCACACTGTCTCACCTCCTGACTCACAACTGATTGGATTCGATTGTCAAATATTGGGAGTAGAAATAACTGTCGAAGATGTTTACTTGAACATAAGTCTATATTTTGGTTCTGATTATATGTAAGTACGTATCCTTTCAATATCAAATAATTATAATGACCTTTTTATAGAGTTATGCCACCACATTGAAGATTAAAATGATATATTTTGTAATGTGTGTTTAGCTGACTCAATTTATTAGTGTCTAGCATGTATAGTATATTCTTTCTATATTTCTAAAAGATAAATTAAATTCATTTGAGATTGTTATTCATACTTTAGGAAATATTCTTTCCTTTTTTTGCCAATATATTTGGGTAATAATGAAATCATTAATATATGAATATTTGAGATTTTTGTATTTATGTTTGAATGGGTTGGTTAATTTGTCCAATCAATGTTCATTTAATTAACATCCAATACATGATAAGTAACTGAGAGGTAGTAAGCATCATAATGTTTTTTTAAATAGTAATATACTACTGACAGTAGTGTAATGGTATTATAGTAATTTACTATTGACAGTAGTACTAGTGTAATAGTTTAATGTCTCATATAAAGTAATATTGTTTCAATTGCTATAGTTACTACAAAATTGTAGTTTGTGCACTTTAAAAAATGACTATTCAATAAGGTGTGTCTATTGTGTTCACTCAGTGGTAACAGCCACTATTGATTGTGTAACAAGTGCTTATGTTGTAGGACATGAGACTTTTAAGAATTCATCTGCTAAAGGTACAGATTATACATAATGCATTGGTTTGTAGCTATAACTCTTTGTTTAGTTATTGTTGTGGATATAGACTGTCACTTCAAATATGATGTTAAAGAAGAATAATCCTCTCTTTTGAAAGCTTTAACAAAGGTAAACACATATAAAGTACAGTTTTTAATATAGCTATTGAAGCCAGACATTCTGCTCACAGACAAAATGTAATGCATATACGAATTATTACAGTATAAAGTGGGTCCCTTCATACAAAATAAAGTGGGCCATGATTACCTTATAAGGTAATCATGACCCACTCACTATATATATTTATCTTGTGCATCTAATTATTTCAATAGTTTACATGAGAATCTGGTAGATAAGATAGAAAGCACGATATATAGCTGGCTTTTTCACACAGTATAAAGTGGGCTATGATTACCTTATAAGGTAATCATGGCACACTCACTATATATATTTATCTTGTACATCTAATTATTTCTAATGTACGACTGCTTTATATATAAGGCAGTGTAACAGTGTGCTAATTTTAGTAAACAGTGCAACAATCATTATGGCAGAGAGCAAAGAAGTACAACATTTGATCTGTCTAAACTCATTAAATGTACTCCATACTGGTTCAGGGAAATATACAGTACCAAGTGGGACCAATTTTTTGCTAGTTTCATCTGCTAAAGGTACAGATTATACATAATACATTGGTTTGTAGCTATTATTCTTTGTTTAGTTATTGTTGTGGATATAGTATGTCACTTCAAATGTGATGTTAAAGAAGAACAATCCTCTCTTTTGAAAGCTTACAAAAGGTAAAATCATATAAAGTACAGTTTTTACTATAGCTCTTGAAGCCAGACATTCTGCTCATAGACAAAACACAATGCATATACGAATTATTACAGTATAAAGTGGGTCCTTACATACAATATAAAGTGGGTCATGATTACCTTATAAGGTAATCATGGCCCACTCACTCTATATATATATATATATATCTTGTACATCTAATTATTTCAATAGTTTACATGAGAATCAGATATAGATAAGATCGATATATAATGAGCTCTTCACACAGTATAAAGTGGGCCACGATTACCTTATAAGGTAATCATAGCCCACTCTATACTGTGGAAATACATAATACCAGTACCATTACACAGTACCATTTAATGTACTATGAATTGACTATTCATTCACAGATAATGGATACAATTATGATGTTCTAGATCTTCTGTAGACTAACTATAACAAGTGTTGATTGTCCATTACCCACATGTACGGAAGCTGAAGGCGGACATCAAATTCCAAATCTACTTTCCATCGCTCATTGAAGTAAAGCGTGAAGCGCGAGCACCACGAGCTGTCCCTTAGAATGGAGCAAAGCAACATGTTTCTGATTAGGGTGGGGTTATAGGATTTTAGTTGTTAACCATTCCATTGAAGGATAGAAAATAGAATTGGAATGTTTTTGGAAAGCTACAAAGTAGAATTCCATGTGTTTGGCAAACTTCAAAGAAGAGTATATGAAATTCGAAATAGATTTGGATGTCCGCCTTCAGCTTCCGTACACATGAATAGGTGTCTGGTTCTGTTGTCTAGTTGTGTTCTAGAATGTTCTGTAGACTAATTATAATAAGTGTTGATCATTACAGAACATCATAAAGTGGGCCTCTTCTCAGTATAAAGTGGGGCATGCTTACCTTATAAGGTATTATTTTGATATATTAGAAATCATTGTGAAGATGTTTTTTTTTGACAAACCTATTTCAATAACAATGAATTAATTTTAACATTTTTGAGATTCTTTGATTTATATTCAAATGGATTGGTTAATTTGTCCAATCAATGTTTATTTATTTAACATATAATACATGATAAGTTAATGAGAGGTAGTAAGCATCACAAAGTTTTAATTAATAGTAATATACTACTGACAGTAGTGTAATGGTATTATAGTAATTTACTATTGACAGTAGTACTAGTGTAATAGTTTAATGTCTCATATAAAGTAATACTGTTTCAATTACTATAGTTACTACAAAATTGTAGTTTGTGCACTTAAAGAAATGACTATTCAATAAGGTGTGTCTATTGTGTTCACTCAGTGGTAACAGCCACTATTGATTGTGTAACAAGTGCTTATGTTGTAGGACATGAGATTTTTAAGAATTTTATTTTGACAGCATCAAGGTTTATATCTAAAGTAAGTCTAGTGTCTTGTTGCTTGTAGTAATTGAGTACAATAATGCTGAAAAGTTCACGCTACATGTGGAAATATAATATTGTAATTTTCCTATTTCAATTGGTTGAATTGGATACATAATACAGGATGAGATGCTGAAAATTATATAAATGAAACTGTTTCAAATTTACACACTAATTTATGTATAGTCAGTCATACAGTTCATTGTCAGAGCTATAAAGATTCAGTTTAAAATCTTATTAGTTAGACAAAAGAATGATCCTTGATGTTAAAACAAGCAATTATTTCAGGGGTTTACATGAGAATCTGGTAGAAAAGATAGAAAGCACGACATATAGTGATCCTCTTCACACAGTAAAAAGTAGGGCTCTTCACACAGTATACATAAAATGCACTAATGTGCTTAACCTCGCTGCGGTGCCCAGTGTAAATCTATACTGCAGAGTGCATGTATAAGTACATTTAGAGTGGACAAGGTGTGGTCAAATTATTGATAGGATCACGTGATACACATCACAAATTGTTGTTTGATGACTCAGCATTTCTCTTCAATCAAAGGGAAAAAAGCTTTGTTGTTTACGAATCTAGCACTTAATTTTGCTTGGCAATTGAATGATACTATTACTTACTCAGTTACAGCTTCACAGACATGTCAATCAGAGTACAGAAGTACCCAGTAAACAACAAAACTTTTTTCCCTTTGATTGAAGAGAAATGCTGAGTCATCAAACAACAGTTTGTAATGTGCATCACTTGACCCATCAATAATATGACAACACCTTGTCCGATCTTAAATGTACATGTACATGTACTCTGCAGTATAGATTTACACTGGGCACCGCAGAGAGGTTAAGCACTTTAATGCATTTTTATTACATGATGCTTTAAAATGTTTCAATATTTTATATACAAAATGTATGTATCCTACCAGACTATATATGATAGAATCATTCCAAGATTCAATAAAAGGCATTTTGATAAGTGAGGAGGTAACTATTACTTCAAATGGAATCATTCTGTATCTGTCTGATGGTGAGCCAAAAATTGAATTGATAACATATGATATGGTGTAAAAATTTATACATATATATATATATAGATAGATAGATAGATAGATAGATAGATAGATAGATAGATAGATAGATAGATAGATAGATAGATAGATAGATAGATAGATAGATAGATAGATAGATAGATAGATAGATAGATAGATAGATAGATAGATAGATAGATAGATAGATAGATAGATAGATAGATAGATAGATAGATAGATAGATAGATAGATAGATAGATAGATAGATAGATAGATAGATAGATAGATAGATAGATAGATAGATAGATAGATAGATAGATAGATAGATAGATAGATAGATAGATAGATAGATAGATAGATAGATAGATAGATAGATAGATAGATAGATAGATAGATAGATAGATAGATAGATAGATAGATAGATAATGAGAGTCAAGAGAAGCGTTGTCAAGTTTTTTCTACAACAGAAGATGTTAAATTGAGTCATACACAAGTAGAGGATGTCCATATATTTACAGCTAATTATTCAATCATTTGTTACCAAGGAGGTAACCTTTGTGCTTATTAAGTATTTCAACTGACCTACTTGCTTTATGTACAAATCTAATATGTTGATTAATATAATTTATACAACAACCACTTTGAATACTCAACTGTTTCTATACTGAGAGCACTACAACAGTTCTAATCCTTCTCATTAGTTGATATTTAAAATAAAACAGCATTAACTGATAAATGTATTAAAATATACTAATGTAGTTGTTTGCTCAAGATCTACTAGGTGTGTATATATAATTATAGTAATTTTTTCTATTCAAGAAAATACTATAAGTTTTGTCTCACTACTGCTTCTATAGGATTAACTCTATAGATCTAATGTTTAAGTATAACATTAAAACTATAATGTTGGACAATATTTATTTGTTTTTATAGATCTGAGACCTGCTCCATACTTGACAGTGTATTTGATTTGTTATTTTAGTGTAACAGATATCTCACTTTTCAACACTGAAAACGAGAAGTATGATACCAATGATGATGAATACAAATATGTGGCTGATCTAAAATATGAAGGTGAACCATATCACTCTCTGCCCTGCAAAAACTTGAATTGATCATCGTACACCCCAACCTATCTGAATGAAGAAATACATTCATCATACATCACATATATATATATATATGGTAAAAAAAGAAAATCACTCAAATTTTAATGACTGATACATTATATAGCATTTCCTCAATTCAAATCAGTCAATCACATTTATTACAATTCATTATGAACAGTTTAAATAAATCTGGATACATAATATATTATAAGTGATAATTGGTGATGAAAGAATTAATAATCAAATAATACAAGAAATGTGAATTGAATGATCAAAAGGGTCTTCTTATATGGATAGTGAATGACATACTAATCAAGTGATACATTGTAAAAAGTAAAGTGTACTGTGGACACCAAATATGGTGTCCGAGCCTTGTCCCAATACGGACACTTATTTTGGAGTCCAATGTACACTTACACTACATGGTATACTGAGTACACTGCACAGAGTGTCCTGAAGACGCACTGTAAAGTGTATTTGACACACTTAATTAACATTTCATAACTATCAAAATATGAAATGAAAATGACAAAAACAATTGAAGAATTGATTAAAGTGTCAGAAAAAGATGACTAGTGTCAGAAATTTTTCAAGGCTGCCATGAAATATTTAACAGATGACGGAACTCTGTCACAATTAGCATTGAGAAATATGACTTCGAAATAAGAGAATATGTTGTGGCAACCTTTGATATAGCAAATATTGAATACGAAGTACGCAGCCAAAACACTCAGTGGAATAGTTTTCATATCTACTTCCCCAACTAACTGACAATCAACAACAAGAAAAGCTTGGTCAGGTGAGCAGATGTCTCCGGTAACGAGAACAAAAGGTTGAGGCTGTTTCCTCTCTGCAATAATAGAGTTCAGGTTAGTAGTGGCCTACATAATAGACACAGAACATGATGATACTAAGTGTGATGTGTAACTCACATTTGTAAAGTAAACAATTTTGTCACTGTCTGGTTTGCTTCTCACATCTGGTAACAAATAGGTCAACACCACAATTGATAAAAGGGACTTATCAGCTGTTAATTAATATTCTGCATCAAATCAGTGAAAGTATAAATTTACCTTCTTCTCCTACTTCATCTAGTTTATCTCTCAGTCGTTTATTATGAGTAACCTCCACACTAGCTTGTTCCAGTATTTTCTTAATAGTCTCATTCCACGTAACCTGTCCTTTCTTAGCCCAGTTTACATCACAAACAATCCTAGACATCTCCAACATTATCTATAAACATTATAATAGTTACTGTAATTACATCACATGTATGTACTATTTATTACCTGGTTAGTATCATTCAAAAATGGATATTTTTCAAATAAAGTGCAGAGATCATAAGGGTTCATAGTGATATCTTCTCGGCGCTTTGGAAATGTTGATATCATTAGTTCATCGACAATCTGTGGATTATGACGCATCTTCTTGTATTCTGTTTGTAGTGCTTTCACATTCCTCAAAAAAGATACATCATCCTCTCCTGCAGTAAAAGGTATTAAGCACATAATAATTGACATAAACAAACCTGACTGAACAATTGGAGGTGATAACAAAACTGAGCTCCCAGGCACTTTTTTCTTCTCAGAACGAGGTTGCAATGAAGATTGTGGCCTCCTCTTCTTACCCTTATCTCTTCGGAATTCTTTAAAAGAATTTTTCAGAGATGTTATGATGGCACCCTAAAAGTTAAGAACATTTAAAAACACACACTAAAAAATAAAAACATACGGCAGGAGAACCAACAGGTGACTTAAGAAAAGGATATTTCATTATAATAGCCTGACCAATGTTAGCATAATCCTCACTGCTGGGATATCTTTTGTAATTGAGCATTAATGAAGCTATTCTGGCTATAAAAGCCTGCCTTGTGACATTACTTAATCTACCTAGCTTCAGTGCAGTCTCAACTTCAGAACGATAATGATTAGGTAAAGGGAATGGATTAGGAAGAGGAATGGCATCATCTTCTTCTTTCACAGCCTTCAGCTTCTTTGATGATACAATGACCTCGACTTCATCCACAGCTTCTTCAGAATCTAGAATGACTGTAGAACCTCCAGCAGACTCATCATCACTCACATCATCTAGTACTTGAGGTCGCCTCTTTCGTACAGGTAAATATTCATCTGGCAAGACTCTGGGATGAAGTTCAAGTCCCTTAGATCCTGATGGAGTGGACGAGAAAACTTGAGGTGAACTGAGGTTATTATTCACAGAAGAGTCAGCACTGGAGACAGGTGTCATTAGTTGTGGGGTCACAATGACCTTTAACTTATCCTTGTTTTCTATTACTGTGTCCTTTTCTACCTCAATGTAGTCATCCCAATCAGCATCATATTTGTGAAAAGAAATACAAATGGACACGTTTCCTTGGTAGGAAAAGTTCTTTCGAAATTCCTCCTCTAAATATTCCAGTTCATTGCCCTCAAAAGTTTCAGGTATTTTAATGATTTTGTTCCTTTCAAGGTAGGACAGCATCACCACTTTCATCTTGAAGGTCTATAATTTAGTGTTGCTAACAGATAGCTCAAATTTTCACCCTCGTTCTCAACACGACCACGTGCTAATAAAAGGTGTGGTCACATCTTAGTGTGCATTATTTGGAGGTTGAATCATGAACAAGTGTGTGTGTTGGGTATGTTACAGTGCTGCTGCTCCAACTTTGAAAGGAGTAGTAAGGCACATGGCAGTAGCTCACGCTCATGATCCACGATTCCATGTTTGTTGTGGTATTCGAGGATGTTCTAGAACATACTCCAACTTTTATTCCTTCAAGAAGCATCTTTACAGGAAACATCGTGAGGATTTAGACATGATTGGTCCTTCTGCAACTGTAACTTCACTTCCTCAAGATCCCAGTAGCCCACTTCATGACACTGAATACATGTATGAAGAACCAACTAGCTCGTGTGAGACAGGAGTACCAACTAGTGTACAACAATCACGTCACAAGAAGCAAATGGCACTTTTCCTTCTCAAGTTAAAAGAAGTCAGGAAAGTATCTCAAACAGCAATTGATGGGCTTTTGTGTGACTTCACTTTGATAATTCAGCAAGTGATTTCTCATCTCCAGAATGATGTTAGTACATGTTTACAAGAATATGGTTTGAACTTCACAAACATAAATGGACTACTGGAACTGTTTTCTGATCCTCTTAAACTCTATCCATTTACACAGCTTGAGTCAAAGTACCTACAAGAAAAGTTTTACAAAGACCACCTTGATCTTTTGGTCAGTATCCATGGGATCATTAATCACCATCCTGTATCCACATAATGTAGGAACCAACAAAACAAAAGGTTGGAAGAAGGATAGCTCTTGCCCATAATGTATCCAGGCCATTTTTGACATTTGTTCATGATTGTGTGTACCAAATTCCTTTCCTCAAATCACTTCATGCTTTACTAAAGCAATCATTAGTATTTGAAGAGGTATACCATACACATACATGTACATATGCACACGTGCCATTGTGGTATTATTCCATTGTTACTATTATACACTTAGGTCATGCGTGGACATAGGCGTACAGATGGACTTCTGGCTGACTACTGTGATGGATCAGACTTTCTGTGTCATCCATTGTACTCTCGGGAAAAAAATTCCTTACAAGTCATGATATATTATGATGATGTTGAAGTCTGTAATCCTTTGGGAACCAAAGTCAAACATCATAAACTTGGTATGTTTATATCTACTGTATTAATTAAAAACATTTCTTATACATGTAGGCCTCTTCTACTATACCATTGGTAATTTGAGTCCTTATTTACGTTCACAGTTGATTTCAATACAACTTTTGGCAGTTGCTAAGACCACTGTTATTAATAAGTATGGAATTGATACCATTTTAGAGCCGTTCATGAAGGAGTTACGAATTTTGGAAGAGGTAAAATGAACTTACATTTTTATAAAGTTATTTGAAATTAATTTAGGATGGCATCACAGTTGTCAATAATGGACAAACTGTGTGTCTTAAGGGCACAATATCTTTGTCATCTGGTGACAACTTGTCATCCCATTTACTTGGAGGGTACAAAGCACCTTCAGGTGCTCTTCGAATTTGTAGGCACTGTATGGCAACTTCTGATGATGCGCAGACAAAAGTATGGACAATACATTAATAAAAGCACACTATCAAATCTTGTTGTGTAGTTTAATGAAAGTTTATTTACTCTACGGACACTTCAGACCCATGCTCATCACTGCACGTTTTTGGAGGGTCCTCTTCATGATCATTCAGCTACCACATATGGCATTGTAAGAGACTCTATTTTGAATAGCTCCAAGTATTTTCATGTTGTTGATGGACTTGTGCCTGATATAATGCATGATGTGCTGGAAGGGTATGCTCCTTATACTGTGAAAGAACTTCTAAAGTACTTAATTAGCCAACAGATCGTTACTTTGGATCAAATCAATGACCAAATTCAACACTTTCCATACTCTTCTTTGGATGCTCGAAATAAACCTGCGGTGATTTCTTCAACAACTTTTCATTCAGCGGATCATTCACTTAAACAAAAAGGTACTAATCTATGTAGGTATTCATAGCATTATCATTGTAACACAGCTGCCCAAATGTGGTGTTTATGTCGACTTTTGCCATTGATGATTGGTGATAGCATCCCAGAGACTGATATTAGGTGGCAGAATTTTCTTCGACTTCTTGAAATTATTGATCTACTTTTTGCTCCAGTGTTGTCACAAGATGATATTGCTTATCTTGCATTTCTAATTGAGGAGCACCATTTATCCTTTTCTCAGCTCTACCCATCTTGTAATATTACTCCAAAACTTCATTATATGTTACACTACCCTAAATGGATTAGCAGGTAACACAACATGGTTGTATTTAAATATGTGATTAATAATCTTTTTGAAGGTGTGGACCTTTAACTAGATTTTGGTGTATGAGATATGAGAGCAAACATAATTACTTTAAAGAGCTTGCTCATCGAGTTCGATGTTTCAAGAACATACCTCAAACTCTGGCAAACCATCATCAAAGGCTGTCCTGTTTGTACTCTAATTCTATTGATGATCATTTACTTCTGAAAAATATTTCCACTGGTCCTGGTAAGTAAATTAAGTGACAGAACAATAGTTTTATAGTGTATAATTGTCTTCATTGCACTAGCCTCAAAAGTGCATTCAGCTAGTTTTGCCTACTACTCTCAACTAACTCAAACTTTTTCTGAACTTGCTGATCCAGAGAAACTTGTTACAAGGTACTTACATTCTATCTTTGATAATACATACATTTTTGTCAATAGATTGAATTGGATTGAAGTCTTGGGGACACGTTATAAGTGTGGTGGTATAGTTGTTCTTTCAGTTAACCTTCTTCCAAACTTTGGCCTTATCTCAGATATTATAATTCTTGATGTTGACAACTATTTTCTTGTCTGTGAAACCCTTCATACCATCTGTTTCAATTTCCACTTTCATAGCTATGAGATCTGTCATCATACCTCTCCATCTTTTGTTTTTGTAAAGCAATCTGATTTAGTTGATCATTCTGTTCTTGCCATATATAAGAAGACCACTGACTTTGTTACCTTAAAATATCATGTCATTGTGTCATAAATGTGTAAATAAAAGTTTGGAGTACTGTACACTCATGAAGTGTGCTCAAGACACAAGTAACAAGTTGGTAACAAGTGTGATTAACACACCTTTCGAAATGGGACACCAGCGGTGTGCTAACATATAAGTGTACAATGTACACTAGTTTTTTTACAGTGTATATACGATATGAAAATGTGATCAAGACATGATAAATATGAACCTACTACTACTGCAATCAGTTGTCATCTGCCGTTGACAGAGTGGAGACTGTCCCCCCCCCCCCCCCCCCCCCAGACATTCTGCATTAATGCAAATTGTCCAAGTTAGTGTGAAATGTCTCCCAATCAATGGATGAACAGAAACAGGTAAATTCTTTGCAGTTAAAGCTTAACTGTATAAAATCAACTAAAAACACATTCTTCACACTTTTAAGATCGAGATATAGATCTAGCTACTAGACAGAGAGATGGCCGCCAATGAAGACAATTATGACTTCCTTTATGACTTTCCTCATTACCATAGGTACCCAAACGGGTTCACTAAATGTGAAAGCTCAGATGAATTGTCAAATAAGTTACAACATCTATTGTGTTTGCCAGCTACCAGAGAGTGGTGGAATGATATGTTACAGTTTGTGTAATAAATGGTTCCACAAAGTTTGTGTGAATGCTCCGAAAGAAGCATGGAAAAAGAGAAATTTAGAATGATTTTGTGACAGTTGTTCATAGGTTGTATTATTATTTTCAAATTCATTATTATAATTTTTTCATTCATTGTCATTGAGCAGATACTTATTTAGGAGTTTAAGGAGACACTTTGTACTGAGAGGGGACAATCTGCACTAGTGCCAGCTGTCCTACATGAACATTACACTAGTACAGAATATCCCCGGGGACGTTTTGCACTAGTGCAATATGTTCCCGGGGACACTTTAGGGGGGAAAATCACTCTGATAACGTGATCCTATCTAAACACAATACGTATTTATTAAATTTTAATTCTTCGTCTGTCAATTGGTTCTGTTAAAAGGTAAATAAAATTGTTTTCTATGTGTATCTATATATGTAAAGAGGTTAGTTCTTCCTGTATATACTATATAGTTGTGTCAAAGCTATTATCTTCGGTCTTCTGTTGATATAGTATAACTAATATGGGCAACAAGACTCCCCAACCTGTTGGACCATCTAAAATTGAAGCTGTTTCTGATAATGTTGATGTTAAATTTAAAGGAAGGTTGGTTAGTGTTGAGGTAGTGCTCAGTTGTGATCAGAATTCTGGGATGTGTACTGTGCCATTTGGAACAAAGTTTGTACTGATCACTGGTAAGTGTCACATGTAATACACAATATATTATGTTATTACCACTGTTATAGAGAATGACTGGGAGCCTACCAC
Source organism: Xestospongia muta (assembly GCA_963693285.1). NCBI lineage: Eukaryota > Metazoa > Porifera > Demospongiae > Haplosclerida > Petrosiidae > Xestospongia > Xestospongia muta. The sequence goes on along the minus strand of OY848923.1, from coordinate 6,779,420 downwards.
TAGCACAAAACTCATCACTGTCTATATGACCTGTTCCTTTACTGATGGTACAACAAAACTGGATTCAGACAAGATACGTCATGTTCTAGAAGAGGTAAATTGTAGTTTATTATTAGTTACTGATAACTTGACATTGTACAGAAGTTTCAATCGGAAGGACAACTTCAAATAAATGTTTATGTACTTGGTACTACAGAGAATCAAGCAGGAAAGACATTGAGTGCATCTAACATAATTACACTTGATATTAATGTATATGGAATAAATATAACACATGAAGAAATACATCAAGCTATAGCCAATTACCTTGGACCAGAATACAAGTGAATTGTCTCAATAAGTGTATGCTATAAAATTACGTATCCTACCAGACTAGATATGATAGAACCAATCCGAGATCATAATTGCATAAAGGGCATTTTGATAAGTGAGGAGATAACTCTTACTTCAAATGGAACTGATTATGTAGTCCCTAAAGGAACTGGTTTCATTCTGTATCTGTCCGATGGTGAGCTCAAAAATTTTATTGATAACACACGATATAGTGTAAAAAATTTATACATATATTTTATACTATCTCTATAGATGATGAGAGTCAGGAGAAGCGTTGTCAAGTTTATGCTACAACAGAAGATGTTACATTGAGTTATACACATGTAGAGGATGTCGATGTCTTTACAGCTAATGTTTCTCCTTTTATATTAAAAAGAGGTAATGATTTGTAATTATTAAATATTTGAATTAGCATGTATCCTTTATGTACAATCTAATATGTAGACTAATATAATTTATAAAACAACCACTTTGAGTATACTCAGTCACTTCTATACCGAGTGTACTAAAACAGTAAATGTCACTAATCCTTCTCATGACATTTTAATGTGATAATTGAAAATAAACAGCATTGACAGATTTCTATCACACATGTACATATGTCTCTTCAAGATGTGTTAGATATGTATATATAAATTATACATGGTAATCTTTTCTATTTAAGAAATTGATTTAAGTTTTGACACACTATTGTTTTTGTAGGCTTTCCTCTAAATTTAATGTTTTAAGAACAATGTTTATTTTATTTTTATAGACATGAGAGTCAATCCATTATTGACAGTGTATTTGATATGCTATTTTAAAATAAGAGACACCTCACTTTTCAACACTGATAACATTGCTGACTTTCTACAACAAGTACATCATTAGAGAAGAAACTATATATTATTACTTGTTTTTCTACATACCATAGACTTATCAGTCAACATCTCCACAGCCAATTGTTTATCATGTGTATGAGGTAGAATCTATTCCTCACACTGTCTCACCTCCTGACTCACAACTGATTGGATTCGATTGTCAAATATTGGGAGTAGAAATAACTGTCGAAAATGTTTACTTGAACATAAGTCTATATTTTGGTCGTGATTATATGTAAGTATGTATCCTTTCAATATCAAATAATTATAATGACCTTTTTATAGAGTTATGCCACCACATTGAAGATTAAAATGATATATTTTGTCATGTGTGTTTAGCTGACTCAATTTATTAGTGTCTGGCATGTATAGTATATTCTTTCTATATTTCTAAAAGATAAATTAAATTCATTTGAGATTGTTATTCGTACTTTAGGAAATATTCTTTCCTTTTTTTGCCAAAATATTTGGGTAATAATGAAATCATTAACATATGAATATTTGAGATTTTTATATTTATGTTTGAATGGATTGGTTAATTTGTCCAATCAATGTTCATTCAATTAACATACAATACATGATAAGTAACTGAGAGGTTGTAAGCATCACAACGTTTTCATATAGTAATATACTACTGACAGTAGTGTAATGGTATTATAATAATTTACTATTGACAGTAGTACTAATGTAATAGTTTAATGTCTCATATAAAGTAATACTGTTTCAATTGCTATAGTTACTACAAAATTATAATTTGTGCACTTTAAGAAATGACTATTCAATAAGGTGTTATCTATTGTGTTCACTCAGTGGTAACAGCCACTATTGATTGTGTAACAAGTGCTTATGTTGTAGGACATGAGACCTTTAAGAATTTTATTTTCACACCATCAAAGTTTATATCTAAGGAAAGTCTAGTGTCTTGTTGCTTGTAGTAATTTATTACAGTAATGTTGAAAAGTTCACACTACATGTGCAAATATAATATTGTATTTCTTTATCTGTTTGTCACCGTACTTTTTTGTTCTGTTAATATAATTATTTGTTTATCCTTGAAACATTGTATGTTGGAATGAAAGTACAAATGGAAAAAGAGATAAATTGTCACCTTTCTCTGCACATAATCATACCATAACACCAGTCTGAGTGTGACAAGTGGGGTGTTTTAGAGATATCATCAAATGCTATCAAAACATGGTAGTATAATTATCGTTGTAAAAATAAATTGATGTCAATTGGTTGATCTGTCTAAATTCATTAAATGTACTCCATACTGGTTCAGGGAAATATACAGTACCAGGTGGGACCAATTTTTTGCTAGTTTCATCTGCTAAAGGTCCAGATTATACATAATGCATTGGTTTGTAGCTATTATTCTTTGTTTAGTTATTGTTGTGGATATAGTCTGTCACTTCAAATGTGATGATAAAGAAGAATAATCCTCTCTTTTGAAAGCTTTATAAAAGGTAAAATCATATAAAGTACAGTTTTTACTATAGCTCTTGAAGCCAGACATTCTGCTCACAAACAAAACACAATGCATATACGAATTATTACAGTATAAAGTGGGTCATGATTAACTTATAAGGTAATCATGGCCCACTCACTCTATATATATATATATATATATATCTTGTACATTTAATTATTTCAATAGTTTACATGAGAACCAGATATAGATAAGATCGATATATAATGAGCTCTTCACACAGTATAAAGTGGGCCATGATTACCTTATAAGGTAATCATAACCCACTCCATACTGTGGAAATACATAATACCAGTACTATTACACAGTACCATTTAATGTACTATGAATTGACTATTCATTCACAGATAATGGATACAATTATGATATTCTAGATCTTCTGTAGACTAACTATAACAAGTGTTAATTGTCCATTACCCACATGTACGGAAGCTGAAGGCGGACATCCAATTCCAAATCTACTTTCCATCACTCATTGAAGTAAAGCGTGAAGCGCAAGCACCGCGAGCTGTCCCTTAGAATGGAGCGAAGCGACATGTTTCTAATTGGGGTGGGGTTATAGGATTCTAGTTGTTAACTATTCCATTGAAGGATAGAAAATAGAATTGGAATTTGAATGTTTTGGAAAGCTGCAAAGTAGAATTGCAAATGTTTGGCAAACTTCAAAGAAGAGTATATGAAATTCGAAATAGATTTGGATGTCCACCTTCAGCTTCCGTACACATGAATAGGTGTCTGGTTCTGTTGTCTAATTCTGTTCTAGAATGTTCTATAGACTAATTATAATAAGTGTTGATATATTACAGAACATCATAAAGTGGGCCTCTTCACACAGTATAAAGAGGGGCATGCTTACCTTATAAGGTATTATTTTGATATATTAGAAATCATTGTGAAGATGTCTTTTTTGACAAACCTATTTCAATAACAATGAAATAACTTTAACATTTTTAAGATTCTTTGATTTATATTCAAATGGATTGGTGATTATGAACCGTTTAAATAAAATCTGGATACATATATATTATAAGTGATAATTGGGTTATGAAAGAATTAATAATCAAATAATACAAGAAATGTGAATTGAATGATCAAAAGGGTCTTCTTATATGGATGGTGAATGACATACTAATCAAGTGATATATGCGATATGAAAATGTGATATTTTGGTCGTGATTATATGTAAGTATGTATCTTTTCAATATCAAATAATTATAATGACCTTTTTATAGAGTTATGCCACCACATTGAAGATTAAAGTTATATATTTAGTCATGTGTGTTTAGCTGACTCAATTTATTAGTGTCTAGCATGTATAGTATATTGTTTCTATATTTCTAAAAGATAAATTAAATTCATTTGAGATTGTTATTAGTACTTTAGGAAAGATTCTTTCCTTTTTGTCAAAATATTTGGGTAATAATGAAATCATTAACATATGAATATTTGAGATTTTTATATTTATGTTCAAATGGATTGGTTAATTTGTCCAATCAATGTTCATTCAATTAACATCCAATACATGATAAGTAACTGAGAGGTTGTAAGCATCACAACGTTTTCATATAGTAATATACTACTGACAGTAGTGTAATGGTATTATAGTAATTTACTATTGACAGTAGTACTAGTGTAATAGTTTAATGTCTCATATAAAGTAATACTGTTTCAATTGCTATAGTTACTACAAAATTATAATTTGTGCACTTTAAGAAATGACTATTCAATAAGGTGTTATCTATTGTGTTCATTCAGTGGTAACAGCCACTATTGATTGTGTAACAAGTGCTTATGTTGTAGGACATGAGACCTTTAAGAATTTTATTTTCACACCATCAAAGTTTATATCTAAGGAAAGTCTAGTGTGCTGTTGCTTGTAGTAATTTATTACAGTAATGTTGAAAAGTTCACACTACATGTGCAAATATAATATTGTATTTCTTTATCTGTTTGTCACCGTACGTTTTTGTTCTGTTAATATAATTATTTGTTTATCCTTGAAACAAATAATTATATTATTTGTTTCTCTGCACATAATCATACCACAACACAAGTCTGAGAGTGACAAGTGGGGTGTTTTAGAGATATCATCAAATGCTATCAAAACATGGTAGTATAATTATCATTGTAAAAATAAATTGATGTCAATTGGTTGAATTGGATACATAATACAGAATGAGATGCTGAAATTTATATAAATCAAACTTTTCAAAATATACACATACTAATTGTGTACATGATGTCATACAGTTCATTGTCACAGTCATAAAGATTCTGTTTAAAGTCTTATTAGTTAGACAAAAGAATGATCATTGATGTTAAAACATAATCAGTTAAAATAACCAATTATTTCAGTGGTTTACATGACAATCTGGTAGATAAGATAGAATGCACGATATAATAGTGGGCCTCTTCACACAATAAAAAGTGGACAATGGTTACCTTATAAGGTATATATATATATATATATATATACATATATATATATATGTATATATAATCTATATTTTGTACATGTAATGCACTGACTGCTTTATATATAAGGCAGTGTAACAGTGTGCTAAATTTTTGTAGACAGTGCAACAATCATTATGGCAGAGAGCAAAGAAGTACAACATCTGATCAGTCTAAACACATTAAATATACTCCATATAGTCTAAACACATTCAATATACTCCATACAGTACCAGGTGGGACCAATTTTTTGCTAGTTTCATCAGCTAAAGGTACAGATTATACATAATGCATTAGTTTGTAGCTATTATTCTTTGTTTAGTTATTGTTGTGGATATAGTCTGTCACTTCAAATATGATGTTAAAAAAGAACAATCCTCTCTTTTGAAAGCTTTACAAAAGGTAAAATCATATAAAGTACAGTTTTTACTATAGCTATTGAAGCCAGACATTCTGCTCATAGACAAAACACAATGCATATACGAATTATTACAGTATAAAGTGGGTCCTTACATACAATATAAAGTGGGTCATGATTACCTTATAAGGTAATCATGGCCCACTCACTCTCTCTCTCTCTCTCTCTCTCTCTATATATATATATATATATATCTTGTACATCTAATTATTTCAATAGTTTACATGAGAATCAGATATAGATAAGATCAATATATAATAAGCTCTTCATGCAGCATAAAGTGGGCCATGATTACCTTATAAGGTAATCATAACCCACTCTATACTGTGGTAATACATATTACCAGTACCATTACACAGTACCATTTAATGTACTATGAATTGACTATTCATTCACAGATAATGGATACAATTATGATATTCTAGATCTTCTGTAGACTAACTATAACAAGTGTTAATTGTTTATTACCCACATGTATGGAAGCTGAAGGCGGACATCCAATTCCAAATCTACTTTCCATCACTCATTGAAGTAAAGCGTGAAGTGTGAGCACTGCGAGCTGTCGCTTAGAATGGAGCGAAGCGACATGTTTCTAATTGGGGTGGGGCTATAGGATTCTAGTTGTTAACTATTCCATTGAAGGATAGAAAATAGAAATGGAATTTGAATGTTTTTGGAAAGCTGCAAAGTAGAATTGCAAATGTTTGGCAAACTTCAAAGAAGAGTATATGAAATTCGAAATAGATTTGGATGTCCGCCTTCAGCTTCCGTACACATGAATAGGTGTCTGTTTCTGTCGTCTAATTCTGTTCTAGAATGTTCTGTAGACTAATTATAATAAGTGTTGATATATTACAGAACATCATAAAGTGGGCCTCTTCACACAGTATAAAGAGGGGCATGCTTACCTTATAAGGTATTATTTTGATATATTAGAAATCATTGTGAAGATGTTTTTTTTGACAAACCTATTTCAATAACAATGAATTAATTTTAACATTTTTGAGATCTTTGATTATATTCAAATGGATTGGTTAATTTGTCCAATCAATGTTTATTTATTTAACATATAATACATGATAAGTTAATGAGAGGTAGTAAGCATCACAAAGTTTTAATTAATAGTAATATACTACTGACAGTAGTGTAATGGTATTATAGTAATTTACTATTGACAGTAGTACTAGTGTAATAGTTTAATGTCTCATATAAAGTAATACTGTTTCAATTGCTATAGTCACTACAAAATTGTAGTTTGTGCACTTAAAGAAATGACTATTCAATAAGGTGTGTCTATTGTGTTCACTCAGTGGTAACAGCCACTATTGATTGTGTAACAAGTGCTTATGTTGTAGGATATGAGATTTTTAAGAATTTTATTTTGACAGCATCAAGGTTTATATCTAAAGTAAGTCTAGTGTGTTGTTGCTTGTAGTAATTGAGTACAATAATGCTGAAAAGTTCACGCTACATGTGGAAATATAATATTGTAATTTTCCTATTTCAATTGGTTGAATTGGATACATAATACAGGATGAGATGCTGAAAATTATATAAATAAAACTGTTTCAAATTTACACACTAATTTATGTATAGTCAGTCATACAGTACATTGTCAGAGCTATAAAGATTCAGTTTAAAACTTTATTAGTTAGACAAAAGAATGATCATTGATGTTAAAACAAGCAATTATTTCAGTGGTTTACATGAGAATCTGGTAGAAAAGATTGAAAGCACAACATATAGTGATCCTCTTCACACATTAAAAAGTGGGGCTCTTCACACAGTATACATAAAATGCACTAAAGTGCTTAACCTCGCTGCGGTGCCCAGTGTAAATCTATACTGCAGAGTGCATGTATAAGTACATTTAGAGTGGACAAGGTGTTGTCAAATTATTGATAGGATCACGTGATACACATTACAAACTGTTGTTTGATGACTCAGCATTTCTCTTCAATCAAAGGGAAAAAAGCTTTGTTGTTTACGAATCTAGCACTTAATCTTGCTTGGCAATTGAATGATACTATTACTTACTCAGTTACAGCTTCACAGACATGTCAATCAGAGTGCAAAGTACCCAGTAAACGACAAAGCTTTTTTCCCTTTGATTGAAGAGAAATGCTCAGTCATGAAACAACAGTTTGTATTGTGCACCACGTGATCCATCAATAATTTGACAACACCTTGTCCGATCTTAAATGTACATGTACATGTACTCTGCAGTATAGATTTACACTGGGCACCACAGAGAGGTTAAGCACTTTAGTGCATTTTTATTACATGACGCTTTAAAATGTTTCAATATTTCATATACAAAATGTATGTATCCTACCAGACTATATATGATAGAATCATTCCAAGATTTGATAAAAGGCATTTTGATAAGTGAGAAGGTAACTATTACTTCAAATAGAATCATTCTGTATCTGTCTGATGGTGAGCCAAAAATTGAATTGATAACATATGATATGGTGTAAAAATTTATACATACATACATATATATATATATATATATATAATGAGAGTCAAGAGAAGCGTTGTCAAGTTTTTTCTACAACAGAAGATGTTAAATTGAGTTATACACAAGTAGAGGATGTCCATATCTTTACAGCTAATTATTCAACCATTTGTTACCAAGGAGGTAACCTTTGTGCTTATTAAGTATTTCAACTGACCTACTTGCTTTATGTACAAATCTAATATGTTGATTAATATAATTTATACAACAACCACTTTGAATACTCAACTGTTTCTATACTGAGAGCACTACAACAGTTCTAATCCTTCTCATTAGTTGATATTTAAAATAAAACAGCATTAACTGATAAATGTATTAATATATACTAATGTAGTTGTTTGTTGAAGATCTACTAGATGTGTATATATAATTATAGTAATTTTTTCTATTCAAGAAAATACTATAAGTTTTGTCACACTACTGCTTCTATAGGATTAACTCTAGATCTAATGTTTAAGTATAACATTAAAACTATAATGTCGGACAATATTTATTTGTTTTTATAGATCTGAGACCTGCTCCATACTTGACAATGTATTTTAGTGTAACAGATATCTCACTTTTCAACACTGATACCATTGCTGCCTTTCTAAAACAAGCACATCATCAGAGATGAAACTATATAAGTTATTACATGTTTTTCTAACTATCATTGATTTATCAGTCAAGATCTCAACAACTGATGATTGGATTCAATTGTCAAAAAGTGGAATTACGAAGAACAGATGTCAATGATGTTTACCAAAGTATAAGGGATTATTTTCGTCATCATGACTATATGTAAGTGTCCTTTCAATATCAATTCATATAATGACCTTTTTTATAGAGTTGTGCCACCACCCTGAAGACTAAAGACATGTATTTTGTTATATGTGTTTAGCTGACTCATTTTGTTAGTATTTAGTATGTGCAGAGGTTTTTTGTTTACTTCTAAAAAAATATTGCTAATTTCACAATATATAAAAATTGACTGGTTCATTTTACCAATATACTGTTAAAAAGGTTGTATGAACATAGCAAATTATTCAATATAGTAAACATCATGTACAATTTTCATTACTAATGTAATATATGTACTATGGAATTGACTATTCATGTAAACAATTGTTAGAACTATGATAATTAAATGCTTGACCAAAACTATTACTATGAAATTCATATATATATACATAAAATATTTTGTGCGGTTGTATGCAACCAAAATGTAGATGAGTTAGTTGAGCAACTTATTTATTTTAGCTGTGAAATAAATTCAAGATTATTTTAGATACATCAAAAATTATTCTAAAATGTCTTTTTTGGCAAACCTACTTGAGTAACAATGAACTAATTAGCTAACTATTATCTGAGATTTTCGATTTATGTTCATTTATTTTATGTATAATACATAAGTTACTGAGAGGTAGTAGGCATTACAAGTTTTCATTAATAGCAATATATTACTAGTAGTAGTGTAATATCTCATATAAAGTAATACTGTTTCAATTGCTATAGTTACTGCAGTTTGTGTACTTTAACAAATAACTACTTGGGTAAGAACAAAACAATTGACTTACAAATGAATGGGTCAGTACAAGAGGGGCCTAACCCACTAATTTGGCAGAAATAATTTTTTTCCAGAAATAAACAGTAGATGAATTGCTGCACCAAGTCTGAAAGTTGCAGTTTCATGCACAAACAAGAAGGAGTTAAAAATAATTTTAAAAATTCTCATGATTTTTCCTGTTTATTAGATTTATTTACGGTAGAAAGGTTTCCACCTCGTGTTCGCTTTTGAGAGAGCAGAGAGGAGATGGACGTACATGATACTTCTACAGACGAGTCTAGTCGCTCCACTGATGAATCTGACCGTGAGATTGACGGTGCCAATATTTCTGGCAAGATTTATAGTAGAAAGCGGCTTCGCAAGACAGAACAGTGGAAGAGAAATAAGCGCAAGTGTTTAAGAAATCGTGGTAAAGAGTATGTGAATTCCAAAGGTGTTATTGTTTCACCGAGGATGTGCGGAAAAGACTGTAAGTGTTCACTACGTTGCTTTGAGAAAGTACCTCAAGTTGACAGAGCTAGAATCCTTAAAGAGTTTAATAACCTTGCAAGTTTCGATATACAAAACGCTTACTTACACGGACTTATTCATGGCATTGAACCAAAAAGACGATATACTACTAAAGGTGTCAACAGTAAACGCAAGAAGACATTTGTTTACTATGTGAGACTTCATGGTAAAGAAATGAGAGTTTGCCAAGCTGCTTTTTGTAGCATTCATGGTATTTCTGTTAAGAGAATCAGAAATATTAGAGTGAAGGACTGCACTCCACCAATTGACCAGAGAGGAAGGCATGATAATAGACCCAGTCGTACTCCTGAAAACAGCATTGAATGTGTGAAGGCTCATATTTCCTCTTTTCCACGTCAGACAAGTCACTACTCACGAACAAATAATCCCAACAAGAGGTACCTCTCACCAGACCTAAACATCAAGAAAATGCACGCACTTTACCTTCAGAAGTGTGATGAAGTGGGCTGGCCATCAGTTTCTGAGCCCACTTATAGAAGAATATTTTGTGAAAAATTTAACTTTTCATTTGGTTCACCACGTTCGGATACCTGTAAGGTGTGTGATACTCTGAACTGCCATGTCAATGATGCTGCAGATGAAGGAACTAAATGTCAATTTCAGGAAGAACTTAAAGAACATCATGAGAAGGCGGAGCTTGGCTTTAAGTCACTTCGGGAGGACACAGAACTTGCTAGAAAACTTTCAGATTCGACTTTGGTTATTTCATTCGATCTGCAACAGAATCTTCCTACTCCTCACATCCATACAGGGTTAGTGTTCTATTTAAGACAATTATGGGTATACAATCTTGGTATCCACAATTGTGGAACTGGCGATGGATATATGTGTATGTGGCCAGAGAATGTGGCAGGACGTGGCTCAGATGAGATAGCATCATGCTTACTGAATTTTTGTCAGTCATTACCAGTTGTGCGTAAGCACTTGATAGCTTATAGTGACTCTTGTGGTGGTCAGAATAAGAATTTCTATATAGTATGTTTTTGGGTGTATGCAATTATCAGAGGATTCTTTGAAGTCATTGACCACAAATTCTTAACTCCTGGGCATACTTACTTGCCATCAGACCGAGATTTTGCCTTAATTGAGAAGAAAAAGAAGGAAAATGAAGTTTTTATCCCTTCACAGTGGTTTAGCCTGGTAGAAAGTACTCGGACAAAGAAGCCGTTTCAAGTAGCTCGAACCAAGAGAGAAGACTTCAAAAGTTTGAAGACATTCTCTAAGAAATTTGTAAACAGGAAGAAGACTGCAGATAAGGAACAACTTTCATTTCAGAAGATAGCTTGGTTTCCTTTCTCAAAATCAGAGCCTACAAAGGTGCTTGTTCGTCATACTCTTCAGGAGGAGGAACCATGGAAGGTTTGGAATATTGGTCGAAAAGGAGTGAAATACACATCATCTCAGTTATTGGAAATCAAGTATAGTGCTGACAATCCAATTAATTACAAAAAATTGGAAGATTTAAAGAAAATAAAACCTTTCATTCCTGAAGCCTATCATCCTTTCTATGACAATTTGACATCTTCTTTGGAGGAAGTGGACACAGATGCAGAATACATAGATAGTGACTGATCATGTTAACCTCTATTACCATTTGTGCTCTTTGTTCAAGCATTTTTTGCAATTTATTCATTAAAAATTTGGCATAAAAAATGTTTCTGAATTTTAATCTAAATTTTGCAATGATTACCTTAAAATTTAATTTTCTCAAAAAGCAATTTTTGTGGCTTGGGCCTCTTTTGCACTAACCCATTCAAATATCTGAGATTTTGACAATAAATTGGTTAATTTATCCAATCAAAGTTTATTTTAACATAAATAAGTTATTGAGAGGTAGTAAGCAACACAAAGTTTTCATTATTGTAATATACTAGTGAAAGAGGATATGTTTCAATTGCTAGAGTTTGTGTACTTTAACAAATAACTACTCAATGAAGTGTGTCCAAAGTATTGATTCCATAGTAACAGCCTTCACACTCAGAATTGTGTTTATTACTTAAAAATGAATTTATAAATATTAAAATAATAACATGATAAATGCAATAGAGGTATTATTTAAATTAATAATCATAACACTCTCTAATTAATTATATTAATAACATAATCATATATCAGTCTGTCAACAAGTCAGTGTATCAAGAAATAACAGCAGACTCTTTTCTAACTAGTTAGCAGTGAACTTGCAACTACATTCACACTCATGAATGTAGTTGCAAGATAAAAATGCAATTATGATTTTTAAAATAATAACATGATACATATGAATGATCCAATAGAGGTATTAGTTGAATTAACAATCATAGCATTCTATAATAAGTTATATTAATAACATAATCATACATCAGTCTGTCAACAAGTCAGTGTATCAAGAAATAACAGCAGACTCTTTTCTAACTAGTTAGCAGTGATGTCAACATTTAATCTAATCGTATCTGTATAATAAATAAGGTGTATCTTGATCGAATTTTCCTCCTGTGTAGCTAAGTTCAACAACAACTATCTCAACTAAACAAAGCAATACAAAATCAATGGTTTTTATACACTAAGTAATACAAGAACATTCTAGAACACATAACATTGGGTAGGATGAAACAAACCCACATACATGATCAAATGCAGGTTATTAATAAGGTCAGTAAATTAACAACAGAATACATACAAGTTAAGTAACACTTGATAATGACAGTCAAGAGTGTATCCCCAACATATCTAAGTATTGATTCCATAGTAACAGCCTTTATACTCAGGATTGTAACTATTACTTAAAAATGCAATTATAATTGTTAAATAGTAACATGATAAATATGAATAATGCAATAAAATTGTTAGCACTCTCTAATAAGTTATATTAATAACATAATCATATATCAGTCTGTCAACAAGTCAGTGTATTGAGAAATAACATCAGACTCTTTTCTAACATGTCTTATTATATATAGAACTATAGATATGATGACACATACTGTGAACAAAGTAGTTATGGTACTAAAGAAAAGACAAGTTACACTACCAATGTTCCAGTTGGCTGGAGTTACATCTACTGTAATATTTCCTCGATTTTTATTGCTAGATCTTGCCAGAAGACAGATGTAGTCTTGTGTATCACTTATGGTAGAATCAGTGACAGGGACAGTACATGAAGTGACATTAGAAGTCAGAACACATTTCTCTGAAGTCAGATTAGATATGTCATACTCTTCCAAATTTCCTGTGATTGTTACATTGACGTAAAGATATCTTGTTAACCCTGCAGCAAAGTAGTAGAAGGTATTTGGATAGAGATGGTATAGGACAATGTGTTTTTGAAGTGTGGTATTCACTGAACTGATAGTACAATCTTTGCTAGTAGTAGGACTGTTCTGTCTATCTGTTGAGTATAAGTAATGATTATAATTTTGGTAATTATCAAAAATGTGTAGTTCAAGAGGACAAACAGTAAAATTAACATCAGCTCTGAAACTGAAGGTATACATAAGTGTACCATTACCAGATGAATAGATTGGTGCATCATTGTACAGAATGTTAAAATGTGTACGACGATTTATACGAACTGGTTTATACTTAAAGTTTACTTGTTTTGGTTGTTTTGATATATAGTCCAGAGTACTTTTACTCGTTTTATAAAGAGTTATTTTTGCTGGATCGTTTTTATATCCTTTAACATTACTGATAGTAACTTCTTTAATCCAAAGTGTGTTATAACAACTGGGTTCTATAATCACTGATGTATTACCTCCAATATCATGAACTGAATGTAAAGAAGTGTGTGGTAGACCATTGTAAAAAACAACTAAACCACTAATAGACAGGATTGTTAAAAGCAGTGGTATGACTACCAATAGTATAGAACATAATGTGCATTTTATTGTACAGAAAAGACCTACAAAATGATTATGTAGATAACACGTTATATCATGTTTATTAATAGTAACTCACATCTTTTGTTTGAGACTATTTCTAAGATAAACTTGTTAATTTTAGCATTGTCTATTTCAACACTATCACATTCAAAGTCATCATCTATTCATATAGAAAATCACATTAAAATTATGTAGATGAATATAGTTTTCATGTAAAACATCAGTTGTTTTAACAACCAGTTTGTAGCTAACATGTAGGAAGATAACAATGGAATTTAGACTTATGATGTGAATTACTCAATGTGCAATTTGTTGGTGTGGTATACTATTTATTACAAAGCAAAAAAATTAACGTGAATTATAGTTCTATATTCTATGTATAGTAATCTTTTTATATAAACTAGTACTAGTTAGTTGTTTAAAGTAACATATTAATTTTTACATCGTTATGCAATCCAATGGTGTCACAGTAAATGTAAATATCAGTTTGATTGTGTCAGTTCTAAATGAATAATGTAGTTTAAATTGGACATATTATGTGAACAACAAGTTAGCAGTTATGTCAACCATTAATTTAATCTTATCTGTATTGTAAACTGTGTAAACAGTGTGGGTAGAGCAGTGCCAATAGTACAAAAGAGTAGTGGAAATGTGGTCATATATATCTATCCCAAAGTAAGCACCAAAATAATTGAACTGACAGTGAAAAATCCATTTGTGGAAGTTAAAATGATTAATAAATTACTACTTATAAATAAACTCACCTAATTCTTGTAACTGTAATTCACTCCAATCTGGTACTATGAGACTTTGACGGACACAAAATTCTCGAAGATATTCAACTTGTAGAGGACAACCAGCTGCTTCAAGCCATGCAAACATATAAACCAGATGATTCAGAATAAGAACATTCCTATCTTGTAACAGTTCTAAAAGATGTGAGCGTGACAAGATTCGAGATATATGATACTCAGGAAGAAATGTGAGTCGAGCTAGTTCTTTAAATTTTCGATATTTTTTTTCTGAAATTTCTCCCAATATAAATGATAGAGTCAAAGTTAAGTCCATCAACTGGTTTTGTTCCAAATGAATCTCCATGTTAACAAATGGTAGCAAACCTCTTAAAAGTGGTTTAGGAAATCCAACAAGAATAAGCATCTGATAGATCAGTGAGGGTGCATGCTGAGGTATCTTCTGTTCTAACAGTTGATAGAGGTCTATAAATGTGTCAGCATTTTCTAGTTGTTGTCTTGGTATATCTAGGAGGAAGCAAGCCAGTTTGAGAGAATGGAATTGATGTTCACTAAGACCAGGTTCAATGTTGACAAGTTGAACTCTTAATGTTCTCTTGAACTGAAGATTCGACTGTGCAGATATCATTACTGGACAGTAGAAGGTAGTCTCATATCTAGACCTACAACAATAGGGAATAATAGATTTGGTGAATCGTCTGTGTATGCAATAAATAACCAAAGTGAGCTAGGAATATTATTAACTACGAAGGCAGGAAATAATTTTAGAGTTATTAAATAATAGGACATTTGCGAAAGGTATAATTAGAAAAAGGAATATTACAGTCTGGGGGTGTTGCGCTTTAAATAGAGTAATATTGCCATAGAGACACGAGTACGAAAGATGAGTAAACTTACTGAAGCTGATGTACCAGGACTCTCTGTGCATTTATGTATGCCAGTAATCATCGGAACTTGAGTGTTGAAATCCAAATCTCTCTATGGACGCCTGCTAAGAAACGCAAGTTCCCCACAGAAAACCTATCAACTATTCCAACTCAAGTAACATCAAGGCCAAGAAAGCCACCGAAGCAAAGGCAAGTAATCAAACTGTGGCCATTTTAGTGAATCTGAGCCTGGAAACACTCCAAGTTGCAAGATGATACTTTTACGTGGTTTATGCTTTGGGTAAAATAATTCACGGAGAATGTGTATTAAAAATGTTTTTAAGTACACGTATGCATTTATTAATCAAGTCATAATCAGTAGAAATTCTTTCAACCAGAATGCCTTTCGTAGTATAAATGCAGAAATCACACCAGCTATACAGATTGGAACAAACATTTACTTGATGGTAGTATGCGTGATCTCTCTTCAATTGGAACTTTCCATTTTTATCAATAAAGCAATAAAAGGTTGTATCTTGACAATATTTATTTGGAGGGATATCCTGCATTGAGTATGGACACTTAACTTCCAAGATGCCATTAGGAGGGTTGTAAGTTGGGTCAACAACTACTCCATCAGGAGAGGTTCCAATCCATCCCTTTTGAGGGTGAATAAAGAAACCACAATCTTTAACAGTCAAGTTCGGATGATTACTGGCATACATAAATGCAGAGAGAGGTTCCTGGTACATCAGCTTCAGTAAGTTTACTCATCTTTCCGTACTCGTGTCTCAATGTGAGTTTATGGCAATATTACTCTAATTAAAGCGCAACACCCTCAGACCGTAATATTCCTTTTTCTAATTATACCTTTCGCAAATGTCCTATTAGAACATGCTGCACAAAATTATCTTAAAAATTCCACTATAATATAGTGGAATTATATTAGAGTTAAAAGTTTTGGTTAAATCAAATAGCAATTTTTATTCCTGTCACAATCACCATATCATTATAAGTCATTATTAATGTGTATTTGTGGTTATCATACTATACTTAGTAATCACTATTTTAATACAGATCAGTTTACTTCTTAAGTGTTGTGAGGTGTGTTATTTATAGCATTCTATGGACTACATTAATTAAAACTAGATTTGACTTCCTTGCATCATATGGGAGGGAGTATATCTCACCCTCACTGTGGCTGTAAGGTGTAAAGCCATGTGATTAGCTACAAATCTTCTTGAATGGTCTAACCAATTAAAGTAGAGGTTTGGCCAACTCTCAGACACATAAAGAGTGTCATGAGTGTTCTAATGGAAAGAAAACTAAAAAGTCATTCAAGCTGAAGCCAAAGGAATAGAGAAGTCATTGAATGCACACACAGATGTGATAGCTAATGTAATAAATATATGATGTTTGTTAGTAATGTTTGGTAAACAATTCTTTAAAGTGATTTCCCGATGACATAATTAATATCATTAGTCTAGACAACTGTAGTATGAAACCAACTAACAGAAATATCAAGAAATGTTTTTTAAAACAATACATGTATAGTATACATATAATATATCATGTCTTAGATCATGAGATAAAACACACTAAACAAATACAAGGTTGAGGTGATCAACCATCTTTATAGCAGATATAGTTTCTCTCTCTCTCTCTCTCTCGTTCTCCAGTCTTTTTCTCTAACTTCAATCAACATGCACTCCTTAATATGTGGGCATCCCTTACAACTTAAATTTAAAGTATTAACTTTTTAAAGAAGTTAATATCTTAAATTTAAGTTGTAGGGATGCCACATATTAAGGAGTGTTGAGTGACACTAATATTATCGACAGGTTGATAGGTTTGTAACCAATAATGTGATATCTGCAAATCCACTATCAACTCTAAGTACAATAAAATCTAATAACTGAAACACTTGGCTTTAAAAAAGTCCAGACAACAGGTGTCTTTAAAAGTCTGCATTGTTTATTGGAATTCATAGTAATAACTGCCACAGTAATTAATGCATTGTCCATATATGGACATGGCTATTTTTTATTAAAACTTTAAAGTGGCAGGGCTGTTATAACTAAAATCTAAAAGTCGTTTTAGATTGAAGCAATGAATGAGAGTCTTCAGTGTAATGTTTTTAAAGGAGTATTGTTGAGCTGTAAGGTAACTGTCAGCTCACCTAACTCTAAAATGCTGATTGTGCCTCGTGGAACAAAGTTTCAATTACTACCAAAGAAAGGTGAGTATGTCTATATATACATCTATAGTCCACAATATATTGGTGTTTGTAGTGAGCACTGAGGAGATTGAAGCTGGTATAAAATCATTGACTGTCTATTTGACATGTTCCTTTAAATGTGAGGGTGATAGTTCAGCATAATTAGATTCAGACAAGATAAGTGATGAACTGAAAAAGGTACATATTACATTTGATTTCTAGTGCTACTATTGGATGTTATAATTATATAGAAATTTAAATCTGAAGGACCATTTGATGCACATATTTATCTGATGGATGCCACAGAGCAAGCAGCTGCAACACAAACTACTGCTAAGAAGATTATGCTAGATATCAATATACAAGGGATGAGCGTTACACATGAACAAGCATACGAGGCTATTGTGAATTTTCTTGGACCAGAATACAAGTGAATTATATTTACACGCAATTATATGTTATGCCTGAATACAACAGATTAGAAATGCTACGTTTTAAACAAACTTATGAGATCACATTAAGAAGCCAAGTGGTAGTACTAACTCAAGTTTATGAAGAGGATTATATACTTCCCAAAGGAACTGTTTTCTATGTCCGTGTGCTTGATAGTGAGACAATCATAAAATTTTAAATGTTTGGACTTTATGATCTATGTATATATATGTATATATATATACATGTAGGTGCTGAGAGCCATGAGAAGTACACAAATGTTGCTTATAAAACTATTGATAATGTGAAATGTGTTCATTCATATATCAAGAAATGGGACACAGTATTCCACTTTTTTAAACCTGCTGAATCACCATTAATTCTTGAAAGTAAAATAATTTTCAATATATAAATATATACATATATTTATAAATAAATTTGTATAACTATATTTGATATGTATTATATCCAATAATGGATTAATCATGTAACATAATTAATAATCATCTTAGACAAAATTTTAGTATGTAGCAATAAACATCTCTCTAAATTTTTGATTAGTACTTCTTAATTTTTAAAAGAAGTGTATAACATGCAAGAAGCCAAAATTATAAATATGTTTAACAAAATGTATGTCTGTCTCTTCTTTGTTACAGAGAGATCTCCGTCAATGAAAGTTTATTTAACTACTCTTTTCTCAATAGTAGATCATAATCTTTTTAGTACAACTAAAATAGCTGATCATTTAAAAGAGGTGATAATATTTGACACTCATGAAGATGGCATATGATATGTTATTTTATTCTAGGTATATCAATCATTTGGACAATTTGAAAGTTCTGCTTACATAATCATGACTCCTCAAACTGTCTTTCCTCGTGACTCAAAACTAATTCAATTCAGTTCTGAAATAGTTGACTTAGATATATCGAGTGAGAGCGTTTGTTCTACTATGAGTCAATACTTTGGTGCTGATTTTGTGTAAGTGTACATAACTAGTTGTTAATATTGTTATACTCTCCATGTAGTGTTATGTATCCAAATTAAAGGGACCATCGATGATACATATTGAATTATTAACTGTTAGTTGTTTTCATTTTACAGTTCAAACTCTTTTGTGCTTTATATAGAATTAAATTAAAATGTATGCATACATTCTTCTTTAAAACAAAAATATTGTACTATCCATTTGGACAATGTAAAATATATTTTAAAGACAGCTAGTTGGTTAGTTTTTATAGTATAATCTATATGTTTTCCATTCATTAACTATAATGAGGAACTTGTTAGATAATGCAATGTATTTGCTGTGGTCATATAGTGGGAATCATCATAACTACCTATAAATACATTATAATGACTTGATTGTTTTCTTGATCAAATGCCAACATGTTTTATCAAAGGATACAGCAAGAACTGACAGAATGTTCATTTATTTATATAAAAGTATTAACTGATATAATAAAAATTTGATAAAATCACTAACTTAAATTTATTGTATACTTACATAATTTGGATGAATAAATAATTTAAGAGCTGCTAACTAAAATATAAACGAGACAACTACTAAAAAACAAACTAGTTATCATTTAGCAAGTCACTGTATTGTGTAACAATTGCAGACTCTTTCTTAATATGCCAGACCGCATAGAAGATTATAGCAATGATGATAGATACTGTAATAAAATCAGTTACAATACTAATCGAGAGATTGCTGACACTACCAATGTTTTAGATAGCAGGTGTTACATCCACAGTTATATTTCCTATATGTTTATCATTAAACTGAGTAAGAAGACAGATGTAGTCTTTTGTGTAGCTTACACTTGAATGAGCTAATGAAATAGTGCAAGAGGTGGTATCAACTGCAGAACTTAAAATACATTTCACTGAAGTCAGATTTGAGACTTGAAATTCCTCTAATTGTCCAATAATTGTTATATTGACATATAAACCTTTTATTAACCCTACAGCAAAGTAGTAGAAGGTAATTGGATGGAGATGAAAATTTACAATGTGGCTTTGAAGTGTAGAATTCACTGAATTAAGAGTACAATTCGAACTAGTAATAAGACCATTGACATTTGAATATTGATAAATAAATTGATTAAATTCCTGATAGTTATTAAACATGTGTAGTTCAAGAGGACAAATAGTAAAGTTAGCATCAGTTCTGAAACTGAAGGTATAAGTAAGTGTACTATTACCAGATGAATAGATTGGTATGTCACCATATAGAATGTTCATTGGTAAATTTATATCTAAACCAGGTGTATTAAAATAAAATTTTACTTCTTTTGGTTGTTTTTTTCTATAATGGAGATTTTCTCTTGTCTTATAAGGGATCACTATTATTGGATCGTAACCATCATTGTACTTTTAACATTACTGATAGTAATCTCTTTAGTGCAAAAGGTGCTGTAACAGTTAGTTTCAATAATTACTGATGTATTACCTCTAATATCATAAACTGAATGAAAAGAAATGTGTTGTAGACCATTATACAAAAACAAAAACAAGAAAACTAATATAGAGAGGATTTTAAGATGTAAGAACAGCATGGAGTTCAATTCAGCTGTTATTCTAACTCAGCTGTTTTGTGGTTTGTGTTATTATACATACACATACACATATAGTATAAACCACCAAGCAGCTTAGCTAGGACTATTATGTGGTAAACACTGAAGTTAATTGCATATGGCTTCTAATATCACTAACAGTGAGTATAAATTTATCTGTAATCTCGAGGATACTAGATCAACTAAATCTAAAAAACATGTTAAATACATTTATAGTAGATTCATAATATTGTATTGCCCTAACATGACATGCCACTTTTCTGTATGACCTTCACATGTGAATGATAGTTATGCACACATTATATATTACTCACAGGCTCAAGGCAAGTGTCAATTTGGGACTATATAGGCGTAGCATAGCAATAAAATTACATGTATGTATAAACAATTCCTAACGGGGGTAAGAACAGCAAGATAGTCCTAATTCAGCTCAATTGTTATTCTAGCACAGCTATTTTGTGATTTGGGCTACACACACACACACACATAGCACAAACCACAAAGGAGCTTAGGTAGGACAAATATGTGGTTAGGTTAATGGGGTGGTTCTTGGTATACCTTGCCTAAGATGCCATCATGTGACATCACTACTGCAATTTAATAATGAATATCTAAACAAAAGAATACTAGTATGGTGGTATTGCTGGTAATACTAGTATTGTAGGTAATAATGGTATTGTAGGTATTACTGGTACAATAGGTAATACTGGTATTGTTGATAATACTGGTATTGTTGGTAATACTGGTATTGTAGGTAATACTGGTATTGTGGGTAATACTGATATTGTTGGTAATACTGGTAATATTGTAGGTCTACTAGTATTGTTGGTAATACTGGTATTATAGGTAATATTGGTATTATTGGTAATACTGGTATCGTTGGTTATACTGGTATTGTAGGTAATGCTGGTACTGTAGGTAATACTGGTACTGTGGGTGATATAGGTATTATAGGTAATACTAGTATTGTTGGTAATACTGGTATTATAGGTAATATTGGTATTATTGGTAATACTGGTATCGTTGGTTATACTGGTATTTTAGGTAATGCTGGTACTGTAGGTAATACTGGTACTGTGGGTGATATAGGTATTATAGGTAATACTAGTATTGTTGGTAATACTGGTATTGTTGGTATTACTGGTATTGTTGCTAATACTGCTATTGTAGGTAATACTGGTATTGTTGGTAGTACTGGTATTATAGGTAATATTGGTATTGTTGGTAATACTGGTATTGTAGGTATTACTGGTGTTGTTCGTAATACTGGTATTATAGGTGTTTGTCAAGAAGTGCCTTTTTGCTTGTTAATTATGTAAATATTTATTAACAGAATAATATAGCGACTAAGTATACACTATTTGTAATCTAAAATTGATGAGTCAGTCGGCTCCTTTTAGCCTTCCCAGGCAGGTCCAATCTGATTGGTCATTTAAAGCTACATTCTGTTTGGTCAAATCAGTGCATGTAATTTTTCTCAAGCTGGTGATCCTCTAGCTCTGATTATTGTTTACTCCTTTCAGCATGTGGTTGGTACATGGTCGATACATGGTCACCATGTGCCTTCATGTGGTAGCATTGATCTGTCACATTCCTCCCTTCCTACTCTAGTGTGAAGCACATGTAGTGTCCTTCTCCACAGGGGAGGTGAAATAGTGCATTTGCATTGGTGTTTTCTCTTCCTTTCCAGTGTTGAATCTCAAAGGTATTAGGTTGTAGTTTTAGGCTTCATCTTGTGAGATGGGTGTTCTTGTTCGTGAAGGTCTGTAGCCAGGTGAGTGTCTGATTGTCTGTCTGGAGTATGAACAGTTTGCCAAGTAGGTAGGTAGAGAAAGCTTTGACTCCTAGTAGTATGGCTAGGCATTTTTTCTCGACCGTGAAATACTTCTTCTCGCAATCTAATAGCTTCCTGCTAAAATAGGCAATAGGTTGATCTTGTTCCCTTCCTTGGTTAAGTATCACGCTGACTCCTACATCTGAACGTCTGTCTGAAGTTGAATGTTTGGATGAAGTCTGAATTCTTCAGTATCACTGAATGGCTTAGGGCATGGTTGAGCAGTTTCAGTTCCTTCAGTCCATTCTTTTTCAGTACGTCTTTCTTTGTTAGGTTGGTGAGTGGTTCTGCTTTGGTAGCAAGGTTCTGTACAAATCATCAGTAGTATTCAACTATTCCAAGAAAACTTCAGACTTCCTTTTTCGCTCTTGCCTGCTATTGCTTGACTATAGTCTCTTCAGATCACACTCCTCTTTTTCCGATTTTATGTCCTAGATAGATGCATTCACTCACACTAAAGCTACATTTCTTTAGCTTGATGGTCAGTTCAGCATTCTTCAATCTGTTCGAAATCTGTCGAACACTGTCTATTTGCTATCCTCATGTTTCTCTGTAGATGATTATGTCGTCCAAGTAAACTCCTGTGAACTGCTTTGTCCCCCTGAGCACTTGGTCCATCAATTGTTGGAAGGTTGCTAGAGCTCCACTTACTCCAAAAGGGTATTACAGTAAACTGAAGTAATTCTAGTGGGCTAGTGAAAGCTGTCTTCTCTTTGTCTGCTTCTTCTATTGGAACCTGCCAATAGCCTTTGGCTAAGTCTAGCGTGGTTAGATACTGTGATTATATGATGTTGTCTAGCATTTTGTCTATTCTCGGCATGGGATAGGCGTCAAACTTGGTGCCTGTATTTAGCTTGTGGTAATCAATGCAGATTTGGACACTGCAATCTTTTTCTTAATCACAATGATAGGTGAAGCCCAATCCCTGGTCGATGTTTCGACTACTCCGGTTTTTAGTAGTTCGTTGAGCTCAATGACAACATCCTTCTTCAAAGCTGATGGAATATGGTATGGACATTGTCTAATCGGTTGTGGGTTAGTGGTGATGATCTGGTGTTTCACATTTGTTGTACTTCCATGTCTGGTTCCAGTGATTAAGGAATACTGATGTAATAGATCCTCCATCTGTTTCTGTTGTTGTTCAATGAGATTCTTCTCTCCGTATTCATCATCTTTGAGACTTTGTTCCTCTTCTGATGAATAAGGTATTTTTTCCCGGTTGTCAGAGATTATGTTGACAAAGATCTCTTCAGGTGGTTTCCATTGTTTCAACATGTTCACGTAGAAGATTTTCTTGTCTTTTCATCCTCCCGGTGTTTCGATATCATAGTTGATTTTTCTGATTCTCCATAGCATGGTGTATGGTCTTTTCCATTTGGCTAGTAATTTCTTGGTTCATGTAGGTAGTAGCACTAGGACTTGGTCTCCTTCCTGTAGTTGTAGATCTCGTGTCTTCTTATCATACCACTCTTTCTGTTTAGTTTGTGCTCGGATCATGTTCTCTTAAAGTATATGTTTCGCTTTTTCTAGATGTTGGTACACCTTATTGACATAATTGATTATGTCATCCTTCTTTAAATTCTGTTGTAGCTAGCCTTCTTTTATTACATCCAGTGATCCTCTGATGTCTTGTCCATAGACCAATTGAAAAGGACTAAATTCGGTTGATGCCTGTGGCACTTCTCAATAAGCAAAATGAACCAATGGGACAATTTGTTCCAATCTCTCCCTTCACTGTTGGTGACTCATCATAACATCTGTTTCAGAGTCTGGTTGAATCATTTAACCAATCCATCTATCTCTGAGTGGTATTGTGTGGTCTTGATAGGCGTTACTCCTATCATTCGGTACAATAGCAGTATTACTTATGATACAAGTATTACCAACAATACCAGCTTTACCTACAATACCAGTATTCCCAACAATACCAGTATTACCTATAATACCAGCTTTACCTACACTACCAGTATTACCAACAATACCAGTATTATCTAGAATACTAGTATTACCTACAATATGCCAACAATACCAGTAATACCAACAATATCAGTATTACCTATAATACCATCTTTAAATACAATACAAGTATTACTTATGATACCAGTATTATCAACAATACCAGCTTTATCTTCAATACCAATGTTACCTACAATACCAATATTACCTACATTACCAGTATTACCTACAATACCAGTAATACCTACAATACCATTATTAGCTATAATACAAACATTACCTACAATACCAGTATTACCAACAATACCAGTATTATCTAGAATACTAGTATCACCTATAATACGGCAACAATACCAGTAATACCAACAATATCAGTATTACCTATAATACCAGCTTTAAATACACCACCAGTATTACTTATGATACAAGTATTATCAACAATACAAGCTTTATCCTCAATACCAATGTTACCTACAATAGCAGTATTAGGTATAATACAAGTGTTACCTACAATACCAGTATTACTTACAATACCAGTATTGCCTACAATACCAATATTACCTACAATACCAGTAATACCTACAATACCATTATTACCTACAATACTAGTATTACCAGCAATTTCTATTACTATGATATCCGTCACTTTCACTATATTATTATAAGCCATTAATAATGAGATGTGTACTTGCATGTATCATATTGCACTTAGTAATACTATTATAATATTATTAATATTATTTTAATACAGATCAGTTCACTTCTTAAGTGTTGTGAGGTGTGTCATTTAGAAGCATTCTATGGACTACATCAGTTAAAACCTGATTTGCCTTCCTTACACCATATGGAATATCTCACTATCACCCTCGGCGTGGCTGTAAGGTGTAAGGCCATGTGGTTAGCTACAACTCTCCTTAAATGATCTGATCAATTAAAGTAGAGCTTTGGCCAACTCTGGGACACATTTGTAAGAGAATGAAATCACATTAAGTGACAACATAATGATACATTAAATTGCAATGTCCTTTTGTAGATGCAGTTTTTATTGTAATAGTTGCATGATTCATGGAAAAAAAGCTAAAAAGTCATTCAAACTGAGACCAAAATAATAGAGAAGTCATTGAATGTACACAAGGAAATACTAATATTCAATCATTTTGTGGTAGCTAATGCAATAAAATATATGACATTTGTTAGTAATGTTTTGTAAACAATTCTTTTAGGCTGTAAGATGTAAGGCTATGTGGTTGGCTACAACTCTTCTTATATGGTCTGGCTACTTAAAGTCATTGAATGTACGCAAGGAAATACTAATATTCAATCATTTTGTGGTAGCTAATTTAATAAAATATGACATTTGTTAGTAATGTTTTGTAAACAATTCTGTAAAGTGACTTTCGCATGACATAATTAATATCATTAGTCTAGACAACCGTAAAATGAAACCAACTAACAGAAGTATCAACAAATGTTTTTTTAAAACAATACATGTATAATATACATATAATATATCATGTCTTAGATCATGAAATAAAATACACTTAACAGATACAAGGTTGATGTGATCAGCACTCTTTAGCAAGTATTGTGCACACGGTTACCTAATTGTCTTTCTCTCTCTCTCATTCTCAGGTCTTTCTCTCTAACTTCAAATATTTTAGCAACCTGTTATATTGGACTCATTTATTATTATTATTTTCATCTATATTTCTTCCTCTGATTTTTTTTAACATGTAACATGTATAACTATTAAATTTTTAAATAAGTTAACATTTTAAATAAATCAAATTAAAGTTGTTGAGATGCCCACATATTAAGGAGTGTTGATGGACAATAATATTATGGACAATGCTGAAATAAGCATTTGTAATTTTAATTGAGATGTTTGTTACCACAGTTTCATCAATATGATATAAACCCATTCTAAGTTGCTACAAAGCCAAAACTAGTGTAACTTAATATGTATAATGCCAACTATTTGTATCTACAACCACATTGCTTCTACACCCATTTTACTATAGTAGTTGAATCATGGCTTCAGTTGAAGCTATAAGCAGATAATATTTCAACTGAAACTAATCAAGTTAGATAAGTTGAAATGGCATCTATCTCTCACTCATTAGTTTCAATCATCGGATATAGACTACAAAGAGTACCTTTTGGCTTCTAGTTTACTTTATACATATTGAGTTAGACCAGTGTTGGCTTTGTGGTAACTCAACTATTGGGATTACATCATGTTGATGACATTCTGGTAACAAAGACAGCAGCTGAAATGACAAAATGCTATTTTAAGTGAATTTTTAACCAATCATGTAATTTCTACAAATCCGCTATCAACTCTAAATGTAATAATATCTAATAACTGAAAGACATGTCATTAAAAAAGTCCAAATAACATGTGTCTTTTAAATTCTACATTGTTCATGGGAGTTCATAGCAATGACAACTATAATAATTAATGCATTGTCCATATATGGACATGGTTATACTTTATTTAAACATTTGAAGCAGCAGGGCTGTTTCATCAAATCATTTCAAATTGAAGCAATGAGTGAGAATCTTCATTGTAGTGGTTTTAAAGGAGTGTTGTTGAGTCATGTGGTAACAGTCAGCTCTCCTAACTCTAAAGAACTTATTGTGCCTCATGGAATAAAGTTTAAATTATTACCAAAGAAAGGTGAGTATGTCTGTATATACATCTATAGTCCGGAATAAATTTGTGTTTCTAGGGAGCACTGAGGAGATTGAAGTTGGTATAAAATCATTGACTGTCTATATGACATGTTCCTTCACATGTGAGGCTGATAGTTCAACAAAATTAGACTCAGACAAGATAAGTGATGAACTGAAAAAGGTACATATTACATTTGATTTCTAGTACCACTATTGGCTGTTATAATTATATAGAAATTTCAATCTGAAGGACCATTTGATGCACATGTTTATCTGATGGATGCCAAAGAGCAAGCAGCTGCAACACAAACTACTGATAAGAAGATTATGCTAGATATCAATATACAAGGAATGAGCATTACACATGAACAAGCACATGAGGCTATTGTGAATTTTCTTGGACCAGAATACAAGTGAATTATATTTTTATGCAATTATATATTATACCATACTATCACAGATTAGAAATGCTACATCTTAAACAAACTTATAAGTCCAAATTAAGAAGCGAAGTGGTATTGTTAACTCCAACATGTGAAGAAAACCATTATATACTTCCCAAAGGAACTGTTTTCCATGTACATTTGCTTGATAGTGAGACAATCATAATAATTTTAAATATGTGTATTTTATGATCTTTATATATATAGATATAAGTGCTGAGAGCCATGAGAATTACATTGAGGTTGATTATAAAACTATTGATGATGTGAAATTTATTCATTCATCTCACAATAATGGGGAGGAGATTTTCCATTTTTTTAAACCTGCTGAATCACCATTCATTATTAAAAGTAAACTGATTTTCAATACATACATACATACACACTTACATACATACATACATATATACATATATATATATATATATATAATTATAAATTAATTTGTATATTAATTGATTTATATTATATGCAAGAATGAATAATCATCTTACACTAAATTTTAGTATGTTACAACAATTAACTCTCTAAATTTTTAATTAGTGTTTCTTAATTTTTAAAGAATTACATAATATACAAGAAGCTAAAATTATTAGTTCATAAATATGCTTAAAAGAATGTATGTCTTTCCTCTTTATTGTAGTGATTATGGGGACAACATTACGATCCCTGACAGTTTATTTGACTATTTATTTCGACATAACAGATCAAAACCTCTTTGATCCAACCAGAATAGCTGATTATTTAAAAGAGGTGATAATATTTGACACACTTGAAAATGGCATATGCAGATGCTATTTTATTCTAGGTATATCAATCATTCGGACAATTTGATTGTTTTGCTTACATAATCATTACTCTTAAAACTGTTCTTCCTCAAAACTCAAAACTAATTCATCTCAGTATTGAAAAAGTCAACTTAAGTATACCGAATGAGAGCATTTCTTCTACCTTGAGTGAATACTTTGTTGGTGATTATGTGTAAGTGTACATAACTAGTTGTTAATATTGTTATACTCTCCATGTAGTGTTATGTTTCCATAACTAAAGGGACCATTAAAGGGACTTATTGAATTATTAACTGTTACATTATTAATTGTTTCCGTTTTCAGTAGTAATACAGTTCAAACTCTTTTGTGCTTTACATAGAATTAAATTAAAATGTATGCATACATTCTTCTTTAAAATAAATATATTGTATATCCACTTGAAAAATGTAAAATATAAATATTCTGAAGACAGTAGCTAGCTGGTTATTTTTCTATAGTACAATTTATGTGTTTTCCCTTCATTGACCACAATAAGGAATTTGTTAGATAACATAATGTATTTACTGTGGTCATATAGTGGGAATCATCATAATTGTTTATATACCACTAAATACATTATAATGACTTGACTGTTTTCTTGATCAAATGCCAACATATTTATCAAAAGATGTGGTGAGAACTGACAGAATGTTCATTTGTCTATATAAAAGTCAACGTAGAAATATTGAATAGGAGCGTTTGTTCTACTATGAGTCAATACTTTGGTGCTGATTATGTGTAAGTGTACATAACTAGTTGTTAATATTGTTATACTCTCCATGTAGTGTTATGTTTCCAAATTAAAGGGACCACCGATGATACATATTGAATTATTAACTGATACGTCATTAGTTGTTTCCGTTTTTCAGTAGCAATACAGTTCAAACTCTTTTGTGCTTTATATAGAATTAAATTAAAATGTATGCATACATTCTTCTTTAAAATAAATATATTGTATATCCACTTGGAAAATGTAAAATATATTTTAAAGACAGCTAGTTGATTAGTTTTTATAGTACAATCTATGTGTTTTCCATTCATTAACTATAACGAGGAACTTGTTAGATAATGCAATGTATTTGCTGTGGTCATATAGTGGGAATCATCATAACTACCTATAAATACATTATAATGACTTGATTGTTTTCTTGATCAAATGCCAACATGTTTTATCAAAAGATGTAGTGTGAACTGACAGAATGTTCATTTGTTTATATAAAAGTATTAACTGTTATAATAAAATTTGACTACATTAATTAAAACTAGATTTGACTTCTTCGCACTGTATGGGACGGAACATATCTCACCATCACCCTCACTATGGCTGTAAGGCCATGTGGTTAGCAACAACTTTCCTTAAATCACCTGACCAATTAAAATAGAGGTCTGGCCAACTCTCAGACATATTTGAAAAAGAAAGTAATCACATAAAGTGATGACATAATGATATTTTAAATTGCAATGTCCTTTTGTAGACACAGTTGTCAATTTAAAAAAACTTTTGTATGACACAATTAATATTATTAGCGTAGACAACCGTAAAATGAAACCAACTAACAGAAGTATCTAGAAATGTTTTTTAAACAATACATGTTTAGTATACATATAATAACTTAATAATGACTTAACTGTTTTCTTGATCATATACCAACATGTCTATCAAAGGATGTGATGTAAACTAACAGGTTGTTCATTTATCTATATAAAAGTGTTAAATTAACACTGTTAACTGATATAAAATTTGACAAAATCACTAACTTAAAGTTATTGTAGCTTATATAATTTGGATGAATAAATAATTTAAGAGTGTTAACAGAAAAAATAAACATGACAACTACTAAAAACCAAACTAGTCATCATTTAGCAAGTCACTGTATCGTGTAACAATTGCAGACTCTTTCTTAATATGCCAGACCACATAGAAGATCATAGCAATGATTATAGATACTGTAATAAAACCAGTTACAATACTAATCGAGAGATTGCTGACACTACCAATGTTCCAGATAGCAGGTGTTACATCCACAGTGATATTTCCTATATGTTTATCATTAGACTGAGTAAGAAGACAGATGTAGTCTTGTGTGTAGCTTACACTTGAACGACCTATTGGAATAGTGCAGGAGGTGGTATCGACTGCAGAACTTAAAATACATTTCTCTGGAGTTAGATTTGAGACTTGAAATTCCTCTAATTGTCCAATAATTGTTATATTGACATATAAACCTTTCGTTAACCCTGCAGCAAAATAGTAGAAAGTATTTGGATGGAGATGAAAGTTTACAATGCGCTTTTGAAGTGTAGAATTCACTGAATTAAGAGTACAATTCAAACTAGTAATAGGACCATTGATATTTGAATATTGATGAATAAATTGATTAAATTCCTGATAGTTATTAAACATGTGTAGTTCAAGAGGACAAATAGTAAAGTTAACATCAGCTCTGAAACTGAAGGCATAAGTAAGTGTACTATTACCAGATGAATAAATTGGTACATCACCATATAGAATGTTCATTGGTAAATTTATATCTAAACCAGGTGTATTAAAATAAAATTTTACTTCTTTTGGTTGTTTTTTTCTATAATGAAGATTTTTTTTTCTTGTCTTATAAAGGGTCACTATTAATGGATCATAACCTGCATCGTGTTTTTTAACATTACTGATAGTGACCTCTTTAGTCCAAAAGGTGCTGTAGCAGTTAGGTTCAATAATCACTGATGTATTACCTCCAATATCATAAACTGAATGTAAAGAAATTTGCTGTAGACCATTGTAAAAAACAACAAAACCACTAATAGAGAGGATTGTTATAAGCAGTGGTATGACTACCAATAGTATAGAACATACTGTGCATTTCACTGTACAGAAAAGACCTACAAAATGGTGGTGTGTGCACAGTATACATAAACTCTAATATTAATGTAATATACTTACATTTTTGATGTTTTGTCATGACTTCAAAGATAAGCCTGTCAATTCTAGCACCATCGGTTTCAACATTATCATCTTCAAAATCATCTCCTAATTGTATAACAAACATCATACAGACTATATTGGGATGTTGTGTACTAATTCTAAACTTATAGGCATAGCAGGTTATACTTGAAAACAACAATGAGAGCTAGGTAGGAGGGACATTAATTTAATTATTTTGTTAGCAAACAAATCTCTAAAAGGAAAATGACTTTATTGAAGTGCCATTATTATGTAATTAGTAAATAACTTATCTTTATAATTATTCATATAAACTCACCTAATTCTGGTAATTGTAATTCACTCCAATCAGGTACTGCGAGACTTTGGCGAGCACAAAATTCTCGAAGATATTCAACTTGTAGAGGACAACCAGCTGCCTGAAGCCATGCAAACATATAAATTAGATGATTTGGGGTAAGAACATTTTTATCTTGTAACAGTTCTAAAAGATGTGAGCGTGACAAGATTCGAGATGTATGATACTCAGGAAGAAATGTCAATCGAGACAGTTCTTTGAATTTTTGATAACTTTTTTCTGGGATTTCTCCCAGTATAAATGACAAAGTCAAAGTTAAGTCCATCAACTGGTTTTGTTCTAATTGAATCTCCATGTTAACAAATGGTAGCAAACCTCTTAAAAGTGGTTTAGGAAACCCAACAAGAATAAGCATCTGATAGACCAGTGAGGGTGCATGTTGAGGCATCTTGTATTCTATCAGTTGATAGAGATCTATAAATGTGTCAGCACTCTCTAGTTGTTGTCTTGGTATATCCAGGAGGAAGCAAGCCAGTTTGAGAGAGTGTAATTGGTGATCACTAAGACCAGGTTCAATGTTGACAAGCTGGATTCCTAATGCTCTCTTTATATCAGAATTTGACTTCGCAAATTCCATCACTGAGTTACAAATAATTCAAACTTTAGAAGATTGCACGCACTAAATTTTAAGGAAGAGGAAGTCAGTGACTTGTTTATACATTATGTATTTTAATAATTATGATGTTTCACCCACCTAAATAATTAACACTATTTTTGATGTCATAGTCAGCAAAAAATTGTTGGAGAAGACAATGTTGCCTTGACAGTGACGTAAATTTTTATATACACACTATGTCAAAATAGATAACTTAAAATGCCAACTACTGACATCCTGCACACATACAGTATTCAGTAAAAGTTGAACTTTTTTAATTATTATGAAATCTATTTTAACAGCTGACTAGTTGTAGATATAATAACAGTTAACATTCTTATCGAGACAACTTTTGTTATTTTATGTAACTTCAGTCAGGTCTTACAACAGTAGTTTCATCATAATAGACAGAAAATTAAAATTATTGATATCTTATATGACACCTCAGCCCCACCCTTAATCAATGCTTTGTTTGTATTTTGAAGTTTTTTTTCCTATGAAGTACGTTTTCTTCTTATGAACCTTTCATTATTGTTATGTGAGACTTTTAACAGTTTTAGGTGAATATCAAGCATGCATATGCACACTACTTTAGTATAGGTTCACTGTGGGCAAATACATGCTTGATATTTGAGGGTGGTTCTCTATGATGACATCATAATGAAATGACACATCGTGATGTCATCATATATGATGACATCACCTAAAACCTAAATTAAACCTAACATTATTAGCTCTATGACACATAGTGATATCATCATAGACACAAGTTGTTACATCATCAGTTAAGTTACACCAAGAAGCACCCATTATTTTCACATATTTGAAAATATTAATATAGAATATTATTAAATGATTCAACATAACTGATAATGTCACCAAGCTGAATCAATATGAATAAGTAACTGTATCACTAACTGAATCAATTGAAATAGCATGTTCTCTCTTCAGTTACAGTTAGAGCATTTCTATAATGAATGGACAAACCCACACTTGTAATATCTGTCTACAATAAATGACACAGAAAAGAACTTTTTGTGGAAAGTGAAATTAATAAGATTTCATTTTGGACAAAATGGACTGATTCAACAATTTCGGTTATCTAAATAAGTTAAGTTTATAATACATGCAGTCACACCTGAATATCAATTTATTGGTACAATGAGATCAAGTTGATGACACAATCAGTTTATGAGCTAAATCAAAGTTTTCTTTGTTAAATCTTGTGCATTTTGTGGTTATTACATAGCCACATCCTCTCTTGTAAAGTCTGTCGACGTCAACTTCACAAGGAAGGATAATAACCACATAATGCACATGATCTAAGACAAGAAATAAAACTTTGATATAGTTAATCAACTCATTGTGTCATTAAATGAATTTGATAATATTAATAACTGAATTATTATATTGAATGTGTTACTAACTGAACAATATGACTGATTGACTGTCGATCATGAATCAGTATGACTGATTGTGCCACTAACTGAATCAATATAACTGAGTGACTGTGTCACTAACTGAATCAACATGACTGATGTTTGTCATCAATTGAATCAATATGATTAATTATGTCATCAGATGAATCACTATAACTGATTGTCATCAACTGAATCAATATGATTAATTATGTCATCAGATGAATCACTATAACTGATTGTCATCAACTGAATCAATATGATGCTGTTATTGTTATGATTGTCTTGCTCTGCATTAGATGGGGGACAATTTGTATTTAGTGGAAGGCTAAATAGAAAAGCTAAATGTTTGATTTGTATAGTGAACTAACCCTTCCCACTGCAACACCAGACTACACACTTCAAATAACATGAAAGTCACAAGAGTATTTGTACAAGTAATACTTTACCATGTATTCAAATATGGAATCAATACTACATGTATATACATCTATATACACATAGTATAAATTGTCTCTATGTAAACTACAAGCAACCACATGACATAAAATGGGAAGGGTCCAAATTCCGTGGATGATAAGTCCATATTAGGTCAAACAAGTGGTGTTATCTAAATAGTGCCACTCATATGATAATACTAACAGTAACAAAGATGGAAGTAAAATCAGAGAATCATCAAAGTCAAGAAAGGGCATTACGAGTGCTGTTAGTCAACATTGATCCAGGTCTTAGTGACCATCAGCTCCACTCTCTCAAACTAGTATGTCGTCTTCTAGATATACCACAAGAGAATGCTCACACATTTGTTGACCTCTATGAACTGATAGAACACAAGATGCCTCAACATGCACCCTCATTTCTTTATCAGATTCTTCTTCGTGTTGGGTTTCCACAAGACAATTTACGAGGACTACTTCGATTTGTAACTGTTGAAGTTCATATTGAAGAGAACAAAGTTTTAGATCTAGTGTTAACTGTAGCATTCTTATTAGGAAAAATGGACAGTAAATGTTATGAACAGCTCAAGGAGATAGTTAGAAAAACATTTCTACCAGAATATCATCAAACTCGTATCCTGTCTCCTTGTCATCTTTTGGAATTATTATTAGATAAAGGTATTATCTCATTAGAGAGCTTAAACTACTTTTTTGCTTGGTTTGAAGCAGTTGGTTGTATGGAATATCATGATGATCTCAGACTGTACTGTACACGACATGGTATACGAGAACCAGACTGGAGTCATTTGAGAATACCATTTAATATAACAGGTGAGTAGATACATACCTTTGTAGACAGCTTATATAGCTATTGTTTGTTAGTTAATGTGGCACTTTACTTTCACTATAAGCACTAATCGAACCACTATAATAATTCCTTTTATTTAAACACTTTTAGACTGTTTTCCTGATGCTACACGTTTGAACACAGAAATGGAGGAGACTGTCGTTTTTAAAGGTGATGATAGTTTTATGTTGGTATCAATAGGAAATATACAAAATGAAAATGCTTTCCCAATTAAAGGTGAGCCCTCTATATATCTTTTCTGGCTGTTAACAACACACTATATAATATTTTAGAAACTGTGTTCTGTACTCGGAAATGTACTGCATACTCTACATTGCTGGTATTGTTACCATTGATATTGACAGCTATCTTCCTTATTGCGTTTGGTGTTATCTTTCATTTAAATGCTGCCAAGAGTACTGACCAAGTTGTGATATCAACATCATCTTCTTTAGGGCATGCTGGAGCTAATTCAACAGTTTTTATTAAGCCAAACTGCTATGACTCTTTATCAACTGAAAATGTCATCATACATTCCAATAGGTTCACGAATGCTCTAATTTACAAAGGTCATCGTGACACATTGCAATATATGACATATTCATTTGTCAAAAAAAACCGCCTTAAGGATTATGAATCGTTTCAGGACGACAGATTTCCATTAAATTATATTATAGGTGACGCCCCCGTCTATACTGTTGGTAATGGTAGCCTCAGATACATTATCAGTGCAAGGGTTAATGGCAACTTCACTTTCATTTTTAAATTCTGTCTCTTTGACAACTTCAATGATTACTTAATAATGGCAAAAACAGGACATATTGCTAACACGTTGCAATGTCATCAAATCAATGAAACAGTTAACGGGCAAGTATTTGACTTTTCTTTAAATGACACCGGATTCTACTATGTAGCAGCTGTTGTATCAACTGAGAATGTCTATATAAATGTCAGTGTTCATGGAAGCTTGACAATAGTGGATACTGATGTGCTAGAACAACAAAATTGTACTTTAAGTGAAGACAACTTCAATTGTACTATATCTATTCTTGAGCTAGACTCTAATGAACTAATCTGTGTATTTATTGACTCAAATTTTCTAAAAGAGGTCAACGTTACTCTTGAGGTTACTACAAGGGACAAACTTCCGGTTACATTAAGGAATCTAGACAGTCTCATCGTAATGTCCTTCGCTATTATAACCTTTTGCAGCAATATTTGTTTGTCAACGAGCGTTGTAATATATGTATTTTGGCGATACAAGAAATCGAAACGAGATTCTGATCAATACAATATATTATAATGTCACTGCATGTATAATATTATATTTTAAATTTCATTTTTATTGAGTATTCTTAATTTTAAACAGGATACCACAGTTATTTTAAACACTGAATGTAATGTGAAAATTACATGGAATGATTTGATATTTTCTTTTTGAAGTAAATGAGATAGAAAGGTCCACCAACAACATTTCATATCTACTTTAAGTGTTTCTAAAGAAGCTAGTATTAATTGGTACTTGTATTTCAGACCCTGGATGCTTGTTATCACAATTTATATTCAAATGTGCCATCACTATAAGTCTTATTTAAATCACACAATATTTAACACTCCAAAAATAAAAAAAATACTTAAGCTTTTCAGTGAGTTGCATTATCAGGTAACGATACCCTATAGTAACAGAATACATATAACACAGATGATAACATTATTTGAGTTTACATAGCATTTAGCTATCAAACAGCATTCTAGTTTCTATAAACACTTCTAATGATAACATGATATTATCTAATATATCTAAGAAGGATGGAAGGTATTTAGGGTCAGGAAGGATATGTAACAACTGTTTCTTTCAGCTATATAAATTCATGTAATGTGATGAATTCTTAGCACTAACGCACTATTATATTTTATTTATTATCCAGACTGTATTCTAGTAGATCTTTCCTATATTAATGTAATGCCATATCCTGGTAAATCTTACTGTATCAATCAATAGTGCATAGATAAGAACATATTAGTTCATACTATACTATTATTTACTATACTCACTTATAAGGTGGAGTCAATTTATCAGCTATGACAGTTCCAATATGCTTTATTGTATCTGGGGAGTTTAGTGAACTTCCAGATGGCTCAATATCAATGAGGCACACATCAATAGTGTTTCCTATCTTCTTAACTACTTGTTTATCTTTACACGAAAAGACATATAGAGATGTGGTAGATATATCGATACTGAAAGAAATGCCAGTTTTATAAATTGGATAGTTTTCATGGTAACGCTATATAAATAAAAAATATAATGCTATCATATTATACTAAGTTAATGAGGAATAAACATTATTTTGTATCTTACATCATATATATCATCAACAATTTTAGTTAAACTATCAAGTAAATCGTCTGGGTTAAAGTCGCAAGCCAGAGATATCTTCACAGTATCTTCTTCTGTAACAAAATAAGAAAGTGACTTAGTCACAATACTCATGTATTGATGTATAATGTATTGAATATCATCAATACCAAGAACACAATTTTACTAGCTACATTGTTACTGTGTCAAAAATAGAATTTTAATGTGTACAAAAAATAAATAAAGTCAGCTATATGTAATGATATATGTATAACTATATGCATGCCCATACATATACACATGTATATTATACCTTGAACAATAAAATCATTAATTGCCACTAGAATTGTTTCTTCATCATTTTCACAACGTTTAATGAAACGAGGCTCATAATGATAGTTTTGAACACAAGTGACAAAATTTACAACTTTATTACTTTCAGCACTCCCTATATAAGAATACAGACATGTCATGTATACAGTTAGTTACCTTGGTACTCATGATACACTTACCATGATGTTTTGTTCTGAGAACAAATTCAGTATTATTTGGGATCACGTAATATTCAAGAATATGTCGTCCATCAAATATAGTTGCATCTCTTTTAGGAGAAAGTGTTACTGACATCTTACTAGACAATCCCCCCACAAGGCTTTGTTGTTCATGTGGAAGACCATCTTCTGAAAAAATAAAACGAGAAGTAGGTAAGATGTATTATCTGTACTAGCTATTATACCAAGTAAACAGCTGCTAGGCTTATAGCATACAAGGTACTTACTTTTAACAATGAATTCTGTTCTTTGTGGAACGTAATAGTAGCCTGGTTGGTCAGGAACAGGTTTTAGTTCCACTGGTTTCTTGCTAATTAGCTCGCCTACAATAGTCGCCATATCTTGAATACTTTCTTCAGTCAGGTTTCCTATGATTTTGTCAATGTGCCCTCAAGGGTCAAAAATCCCCATACTGGCTTGAGGTCAATGATTTATTGGTTATATATGCAATATTACTCACGCATATACTGAAATTATTAATAATTTGTGATAATTGATCTATTGTATGTAATGGCTATATATTTAGCCTAACCAAAAGTATACTCCATATCTTCATTTTAAAAGTGTAAAAGCATCTTAAATTATAGGACTTTCAAATAATTATTAATATACTTGGACTCAAAAGTAATTCTTGTTTAATTTCATAAAACTACAAACACCTACCTACATTAGCTTCAATTGAAAGAAACGCTACTCATATCAATAAGACTAAAAAACTATGTAAGCAATAATGTAATAATCACTGGAAATTCCTCTAAACTTCAAGGACTATTTAAGAGATGGATTTTATAATATATTAGATCAAGTAGATTTATATAAATATCAACTTGTAATAATTGACAACAATCTGACAAAAGAAAAGGTTCAAGTACTACTTGGAGAATGAAGTTTTTTGTTTAAAAAGAAATCACCTTCTATATCAGGGTCAGATGTGTGACCAAGAGAGTATGCACAGTGTATATATTTATTCTTAGTGATATTACGTTTTGGCAGATCAAATTAAGACTCAAATGAACTTATGTAGATCTTTGTTTTTGTTGACTTGAATATTCTAGGTTAATATCACTCTTGATGTTTCTACAATGGACAATGTTCCTGTTGCATTGTACCAAGGAATCTAGACAGCCTCATCTTAATGTCCTTTGCTATTATGACCTTTTCTAGCAGTGTTTTTTCAATTAAATAGTGTTGTAATATATGCATTTTCGTGATATAAGTAATTGAAACGAGATTCTGATCAATATAATATGTTATAAATGTCACTGTATGTAAATTTCATTTCTATTGAATATTCATACTTTTAAAAAGGATATAACAGTTATTTTAAACATCCAATTTGTTGTGATAATGAAATTGAGTTGATTTTATATGTTTAAAGTAGATAAGATAGAAGTTCCAATATTTACCTTAAGTGTTTTTGATAAGTAATAATTGATATTTGTATATCACAATTTATATTTAAAATGCCATTACAACAAGTCTTAGTCAAATACTGAAGCATCACAAAATATTTAACACTTAAAAAGGAAAAAAATTAATCTTTGTAGTGAATTGGCATATGGTGTGGAAACCCTAAAATAACAGAATACATATTACACAGATGATAACATTATCTGAGTTTACATAGTATTTGGTTATCAACCAGTGTTCTAGTTTCAATAAACACTTATAATTTGGATAACATGACTATTTACATAATACATCTAGGAGGAATGAAAAATATTTAGGGCCAGCAAGAATATGTAACAACTTTTCTTTCATACTTTTATCTATTTCTTGTATATCCAAGTTCAATTAGCCTCAATGCGCAAATGAGTTTTATATTCAAATCTTTAATCGTATTTTGTAATTGCTTATAGATGAAAATTTTGCCCAAATAATTATTAACAACATGTTGCATCCTATTTACTTCTAAGTCCACCTTTTTAATTTCATACTATGCACTAACTAATATAATATATAGGTAAAATCAACTAATAATTCTTAGCACTAATACAACGATCATTTATTATTCAGACTGAACTCTACTAAACATTTGTTATATCAATGTAGCAGGTCCTAAAATATCTCCCAAAAACTAGTAGCTATATTTAATGGTAATCATAACATGGCAAACGCTTCATCATAATAACTTCAATAAATTCATAATAACTCAACACTAACATTAGTAGTAGTACATGTCCAGCTTGTTGTTTTAAGAAGTAAAAATAATGCTTTAAGTCTATTTTCATTTTGTAATTATGTGGATTTTTACTTGATTTTTCAAGACAATTTGTCAGAGACAAATACCTTTTAGGGATGTGCTTTAATGAAAACAATTAATCACTTTGAAAAACCTCAAAGTGTGGCTTCAAAAAGGGGTTTTCCCTTATGAAGTGTCATTCACACATCTGTTCAATTATGAAATAATGTACTAGTAGACCAACCAAGTAACTACTAGCCTTTTAGTCACTACTAACCTTAATTTTAGGCTTTGTAATGTAGTGCTCTACTATGTCATGACAAATCTTTTTACTGCATAAATAATGTGTAGATTGGAACATAATAGTTCACACTATACTATTGCATATACTAATACTTACTTATAAAGTGGACTCAATTGATTAACTATGACAGTTTTGATAGGTTTTATTCTAATGATAATAGCTTTAAGCAGAAATACAATAAAATGTTTCAATCCAGACTGAACTCTACTAGATCTATACTATATTAATGTGAAACTATTACACACTAACACTTACTTATAATTTTGACTTTAATTGTTTTGCTATGATAGTTTTGATATTATTTCTTGTACGTTTGGAGTTAAGTGAACTTGTAGAAGGCTTAATATCAATGTTGTCAATCTTAATATTTCTTTAAGGAATTACTTGTTTTTCTTCTCTTGAGAAGAAATATAGATGTGTGGGTGATACTTTGATACTGAAAGAAATGCCAGTTTTAAGAATTGAATGGTTTTGATGGTAACGCTATATAAATAAGAGATATGATGTTGTTACATTATACTAAGTTAATAAAGATTAAACATCACACTGTGAATTTTGTTATTTGAACAACAAATTTGTAACTTCAATGGATGGATTACTATGGAATCAAAAATTATGACGTAAATTACTCACTGTACAATTTGTTGGTATGGGATATTACTATTACAAAACAACAAATTATACAGTGAGTAATTTACATAAATTTTGGATGCCATAATGTTCCATTCATTAGTTGTAAAAGTAATATATTAATTTTCACAGTGCATTATTATTAGCTTACCTCATATATTTCAGCAACAATTTTCGTTAAATGATCAAGTACATCTTCTGGGTAAAAGTCACAAGCTAGACATATCTTCACAGTATCTTCTTCTGCAACAAAAAAGGAAATGCACTAGTAATAATAATTGTGTATTGATGTATAATGCATTGAATATTATTATCATAAATATTGGAAAAGCTATTTTATTAGATATGTTGTTACTGTGTCACAAACAGAGTTAATGCAGTAAAATAAAGTCAGTATGTAATGAATGATGACTAAACACACACAGACACACACACCTTGAACAATAAAATCATTAATTGCTACTAGGATTGTTTCTTTATCATTTTCACAATGTTTAATAAGACGAGGCTCATCATAATAGTTGTGAATATGAGTGATTAGATTTATAACTTTACTTTCAGCACTCCCTATATAAGAATACAGACATATCATGTATACAGTTAGTTACCTTGGTACTCATGATACATTTACCATGATGTTTTCTTCTGAGAACAAATTCAGTATTATTTGGGATCACGTAATATTCAATATGTCGTCCA
Organism: Xestospongia muta; assembly: GCA_963693285.1. Classification (NCBI taxonomy): domain Eukaryota; kingdom Metazoa; phylum Porifera; class Demospongiae; order Haplosclerida; family Petrosiidae; genus Xestospongia; species Xestospongia muta. Next base: position 6,737,525 of record OY848923.1, on the reverse strand, counting down.
TCAACCATACTTGTATCTCCTTTAGGAGAAAGTGTTAGTGACATCTTACTAGACAATCCCCCCACAAGGCTTTGTTGTTCATATGGAAGGCTATCTTCTGACAAATAAGACGAGAAGTAGGTAAGATGTATTATCTGTATTGCTATTATACCAAGTAAACAGCTGCTAGGCTTATAGCATACAAGGTACTTACTTTTAACAATGAATTCTGTTCTTTGTGGAACGTAATAGTAGCCTGGTTGGTCAGGAACAGGTTTTAGTTCCACTGGTTTCTTGCTAATAAGCTCGCCTACAATAGTCGCCATATGTTCAAGATGACTTTTCAGTCAGGGTTCCTATGATTTTGTCGATGTGCCCTCAAGGGTCAAAAAGTATGGCTTGCGGGAAATGATTAACTGGTTAGTGTTGTAGCGATATTACTCAGCCATCTACTGAAAATTCTGAAATCATATATGAAATTGCAAGAAATCTATTGTATGTAGTTGCTAAATATTTATCCAAACCAAGGGTGCTCCATGTGTTCATTTCAAAGTGCAAAAACATGTATAAGGCTTTCAAAAAATGTTTATTTTACTTGCATTTCTTAAAATTAATTCTCATTTCATAAAATTACAAATACTTAGTTTTAAACAATGCAAGAAGATACCAGGAGTATAAAGAAGGCTGTTGTGGTTTCTGTGAACAATAATTGTCTTTCATTATGTAAAGTATATTTTTTAAAATGTATACAATAAAATTCTATCTACTTTCTTTTTGTAATTATTGCTCCTTTTTTAACGATAAATGATGATTACAAACGTAAATCTTCCTGACTTGTTAAATTTGAATATGTCAATCTTTATTTTGAGATTCTGTATGAATAATAGTTAAATAATTTTTACTTTATAGGTATAAGATTATCTCCAATGATTTTTATCAGAACTATGTACATGGTCCAAAATAATTAAGACTGCTTGTCATATCATGAGGTATGTCAAACTTTAAGGAATGTTGTTACTAAAGCACAATTACCGAACAACAGGGAAGTATTATTGATTCATTAAATTAATTGGATTAATTTTATAATTATTAAGAAATGTTAAACATTACAATCTATTTGTATTCATTATGCAGGTTCCATTATTAGTAGATTATACAGCCACATTAACACAAGACATTACCTATGATTATAATGTTATTATATATATTATATTCAGAGATACTACTACAAAATTACATCAATTATTTTGATAGACTACTCTTTCAAAGTCAAGTTCTTTAATAAAGAAACAAGGCAACAAATATGAGTAAAGGAGCAACATAGTTAAAATTAATATAGTCAGTCCTTCCTTGGCAACGATCTTACACATATTTAATCTAAGCAATATATTAATTTTGCTGATGTAGATCTATTAAAAAAATCTTCAGGATAACAAAGATACATACATTATGCATCCATAAATATTTACTGATACAAGCTGTGAATAGTACACAAACAGTTGATCTTGTCGGCCCTTCTCTTAGCTTGTTTTCAAATGAGTCACTTACCTCTAGAATAAAAATAACAAAGAAATGGAAATGTTAACAAAAGTAATGTTACTTAATAAAGTTTTGGAATGATCTTGTAACTTTTATTTTAAGGCAAAATCTATAATGCCAGTATTAGACAGCTGCAGCTCTCACTTAGCTGCAGACTGATGTATGTACTTGATTGGAGCTCTCACTGAGATTGGTCTTCTATCATGAAAGTGTAACTGAGTTGCTCTCCTGCTTACACTATCTCCTTTCTATGTCGCAATATATTTGTCTAAATTGTTTAACTTTGACACAAACAGTGTCCCATACAGTTCTTTTTACAACAAAACAAATTTTACTATGCTACAATGACAATGTATAGCTCTTAAGCTCTATAACATCTCAACAGTCTTCTTATTAAACAAAAACTTATACAACTGGACTAAAACTACATTCATGTATAGTCATTGCAGTTAATGCCACTAAATGTACTATACTAAATGCCGAGTGAGCTGTGTAATTTTCAACAGAATCATGCAATTTGTATCTTAGAACATTACAGTACACAAGAACAATTTTACATTGATGTGGATGTAGTTCTATTGTTTTTAAAATTATTTTCACTATTATGAGTCTAGCAGTTACGTTAGTACTGTTTACATTTTTTATAATTTTAATTATAATATTATAAATAATATCTGTCCAATAACATGATTGTGGAGTTATTTGATGTCTTTTGTGATTGCGCATGAAGATTAATATTTGATATTATAAATTTACTAAATAACTTTAATAAACCATAATATATATATAATTATTATAACCGTCTTATAGTATTAATAAAATTATAATGGATATCATAACTTCATGATGTCATAATTTGAATTGTTTTAACTATCACCTGATCCAACCACATGCTTTTAAGGTAAGTGTTATGTGATGACAAAGAGTGCAATCTCAGAGTTAATACTTCCCTTTGCTTTGCCTTGAATGTATCAGTGACGTTTCAGTACGTGAATCTAATGGCAATGGATGTACCACTAATAGAAAGCACTCAAAGCAGACTTCCAAATTCATACAAATCAACTGGTAAGAATCTGAGAGTAATGATATAATAAGTTGAAATTTATCTTTTAGAGAATGAAAATGATGGAGACGTTAAGTTTCGTTCAAGTACAACAGAGCCTGATTCAGGTTAGTATACAAGCACTGTTACTTAAATTGCCTTGTCTATTATAGGATCTGGAAGTGAAACTAGATGTAATAGATTACCTTGTCAGAGAAAACACTGTGCCCTAGTAGCAATACTTTTAACAATTCTGTTAATAGTATTTGTTGTGTTGGCAGTAGGCATTTCTCTTGCTTTACATGTACATGTCCACAATTCTACAGCTAGTTCACAACATCTTCCTAGTCATTTTGCTCAAATGATTGGAGCCAATTCAACAGTACTTGTCGGACAAAAATGTTTCAATTCACTTGAGACTAAAGAGGTCACTATTAGTAAACAATTTGGTGATCCTGATGTTCAGTTCTATATAACAAGCAATGTACTGTATACACCACTTCTGCTACCAAACAAAACTTTGTATGAATACCATAAAAATTTTGGGGGAAGACATTCTGCCAACTACATGTGCTGTAACAATCCAATCTACACAGCTAAGAACGGCAGTATTACTTACATAATTAGTGATAGTTTAGATAATCAGTTTTCTAATTGCCCCCTCCAAATGTTTATATTTGATACTTTTACAACTTACAATCAATTCATGAATGATCCCAATTCAGTTACCGATGATAGTGGACTATATAATAAATCAAAATGTGTGATAGGTACAAATCAAGTCCTTCAGTTTTCATTACAAGGCAACAAGTTTTATTATGCTGCTATGAATATCGCTAATGATTATATCAATCATAATTATGTTTACTTTTCTTTAAAGGCTTTTGGAAGCTTGACACAAATTAATTCTAATGACCTTAAACCCTTTTCTTGCAGTCTGCAATATTTAGACACCAGTCCATGTACTATACCAATAGCTGGGTCCAATTATAAATCTTCACATTCGATTTGTATCTTGGCATATTCCAGCAGTGAAGGACAATTCAATGTTACAGTAGATGTAGCATCAACATCTTAGAATATTGGCAGTATTATAACTTTACTTTTTCTGTTGCTGTCTGTCATGCTAAAACTTTTATCTATTTTAGCTGTAATATTCAAACTGACTATTATGATGCGTTTACAAAAGAGAAGAGAATGACCGAATAATCATTGTGAAATTGAAACTGCTATATATTTTTAACTAGTTACTATGTATGGCTATTAATATTGCTATCTTGTTCTATTTAACTATTACTTTTACAAACAATTAAATGTCGTTGTGTTAGAACACTAGTTATTATTTGTTACTACCTTTTTTCTTTGTGTCTGCACTTAACTTTTTGACACTGCCATTTCTATATTTATTTATATTTACTATTTTATGAATTTTTGGCTGTATATTATTTTGAAACTCAATGGAATCAATGCAATTGCATATGTTGTTATATCATTATCAATATACAGTAGCCATAATGAGATCAAATATCAAATAGAATTACACCTATCACTTACAAGATATGATAACACGTACACACCCTTTGAAATTTTGAACTAGGATTCAAATTTTATACTTTACTTGAGTATTTCAACCTCTACTGTGATATATTTTTTTGGCTGACATCAGTAACTAAAGGATATAATTCTTTGCTGATCCTAGCTCCAAGATATGGCAGTTAACTATTTGGTGTATGAATTATTTTATTTAGGGCCTATTTTTGTGATAATATCTCTTCCATTATGTATCTGTTTTGTCATTGTTCCAGTGATGCTACTATTAGCTTACTTGCTTCCAGAAACCACATGTGGCAGGCATCTAAACGCAATTCTCAAGTATGTTCGACCTTGGTACATGCATAAGATGGTACGTTATATGTTTGGGAATATTTTTAAGAAAGGAGGTGGTGATTGCGAGGAAAAGCCTCAAACGATCACTTTCATTTATTATGTTCCCACTCTATACATCTATCTGCTTGCTTTTACTATCTTGCAAGTTTTCTCATTGTCATTTGCTGTGTTCTGGGAAAACTTTTGGTTTGAAGTATCCTTTAGTTGTGATACTGATTTGGCTAATCTGGACTGTTATAATTTTACAGACAAGTGGTCAGTGAAATCTCATGCTTATATCAACTGCTTAGAAGAGGTGAATGTTTCTGATGTAAAGTGTTTTAGATTAGTTGTTGATTGGAGTTCCTCTATTGGTGCAACAGGAGGTATTTTTGTGATGTCATCAATTCTAGTCACTGCTATACCATGGTTCTTACTTGAAATAACTAAAGGAAATCAAGCAACAAGGAAACGTAGAAGAATTGTTCTTATTTTACAAACCATTTTCATTTTGCTTGCATTAATCTCTTTGGCATTATATCCTATTTTATTGGACACTTATATCAAGCATTATAGTACCACACAAATTCTTGAAGCAGCTGGACTTATGTTTATTTTTAATACAGTGATGGTAACACCATGGTCAATGTTTAAGAAAATAAATAATGAGTGTCTTAGTAAAGACACTAGAAGTGATGTCAATGACAATGATGAGTCAGCTGATATTCTTTACTAGAATATAGTTATTTTGTTTATGTCAAACACTATACACAAACTAATATTCTATATTATTGTTATTCTTATTATTATTGTTATTTGTAAAATATCATCAACATGATATTTTGTTTTTGTATCTTCATTTATACGACTTTCATTTCTTTTACAATGATTATTTTAATAATAAAGTTTTTGTTTTAAGCTTGTTTATTTACTATGTGTTCATATATTTTACAGTCTTTTATGATCAGCTAGTTAAGGGTTTTGATAAATATATACAAGTTAATTAAAAAATCAAAAGTTATTAATAGCTATTACATGTTTGTCTTGATTACTGCTATAATGTATAAAAGATATATGCAGCACATGCAGAACTAAAAGATTGCTGCTCAAATGAAACATTATCTTAGTTAACAAATCAATATGTATACATATAACTTGATCATGATATCTATATATTATATATCATAAAGAACAATCTGTAGTTCCATCAAGAAATCTTTAATGTTAGTGGAGTTATTGTAGATGCACCATGATGTATCAAAATATTGATATCCAGTTTGTCTGGCTAATACTTTGTTGTATGCTAATATTTATAATTTAGTGCATTGTTTGTCATAAAAGAGAAAAATTTTAAGGCAGTATTATTTTCATACAATTAGAATTAATTATTATCAGTTATATCATAACTGTTAAACTATTTGAGATGTAACAATTTTAATACCAAAGTCTTTGACTGACTTTTTTTATTAAAAATATACAAGGAAGACACTCTCAAAATAAAGGGGTGTAATAACAGTCAATGCTCCAATTGTCATTTAATGTGCAATTTTAATTATATATATAATTTTGAACACACTTTCTATGCAAGTTAGTCACCGGGAGATTTATCACTGACATTAACAACACTGTCAAAAAAGAAACGAAATTAATTTTAAAATATTTTCAAGTATTGCTTACAAAAACATTTGCCAAAATTCAGCTATAGCTTTAAAGGTCTCCTTTATTGCCTTTTTAGGATCAGGGAGATCTGTAAAAATATCAACTTCAATGACATCTGTGCGATTCGTTTGAGTGCAAGAGAAGCCCCACGTGGGCTCAACAGTATTCTGTCTCAATACCAAGTTCACTTCCAAATTTGGATCATCATTCATAACATTCTATAGCAGGTACAAATTATTTGAAGTACATGTACACACTCAATGTACCTTTTGAATATGTGAAATAATATACTCGATATCTTCAGTAGAAAAAGGGCTTTTTAAACCAGTGATGAAACAATGTGGTATCTTAAAGTAACAAGTCACAATTATTGTAATCAGATGTTCCTTTTTATCTAATCAAAACAATCAAAAACAAAATTTAAATTTCATTTGTATAATTTACCTAGTTCTGGGAATGGTGGCTCTAATTTTACACGCAAATTGGGATCAGTTGAGTATACCTCTTTAACTCTTTCAATTTGTTCAGCACTTCCAGTAATCTCAACATCCCAAAAGTGTTCCGGGAGTCCTGGTTTCAAATGGAGCTCTTCTAACTTTTTAATCACAGCATCTTCTGTATGTTTATCACCTTTATACCATATATATCTGGTTTCTTCATGACTACATATAGGTTGAGTAGTGTCTGCTATTTTTCGGTAGGCCATTTTGAAGTAATCCAAAGATATAGGAGAATTTAAACTTGCTATTGCTTGAGACACGGATGCGCCAATCAGTTGCTATCCTGGTCTTATTAATTTTTGTTATGATAGACCATGTGATTATACATAGTGGTATGTCACATGTAGATGTTATCAATGTCGATTATTTTGATAAGCACTATTTGTTTTGTTAAGTCACAAAGTTAGACTATATTCCAATGGTGATTTATATTAGAAGTTTAGAAATTGATACATTGGGACATGCTTTATTGTAAGTGTTATACTTTATATATACACAAATACTATTGTTTACACAACACTATATATATATAGTGTATAAACGATGGTATAATAGTTTACTTAAGTAGCAATCTTTATTTAATAGTATTTTCAGTTTCAATGTTCTATGATACCATATTAAAGATATAATTAAATGTATATATATATAGAACAGCTATAAATGTGTCTATAATTATTCAAAATCTATAAATGAGCTTAACTTGTAATGTATATATATCATGTTTCCATGCAAAGCTCAAATAAAGGTAACATATATAATAGGCACATATGTTAAACTTGTTTATCTGACTGTTCTTATTTGTACCAATATATGTAACCTTTTTGAGCAATGAGCAATATTTGCAAAAGCTAGAGGCTAAGTATCACCTCTATATAGTTGCACTGCTACTAAACCTCTCACTCCCACATAATGAGTGGGTTTGTAAGTTATTGTTGTATCATTGCCTCTACTGGCTATTTTTTAATTATTGCTTTTATGTGACTATAAAACCAATATGATCATGGCTACCAAGACAAGAGACCAAACAATGACATCTATACCAACTTTACATGAAGTGACGTAGCTTTCAACAAATCAGCTTTTTAATTTTTTTCAAATAATAAAAGTAATTATATTAAGTAATCCTCTAATTACAACAAAATGAAAAGCACACCAAAACAGGAAATGGAAGTAAATTCATAACTAAGTGTAACGACTGTATAATATATACTCTATTAACACACAATACACGTATATGAAGTATGTAATGAGTCTTAAAAGCATAAAAACAACTTTTTAAATTATCAAAAGCGTCAGCAAAATAATTCTGATGTTCAATGAATTAATACAAGGAAACAAGGAAAATTAATCATTGCAAAACATACTCAAATGTCACATACTTGATACGTTCATAGTGTGGCTGTTAAATATTTATTTGTTTGAGTTGCTCTAGGATCTTGCTAGAGTTAAATGATTGTGATGAATTTGTTTGAGGCATTTCTGGATAAGAAAGGAGGGTATAGGATGCCATGGTATACTACAATGTTGTTGTTCTCACTCTGGAACCATCATAGTGGTAAATGATGTAGGATCATCTCCTTCATGAGTACAGAATACCTGTAGACATCCAATACTGAAGTTTTGCTCTTGGGATCATGACATTTGGACACTGGAGAAGGGTAGGCTGAGTTTCTTGGCATAATTGTCATTGTTCATTGTTGAAAGTTCATGCCTCCATAATCAGCTACTTTAGCTTTAAAGCTATCATCTACTGATGATTCTAAAAGGACATTATGGCTACTAATATCTCAATGAATAGTAGGGTCTGAATTTAACAAATGGAGGTAGTTAAGAGTTGAAGCTACATCAAGACTGATACCAAGTATTTGGGGTCGTGTCAAGGAATTTTTTTGGAGCAATTTGTAAAGACCTGTACTCCATGAGGATGATAGAAATGCCTACACTAGACAAGATTAGGATGAGGTACTCCAGAAGCAATGTCTATTTCTCTGTAGAGAAAATTTGTGTTATAGCCTGAGATGATTATTCTGTGGAGAAGACTTGGGAGCTGCTTTCAGACCTCAGAAGATGATTCTGTGGAGAAGACTTGGCGGCTGCTTTCAGACCTCAGAAGACAGCTACTTTAACTTCACCATATGCACCACACCCTAAAACAACCCACATCATTGCAACTTCATTTTTATGCAAAACCCAATGTGGTTGGTTCTGATGTTGTACACCATATATAAGATAATGATAATGATGATGAGAGAGAGCACGAGAGAGTCATAGTTGAGCACAAATATATCTATTCTAACTAACTTGTTTGCCAACAAGAAAGGCATAACTAATACTGTTCCTAAATCAACCCATACAATACATTTTAATAACCATAGAGCTGCTATAGGTATACATCTACTTTAAATGATCACCAATTGACATTAATACTCTTTTTACAAAACAACATTTAAAACAGTAGCAACTGCAATTACTAAACAGAATTAAGTATCATTAAAATTAATGTCAATGCTGTAGCAATGATATCATTATAAAATCCATCAATGGAAGGAGAGATTTATGAGACATCAATTATAACAATGTCACAATGTTAGCATGCTATGTATCAAACTGTTGTCTCTTTTATTTGTTCTGGAAAGTTCCGAATCTGCAGCTGACATTCTTTTTCTACTTCTTCTGATTTTTTCCATTCCTCTTCTGGTTGTTGTAGCTTTAGTTCCATGTCTTTTTGAGGCTGATCTGTTTGCTGCATTTGTTGCCAACGTTGATGTTGATGCTTAGTCTCTTTTAGCTTATCTATAAAGGATGAAGTTCTCTTTTTTTCTTCTACTTGTTCTACTTGATCTCTTTTTTCTTCTTTGAGTTGTTTTAAAGCTCTTTGTTGGAAGTCTCCACTTGAAGTCAAGTTATTAGAATCAAGTACAAATACTACTGACCACTGACCATCATTGAGGACTATATAAGAAAGAATATAATTCAAGAAATAAATATCCATCATATTAGCAAACCAATAAATTGAATCGAACTATTAACTGCTTCATTGTTTTTAATAAAAAATTTTATGCACTTTAATGGCACCATTAATCTAGTGAGCTAGCCCCTCCTCCTAGGGCTAGCTCACTAGACTAGACATCCATGTTTAGAAGTTGTTTTAAGACTGTGCTACATCTATAAGAAGTTGTCTGAACTATCTAAAATATACTATAAGTAAATGATGACATGTTGCAGATAAATAAATGCATTAAATCATCTGCTCCTATGCTCATTATCTTTAGACACATGCTCTATGCATAATAACTTCCTTACCAAGTTCTATCAACATTGTTATATTGGGATCTGTGACATTGACATCTTCCCACTTCACTCTACCTCCTATGACGAATAACCAGACACAGTGTGGTCCCATGATAACTGTTGATAGAGAATGACCATATCTCTCAGTGACAGAGTCAGGTAGATTAATCTGTGTGCAATATATAACATTAAATCATCATTAAGGTAAGTTATATCAAGTATAATTATATCTATATCTTTGATTTATAACATTTATCATGACATAGCTACCATTATTATATCATGGCAATGATCTGTATATGTAAGCACATATTAAGCTACATGCATTTTACTAGTAATTATAAACTGTCAGTTTCGAAGATCTAAAATCATTTTGTTAAATTTGTAACACGATATTATTTCGAGGCTTCTTAATAATAATTGACAAACCACAAATAGTATAAGTGTTTAGTGCATAATAAAAATTATATTAGAAGGTTAAATACAACACATTAACTAAATATAAATTATACTTAATAAGCGACTGTCATGATATACCTTTGTCCATGACTTCTCATTGATATCTAGAATCCAGCAGTCCTTTATTGTTTTGATATCATTATCCAGTCCTCCTATAACCACTAGTATAGGTGATGTTAAGTCAGTGATAATACTGGAAGAATGACTTTCCCTTTCCTCAGGCCACTGTACTTCTAGGTCAGGTTTAGTGACAGTCTGCCAGTGCTGAAGAGACAAATGAACTCAACCAATGTTTATTACATTTGTACAAATAACAAGTTATTATATCACTATAAAAATTGATTGGTTAATTTAACCAATATATAGTTATACTGTTTGCATGTAAAGTAAACATTATATTGCTTTTATCCACAATGTATTATAAAATTGACTAAACAGTCAATCTGATAGAATGTTAGGTACGCTTAGTCAATCTGTACATCAATATAGTGCATTAGGGATTAAAATACGATAATGTTTATTTTACATACAACCTATATAACCATATAGTGGTTACACCAGCCAATCAATGTTTACAAAGATATAGTTAGTATAAAATAACTTACCACTGTATTGTTTATGATGTCTACTATAAAGAGAGAATTAGAAGGTGACCCTTCAACTGCACCACCAAAGATAACTGCTCTTGTATTATTGATACTTTCCATAACAAAGGCTTCATTGGGTGGCATACACTGTCCGCTGATATCAGGTATGATCCATTGACCTAAAGGAGAACAGCACTTATCATTTCAGCTAACATCATGTACTATAGGTATGACTATTACTGAAAACATTATGAGCACATCATAGAATAATTATATGTAGTGACACAGACTGTAATAAGTGATATCTGATAATATCATATGATATATTTAATGTAATCACCTGTTGTCAGGTCATATATATTTTGTTCATTAGTGCGTACTTTGCCACTAGGTAATTGATGATATCGAGCTTGTAATGGTTTTGTAGATGGTGGGGATCCAACACCTCCAATACATAGAAGCCGATATACACCTGCATGCTCAGTTGATTTAATACCACCAAAAGCTCTCCTCATAACTGTTATGCTGTCATCAGTAAGTTGTAGTTGGGTCCATGTAAAGGTAGAAGTATCCAGCTCATTGATACTGTTATGGTAGCACTGATTATGATGACACCAACCACCAAAGTAATAAATTTTGTCGCTTACTGAAGTACATAAATACCCTTTTACTCCTAAGGGAGGATTACCTCTGGTTGGACTAAAGTCCCATACACCAGAAGCAATGTTGAAGATATTGATTTGTGATGTTAGTCCTCTTTTGTCATCATTATTATGCACATGGGGTAACTCACTTCCACCCCAGAGGTACAAGTTACCTCGTATCACTTGAGTGCTATGTTCAACTCTTGCATCAAGTTTGTAATGTCCTGTAGAGAATCAGGTTACAGTATAAGGTAATATACCTACTGTATGTAGTCATATCTACTACAAGACTTGGTACAAAGGCATTACTAATAATGTAATTGACATGTACTTCACAAACCTAACCCTCATCTTCTACTATATATTATGATACATGTAGTCCATACATTATATATATCAGTCTCACTAGTTAGACACTCACTGTAAAGAAAGAGGTCTAGTTAGTGAGACTACATAATATCTACAAGTGTAGATATTGTACTACTACTAATTAAAGTTGTACATGACATCTAGTAACATTACCTGAAGTAGCCATTTACGTTTTGAGTAAACCACTAAAACCAGCCATCTTGCAATTTTAGTTAATTATGACACAACTGCAGTTTATGAGCCCCACCCAAAAACATGTAATATAGAGTATGCTAATAATAGGGAGAGAAGACAGCTCTAATTGTCTGTGTGTATTACAATTCACATATGCTTCTGGATGTAACCACGTGATTACTATAAATAGTTACATAGATTGTGTGTTACTATGTTGAGGGTTTACCAATGTTTAAGGTCTAGGGAATAGTGAACAGGAAAGTGACATAATCCTGATACTGGTTACATCCAGAAACTGCCTAATCTACCAATCAAACAACAAGATAAATATCAATAATGTTATCCTAAAAGTTATGGTCTTATGATATTACAGGTTGTAGTCTAAGGAGTATGCCTTGTCTGGGTTGTTAAGGTGTTTAATGCGAGGATCATGTTAATACAAACAATAACACAACAACACTAACAACATTGAGCTAACACACAATGTACACCAGTAATCCTCTGTAATGAGTGGTATTGATCCCCAAAATAAATGTAATAATTGTTTCAAAACATATGAAAAGACTTTGTTTTTACTATAAGTATTACTACTGTATTAGATTAAGTATACACAGCTAGTGCCTACATATTACACATTACACATTATACACTTCTAGTGACTACGTATTGCACATTACATATATTATACACTTCTAGTGACTACACATTACATATTACATATTCTTTATTACAACATGTACATATGTAGTCTATGTCAGCTGTCATTTCCTCCTCAACATTCTCTCATTGTCTCAGTAATAACTCTCTCACTCCTTCTAAATTCTTTTTTGGCTACTGTTTATTAACCTCGCTGTGTGTGGGCGCAAAGCGAGGGTACTGTAGTCTGTCAGTGTGTGTGTGTGTCTGTACTGCCTGTTTTTTGAACTCCTATAACTTGGCAAGCGAAGCGTTAGCAGCTACCAACGTTTAGCAACGAATAGAAAAACGTTCCCTTTGATCGAAGAGAAATGCTGAGTCATCAAACAACAGTTTGCAATGTGCATCACGTGATCCCATCAATAATTTGACTACACCTTGTCCAATCTTAAATGTACATGTTACATGCACTCTGCAGTATAGATTTACACTGGGCACCGCAGCGAGGCTAAGTACTTTAGTGCATTTTATTGGATATTACACTGTATATTATCCCAATTGATCTAGTAAAAGATAATGATGTATGAGACTAAACCCTGTAACTCTTAATGAGTTGTAATTATCACATGACATTCACCAACAGTGTTATAGTGGAGTTTGTGAGATACTTTATTGAACTTTACTACACCTCCTACAATTATAAACCACACAGTGTCATCCCATGATAAATGTTGATAGAGAGTGGACACATTTCTTAATGATAGATTGAGGCAGATTAATCTGGAATAGTATATAAAGACATTATTTTTGTTACTTGATTGAGTAAACAGTGAAGATATGTAGTAGAGATCTCAGGTACAAAATTCAAAAAAATTTACTTTCTAATAATCCCATAATAATACAACTTTTACATATATTATGAATTCCCCTGTTAAAAAATACAAAAATAATACTTTAAAAACATTTCAATACTATAAAAGTAATTAAAACTAATTGTCAAAATAAATTACAATTAAAAAAAGTAGTTACAACTAATAAAAGCACACTAAAAACAATATTAATAAGATAGTAGAAATAAATTCATAGCCAAGTGTAACAACATAAACACACATATAATTAACATACTATACAAATATACAAAGTATATAACAAAACTATCAAATACCACAGCAAATAATGTTAACTTACTATATGAAAATTAGAAAAAGAAAAAGAAAATCCCTGATTTCAAAACATACCATATAATACTAATATAGTATCCATTTTTTGCATTTGTAGAATGGCTTGCTAAATTTTCATTAGTTTGAGCTCCTCTAGTATTTCAATCATAGTCGGACGATCATGATGATTTGGTTTAAGACACTTTTGGATAAGAGAGGACATAGGAGGCCATGATATCCTATTAGCTTGTTGTTCTCTCTCTGAAACTGTCATAGCAGGTAGACGATGAAGAGTCATCTCCATCAAGAGTACAGAGTAGCTGTAGACATCCATTGCAGGAGTTTGGCTTTTGGGGTCACGAGACTTGGATTCTGGGGAAGCATAGGCTGGGTTTCCTGGCATAAATGTCATTGCTCGTTGTTGAAGGTTAGCTGCTCCATAATCAGCTACTTTAGCTTTAAAGCTATCACCTACTGATGGTTCTAACAAGACATTTGGGCTACTAATATCTCGATGGATAATAGGATCTGGTTTCCATAAATGGAGGTAGTTAAGAGCTGAAGCTACATCACGACTGATACCAAGTATTTGGGGTTGTGTCAAGGCTTTTTTCTGGAGCTCATTATAGAGACTTGTGGCCATGATCTCTGTAAGGATAATGGGTGTGCCTACTCTAGTAGCTCCAATAAATTGGACAAGATTAGGATGACGTACTCTAGAAGCAATGTCCATTTCTCTATAGAAGACATCTTGGTTATAGTCTGAGATGATGATTCCATGGAGAGACTTGGCAGCTACTCTCAGACCTCGAAAGACAGCAACTTTGACTTCTCCATATGCTCCACCCCCTAGAACTTCCTGCGTCATTATCACTTCTTCCTTACTCACAACCCAATGAAGTTGACCTTGTTGAGAACGAAGCTGTTCTAACTGTTGTTCAATATCTTGTCGAGCTTGTTCTGTTTGTTGAAGTTGTTGTAGAAGACTAAGATTACTTTGTTGATATTGATCTCTAGCTTGTCTTGTGTCTTGTATCACATCTTGAGACTGTCGTAACTGATGTTGAGACTCTAGTAACTGATGTTGTATCTGTTGACGTTGGGCATTAAGTGTTTCTTGAGATACTTGAAGTTGACTTTTAGTATCTCGTAGCTCATCTTGTAGAGATAGGATTACTTGTTGAAGGTGCTTATCATTTTTTTCGACATTTTGTTTATCTCCTTGTTTTACCCATTCTCTCCTTCCTTTAATGAGTTGTTTTAATACTCTTTGTTGGTAGTCATCAGTTGAGGTCAGATCATTAGAGTCTAGTACAAACCCTACTGACCATTGACCATCATTAAAGACTATATGAAAGAACACAACAGTACTAATGTCAGTATATAATGCACTACTTACTATTTACATATACACAGTGATATATATACTACATTGATAATTGTTTACATAGTGTTTGTCACTACCAATAGGTACATGTAATAAAGATAATGATGTAAGAGAGTAAAGTAATGTAAGTCTTAATGAGTTGTAATTATAACATTATACTACATGACATTTATTACTGCATATGTAATAACTTACTTACCTAGTTCTACCAACATTGTTATATTGAGATCTGTGACAGCTACTTCATTCCACTTTACAAAACCTCCTATAACTATTAACCACACACAATATGGTCCCATTATATATGTTGATAGAGAGTGGACACATCTCTTACTGACAGAGTCAGGTAAATTAATCTATAGTATGTAGAGACATCATTTATATGTGAATTGATTCATTAAACAGTTAAGATATATAATAAAGATCTTAGACACAAATATTCGTATAATTTTATTATCTATTATTATTATTATGATATTCTAGCAATGGAGTCATAGGTAGTAATTGGTAATATGTATTGATAAATGTTACTAACTAATGATTTAATCTCATCAATTTAACAAATATCATCTTAATAGAAGTACTACTTACTTAATTATTTCTACTTGAATGAAGTCAACAAATAGTTTATTGTATTTCATCTACTTAGCCTTAATCATAAGCTTATTGTCTACCATACAAATGCTAAATACCAAATATAACAATAATGGTATTATTTAATTACTATTTGTAATTGTCAACCTTTTTACTCTGAAACAATCTATTTAAATAAGATGTATGAAATATCATAAATCAAATAGAGTAACAATACATGACATACCTTTGTCCATGACTTCTCGTTAATATCCAGTATCCAACAATCCTTTATTGTATTGCTTGTCTTATCCACTCCACCTATCATTACCAGCATAGGGGATATTGATCCAGTGATAATACTGGCAGCATGACCCCACCTTCCCTCTGGCCATTGTACTACTAGGTCAGGTTTAGCTATAGTCTGCCAGTGCTAGATAGACAAATGAACTCAACTAACACTCATTATATAACATGTTATCAATCAGTGTATGAATGATAATATAACTTACCACTGTATGATTGATGATATCCAGTATATAGAGTGTATTAGATACTGTGTCTTCAACTTTACCACCAAAGATGATTGCTCTTGTATTATTAACTGCTTCCATAACAAAGCAAGTAGTAGGTGGCATACATTGTCCAATAATCTCAGGTATGATCCATTGACCTAAAAAGAGAATAAACAAAACACATCTAGTTATAGTCAATATAGATAACAATGACTGAATATTATAATAACCATAACAGAATGTATTGTACTTTAACAATAAAAATGATAGAGATTCATTAAGTATTATTGAATTATAAGCTATAACACACATATTAATGCTAATATTCACTATAAATACCTTAGTAACATTGACTGTAATAAGAGATATCTGATAGTATAATATGATAATATAATATGATATATTAATGTTATTACCTGTTTTCAGGTCATAGATATTTTGTTCATTAGTACGTACATTACCACTAGGTAAATAATAATATTGAGCTTGTGGTAATTGTATAGAAGGTGGGGATCCACCACCTCCAATAAATAACAAATAATGATGTCCTGCTTGTTCACTTGACATAATACCACCATAGCCTCTCTTCATCACTGTTATACTGTCATCAGTAGATTGTAGTTGGGTCCAGGTGAGGGTAGGGATATTTAACTCATTGAGACTGTTATGGAAACACTGGTCGTGATGACACCAACCACCAAAAAAATAAAGTTTGTCATTTGATGAAGTACACAAGTTCCCTTGAACCCCTAGAGGGGGACTGCCATTGGTTTGTCTAGAGTTCCATATGCCAGAGGTAATGTTGAATATAGCAATCTGTGATGTTAGTCTTCTCTTCTCATCATTATTGTGTACTGAAGGTACTTTATTCCCACCCCACAGGTACAGGTTATCTCCTATCACTTGAGTGCTATGTTCAATTCTTCTATCAAGTTTATATTGTCCTGTAGAGAATGATATGTACCATATCTTGAGATCAGGTTACAGTATAAGGTAATATACCTACAGTATGTCATCACATCTACTACAAGACTTGTACAAAGGCTATACTAATTATATACTTGACATATACTTCACAAACTTAATCCTCATCTTCTACTATATATTATGATACATGTAGTCCATATACATTATATCAGTCTCACTAGTCAGACACTCACTGTAGAGAAAGAGAGTCTAGTTAGTGAGACTAAATAATACCTACATGTGTAGATATTGTACTACTACTAATTAAGGTAGTACATGACATCTAGTAACATTACCTGAAGTAGCCATTTACCAATAAAAAGGACTCTGTTGAAGTTAGCAGCACATTCATCAGATATTAGATAACCACGCCTTATTAAATATTTGTGGTTTCAATAATTTTTGTTAAGGTTGAGCTGCGGTTGATGTTTTGCTGTATACTGAAAACTTACAACAACATTGTATGTAGGACAGAACATTCCATCCGTTTAGTTAATATAATATAAATGATAGCCAATTAATTCCTTTCGAAATACTTTGTTTAATAAATTTTAAGAAATCACTTTTTATATTTTAAGAACAAAATTTTTAGCATGAAATTGTTAGCATAAATAATAATCAAAAAACTAGCACCACAGTCACTGGCCTCCAGCAAAACTTGTCCTTAATTAATTCCTTATACGAAATTGTTTTGCATACAAGTCTAAAAAAGTTAAGTTATTATAAGCATTTACATGAATTTTATTACTGAATTGAAACAGGTAGCTCAGAGTGACAAGTCCAAGATTCTTATATGCAAATATATAGTTGTAACGGTTTGTCATATACAAAGATGACAACATTTGATGTGATTTGTTAATACATATTATTACAACAGTTTACATTCAAATTCTCAATAGCCAGCAATAAGAGGAAATGTACTAAAAAATGAACAAATGGTCTTATTGCTGAGCAAGGAAGACATACCCACATCAAAACAACCGATGATAGTATTTGCACTAACTTGACACACTTCAACATCATATTGTCGTTTACATTCAAAGTCCCTATAGCCAGCAATAAGAGGAAATATACTAAAAAATTAATAAATAGTCTTATTGCTATATACATGTCAGATGAGTCTGAGGTTAGTATGCAATTATTTCATATCACATAATATATTGTAATTAATTATACTAACTAAACTTGTATAGACTGACTGTATTGAAAGTGTTTGATTGTCCACCAACTTTATCATGGATTTTATCATTGGATTCTCTAGTCGGTGCCTTAATCAACATAATAAATGTTTGGGATACATTACACAGGTTGTTGATGTAAATGATAAGATGATATATGAAGTTGATTCATATCATATTAGTCGGCCTCATTTAATAAATAGCATATGGTAAGGAATTATTGCACAAGATAACATTTGAAAAAAACAGGCTATATTTGTGTACATTGTCAAAGTTTAAACTATATCCATTTGTGAGAGGAGATATTGTGATTCCAAAGTATGTTACACAAATTCACTTTTATGGTACTTAAGTTGTACATCCATAGATGTGCAACAGTCCAAGACTGAGTAATGCCTGTGATTGTGGGGTATTTGTCTGCATAGTAAGACTTTATTCACTTCCATACTGTTCATTTACATTTACAGGCAGCAAAATGTTTCATTGAGAAGAGAAAACTAAATTTTAAAGAAGTAAGTGTAAAAAGTGTCTACTTGAAATGGGCAGGTTACGTAAATCATAGAGTGAAGCTCAAATAGCTCGAACAATGATCTTGTTGGTGCTAAATACTCTTCATAAGCAAGAAATTTAGTGTTTCACACAAAATGTTTAGGTCATTTCTTATTGATAACCAGTCTTGTACACTATGTCTGAAAGCAACAGCAATATGATGATAATGAATTTCTACCAGTACACTTTAACTCTAATTGTGAGTTGTTAAACACAAAACATTCCATTGCAGTTTGTTCTATTTAGTAGTTAACACCAAAACAGAGACAAGTGAAACAATACAATCAGAAATGTCAGTTATTAATGCCCACAAAATAAGAACAATGGTTTGGCACTTAAAACAATATTATCCATTGATGATAGTTTGCCTGTGTTGTCATTGGATAACGGAAAGCTTAATTTAAAGTTATAAAAGAATTAACAAACAGTGAAAAATTTATTTTATCTAAGGTACAGTCCATTTCAAATATCTAATCATTAATAATACACTCAAATAAATGTAGACAGTATACTTTTTTATAAATGATTTGAAGACAATTTGTAACAACAAATTTGAAACATTTTATACAGTCAGTAATTGAAATAATCAAATATGTCATGTTTCAACAATACTCTATTATAAAGGACTTGGGCTATGTTGAAGTCATAAACAGTGCTGACTTAGAAATTTGCATGACAAGAAAATCCATCTCAGAATTTGATAGAGTGAATCCGTGTTTAATTTTTACATGAAAGTAAGTTATAATGAAGAAGTCTTGAGTATGTACCATATATACAACAGAGGTCTAGTGGAGACCAACGATATGGAGAGATATTCCTGATAAATTGTCCTATTGTATTTTGGAAGAGAACATGGTACTAGTGAGTGAAAACTAATAAAACACATGCACTATCATCACTTTATCTATTACAGTTCAAACACAAGAATAAGGATGTATTGGTATATACTATCATGACAAAATAAGTGATAAGGCTAATGAACTCATTGAAACTTTCAGGTATATTCACATGCAATACTGCACATGATTGAGACAAACTTACAGGAAAGCAGTTGCTACGTGGAGGGCAACAGTAATGAAGGAAGCAAGAAAATATAACAATTGGAAAATCAATGTGGTGGAGGTTGGTTAAACAGCTTAATTAAAAATGGGTACCCTGACATATGTAATCATAAGGACACATGCCTCAACATGTACAAAAGTATATATATGTAAGGTATGTGAAAAGCATAGCTAAGATTTAACATTTACATTAGTTAATTAAATTTAACAGAATGTGGCAAGTTATCTCAGAATACCATATGATGAGGATGATTTTGAGGTAGAGGCTGTTTATTACATGTTGACATTATTTATAAAAATACCTGACAACTTACAAGAAATGGATCCTTAAAATAAGGTATGTGTCCATGAAATAATGCATATTAATACATTGTCTGTTAATTTCACTATGTATCTGTATTACTGGATAAGAAGCACTAGAAAAGGATTCTTAAGAATTTGTATGCACCCACACATTATGACAAGTATCATCAAACAGGACCACACCTACATTGTTTGATGGGTCACACATACATATTCGGCAGTTATATTTTTATAGACAAGTCAACAAAACTATTACAACAAAATAATAAATATAACGTAATCCTTCACAATATAATTAAATCAGTTATAGTCTTGTGACATTACAGGTTGTAGTCCCAGGGATATACCCCGTCTGGGTTGGTAGGGTGTTTGACGTGGGATCATCTAGATACAATCAATAATAGGACAGACACTAACACACAATGTACAACCAGTACAGTCCTCAGTAATGTGTGGTAGATGAGTCTTTGAATCAAATGTAATAGCCTACAGAATAAGAGAGAAAGGGTTTGAATTTTTACTTTACTAACTATTCTCTCTCTCTCTCTCTCTCTCTCTCTCTCTCTCTCTCCTGATATCCAGAGTCATTACACACCATATAACACTTCCCACAGTTAATACACATGTCCTCATCAATAATGGCTATAGCTTGTCGGGTAGTATCTAGTTCACCCCATGCCCCAATCAACGGAAGAGCTCGACCAATCACATCCTAAAACATAATGTACATTGAGTTAAAATGGGAATGGACATATGAAAAGATCAGATATGGAGAAAACAAGAAGGAATTTAATACTTCAATTAGATACCTGAATTGTATGTATAGGTTTTGTTGGTATATTAACAGGACGATGTACTTCAGGTTGATATTCTGTCAATGGATCAATTGTCTTTTTATATGTAGCAACTAACTTCTCCTTCTCTTGTAAGTATGAACCAAATTCAGGTAAACTCTATAGAGATCAATAAACAGAAGTGAATTGGAAGACATTACACAATACAAACACTATTAGGGTATTAAATGCAATCTGACCTTTCCAATAATTTCTTTTATTTTTGGAGTGATGACTTTTCTTTTTTGATGTTTAGCAGTAGGTGGACATTGTCCATCCCAATCTATGACTTCATCTACAGCCTATCAGATGTATGTATATCAGAATATTTGAAAAATAAATTGATGGATTTTGTACACAACTATATATCAGTATATGAATGACAATAAATAAGCATAGAGTTACATGAAATGCATTATAATTGATGATATGGACAAATTCAATTGTTAACTTGTAAATACAGCAATGTCTTCAGTCCAGTGATGTAGTCATCAACTAATGTATACTCTTGATTGTGTATAGCACTACATATCTATAGTAGAATAAGATAATTTAATAATATGAGTGTGTGTGTGTGAGAGAGAAAGAGAGGGTTACCTGAACAACACTGGCTCCACAATGAAAGAACTGACGTGCTGATTCAGCAGAATTAATACCTCCAGCAGCAAGAATAGGAAAGCAAGGTAGAGCTCTACCAATAGAAGACACATCCCTCAGAGCAATAGGTCGGATAGCATTACCAGGCACGCCTCCATAATGGGTGTGGCTGAAGCAAGACCAAAAGGGTTTTTAAATTTTTAAATTTTAAATTTGAGACCAGCAAATTCAACAGAGATATCCACTTGATCAATAGGGGTGTAGAACATAGGAAGATTAGGAGTGGGCGGTACATACAGACCATGAAGAGACTGCAAGTGGAAAAGTAATCACATTAATTTATTGACTTTTTAGTTTCTAAACTGTAAACTCTTTCTGTTGATATTATTCTCTTTACCTGTAAATAACAGTGCATATACCAAGCTGCTTGTTTGCCATCATTAACTGATTCTACTGTAGTAGCTTCTAGTCCAGCTAGATCACCACCACACCATATATTAGGTTCACTTGTCTGCATTGTCTCCTAGTTCACTTCTGGTAGTCCAAACATATTGACAAAATTAGGGTGCTTCTTGGTGTAACTTGACTCATGATGTAACAACATGTCTTATGATGACATCACTATGTGTCATAGAGTTTATAATGTTAGGTTTACCTTAGGGTTTAGGTAATGTCATCAATATGATGACATCATGTGTCATTTCATTATAATGTCATCATAGTCAAGTTACAGCATTAATCATCCCAAGTGTAACAACATTAACACATATATAATAATTACATACACTACACAAATATACAAAGTATATAACAAAACTCAAACTATCAAATATCAGAGCAAAATAATGCTAATATATTATATGAGATTGGGTAAAGAAAAAAGAAAATCTTCTGATTACAAAACATACCATATAATACTAATGTAGTATCCATTTTTTGGTATTTGTAGAATGCCTTCCTAAATTTTCATTCGTTTGAGCTCCTCTAGGATTTCAATCATAGTCGGACGATCATGATGATTTGGTTTAAGACACTTTTTGATAAGAGAGGACATAGGAGGCCATGGTATCCTACTAGCTTGTTGTTCTCTCTCTGAAACTGTCATAGCAGGTAGACGATGAAGGGTCATCTCCATCAAGAGTACAGAGTAGCTGTAGACATCCATTGCTGGAGTTTGGCTTTTGGGATCATGAGACTGGGATTCTGGGGAAGCATAGGCTGGGTTCCCTGGCATAAATGTCATTGCTCGTTGTTGAAGGTTAGCTGCTCCATAATCTGTTACTTTAGCTTTAAAGCTATCACCTACTGATGGTTCTAACAAGACATTTGGGCTACTAATATCTCGATGGACAATAGGATTTGGTTTCCATAAATGGAGGTAATTAAGAGCTAAAGCTACATCACAACTGATACCAAGTATTTGGGGTTGTGTCAAGGCTTTTTTCTGGAGCTCATTATAGAGACTTGTGGCCATGATCTCTGTAAGGATAATGGGTGTGCCTACTCTAGTAGCTCCAATAAATTGGACAAGATTAGGATGACGTACTCTAGAAGCAATGTCCATTTCTCTATAGAAGACATCTTGGTTGTAGTCTGAGATGATGATTCCATGGAGAGACTTGGCAGCTACTCTCAGACCTCGGAAGATAGCTACTTTGACTTCTCCATATGCTCCACCCCCTAGAACTTCCTGCGTCATTATCACTTCTTCCTTACTCACAACCCAATGAAGTTGACCTTGTTGAGAACGAAGCTGTTCTAACTGTTGTTCAATATCTTGTCGAGCTTGTTCTGTTTGTTGAAGTTGTTGTAGAAGACTAAGATTACTTTGTTGATATTGATCTCTAGCTTGTCTTCTCTCTTGTATCTCATCTTGAGACTGTTGTAACTGATGTTGGGAATCCAGTAACTGATGTTGTATCTGTTGACATTGGGCATTAACTGTTTCTTGAGATACTTGAAGTTGACTTTTAGTCTCGCGTAGCTCATCTTGAAGAGATAAGATTACTTGTTGAAGGTGCTCATCATTTTGTTTGACATTTTGTTTCTCTCCATGTTTTAACCATTCTCTCCTTACTTCAACAAGTCGTTTTAATACACATTGTTGGTAGTTATAACTTGAGGAGGTCAGATTGGTAGAGTCTAACACAAACCCTACTGACCATTGACCATCATTGAGGACTATATGAGAGAACACAACAGTACTAATGTCAGTATACAATGCACTACTTACTATCTACATATACATAATGATATATATATTACATTGATAGTTGTTTACATAGTGTTTGTCACTACCAATAGGTACACGCAGTAAAGATGATAATGTAAGAGAGTAAAGTAATGTAAGTCTTAATGAGTTATAATTATAACATTATACTACATGATATTTATTACTGCATATGTAATAACTTACTTACCTAGTTCTACCAACATTGTTATATTGGGATCTTTGACATTTACTTCATTAAACTGTACTTTACCTCCCACAATTATTAACCACGCACAATAGGGTCCCATTATATATGTTGATAGAGAGTGGCCACATCTCTCAGTGACAGAGTCAGGTAGACTAATCTGCAGTATGTAGAAACATCATTTATATGTGAGTTAATTGATTAAACAGTGAAGATATATAATAAAAATCTTAGACACAAATATTTATATAATTTTATTATCTGTTAATATTATTATGATATTCTAGCAATGGAGTCATAGGTAGTAATTGGTAAAATGTAATGATAAATTTTACTAACTAATGACTTTATCTCATCAATTCAACAAATATCATCTTAATAGAAGTATTACTTACAATACTTAATTATTTCGACTTGAATGAAAATCTATATATATTTTTATTGCATTTAGCACTAATCATAAGCTTATTTTCTACCATACAAATGCTAAATACCAAATATAACAATAATGGTATTATTTAATTATTATTTATAATTGTTAACCTTTTTTACTCTGAAGCAATCTATTTAAATAAGATGTATGAAATATCATAAACTAAATAGAGTAACAATAAATGACATACCTTTGTCCATGATCTCTCATTAATATCCAGTATCCAACAGTTCTTTACTGTTTTGCTTGTCACATCCAGTCCACCTATCATTACTAGTATAGGTGATAATGATCCAGTGATAATACTGGCAGCGTGACCCCACCTTTCCTCAGGCCACTGTACTACTAGGTCAGGTTTAGCTATCATCTGCCAGTGCTAGATAGACAAATGAACTCAACTAACACTCATTATATAACATGTTATCAGTCAGTGTATGAATGATAATATAACTTACAACTGTATGGTTGATAATATCCAGTATATAAAGTGTATTAGATAATGTGCCTTCAACTTTACCACCAAAAATGATTGCTCTAGTATTGTTAACTGCTTCCATGACAAAGCCAACAGTAGGTGACATACATTGTCCAATAATCTCAGGTATGATCCATTGACCTAAAAGGAGGACAAACAAAACATATCTAATCAATATAGATAACAATGATTGAATAGTATAATAAAAATGACAGAATGCATTGTACGTTAACAATAAAAATAATAGATTCATTAAGTATTATTAAATTATAAACTATAACACATACATACTAATGCTAATGTTCACTATCAGTACTTTAGTAACATTGACTGTACTAAATGATATCTGATATTATGTGATATATACTACCTGTTGTCAGGTCATAGATATTTTGTTCATTAGTACGTACATTACCACTAGGTAAATAATAATATTGAGCTTGTGGTAATTGTATAAAGGGTGGGGATCCACCACCTCCAATAACTAAAAGATAAGGTTTTCCTGCTTGTTCACTTAACATCATACCACCAAAGCTTCTCTTCATCACTATTATACTGTCATCAGTAGGTTGTAGTTGGGTCCAGGTGAGAGTAGAAATATCTAATTCATTGAGACTGTTGTGGTGACACTTGTCATGATGACACCAACCACCAAAAAAATAAATTTTGTCATTTGATGAAGTACAAAAGTACCCTTTAACTCCTAAAGGGGGACTACCGTTGGTTGGTCTTGAGTTCCATATGCCAGAGGTAATGTTGAATATTGCAATCTGTGATGTTAGTCTTCTCTTCTCATCATTATTGTGTACAAAAGGTACATCATTTCCACCCCACAGGTACAGGTTATCTCCTATCACTTGAGTTCTATGTTCAATTCTTGTAGCAAGTTTGTATTGTCCTGTAGAGAATGATATGAACCATATGTGACCTGATTTGCAAAACATTTAATATATTATGATACATGTAGTCCATACATTATACTAGTCTCACTAGTCAGACACTCACTGTAGAGAAAGAGGGTCTAGTTAGTGAGACTAAATAATACCTACAAGTGTAGATATTGTACTACTACTAATTAAGATAGTGCATGACATCTAGTAACATTACCTGAAGTAGCCATTTACCAATAAAAAAGACTCTGCTGAAGTTAGCAGCACATTCCTCAGATATTAGATAACCACGCCTTATTAAATATTTGTGGTTTCAAGTATTTTTTGGGGGGTTGAGCTGCAGTTGATGTTTTACAGTATACTGAAAACTTACAACAACATTGTATGTAGGACAGAACATTCCATCCGGTTAGTTAATATAATATAAATGATAGCCAATTAATTCCTTTCAAAATACTTTGTTTAATAAATTTTAAGAAATCACTTTTATATTTTAAGAACAAAATTTTTAGCATGAAATTGTTAGCACAAATAATAATCAAAAAACTAGCACTGCAGTCACTGGCCTCCAGCAAAACTTGTCCTTAATTCCTTATACTAGATTGTTTTGCATACAAGTCTAAAAAAGTTAAGTTATTATAAGTGTTTACATGAATTTTATTACTGAATTGAAACAGGTAGCTCAGAGTGACAAGTCCAAGATTCTTATATGCAAATATAAAACCGTAATGGTTTTTTCATATACAAAGATGACAACATCATTCAATGTGATTTGTTAATACATATTATTACAACAGTTTACATTCAAATTCTCAATAGCCAGCAATAAGAGAAAATGTACTAAAAAATGAACAAATGGTCTTAATGCTGGGCGAGGAAGACATACCCACATCAAAACAACCGATGATAGTATTTGCACTAACTTGACACACTTGAATATCATATTGTTGTTTACATTCAAAGTCTCAGTAGCCAGCAATAAGAGGAAATATACTAAAAAATGAATAAATAGTCTTATTGCTATATACAAGTCAGATGAGTCTGAGGTTAGTATGCAATTATTTCATATCACATAATATATATTGTAATTAATTATACTAACTAAACTTGTATAGACTGACTGTATTGAAAGTGTTTGATTGTCCACCAACTTATCATGGATTTTATCATTGGATTCTCTAGTCGGTGCCTTAATCAACATAATAAATGTTTGGGATACATTACACAGGTTGTTGATGTAAATGATAAGATGATATATGAAGTTGATTCATATCATATTAGTCGGCCTCATTTAATAAATAGCATATGGTAAGGAATTATTGCACAAGATAACATTTGAAAAAAACAGGCTATATTTGTGTAGATTGTCAAAGTTTAAACTATCCATTTGTGAGAGGAGATATTGTGATTCCAAAGTATGTTACACAAATTCACTTTTATGGTACTTAAGTTGTACATCCATAGATGTGCAACAGTCCAAGACTGAGTAATGCCTGTGATTGTGGGGTATTTGTCTGCATAGTAAGACTTTATTCACTTCCATACTGTTCATTTACATTTACAGGCAGCAAAATGTTTCATTGAGAAGAGAAAACTAAATTTTAAAGAAGTAAGTGTAAAAAGTGTCTACTTGAAATGGGCAGGTTACGTAAATCATAGAGTGAAGCTCAAATAGCTCGAACAATGATCTTGTTGGTGCTAAATACTCTTCATAAGCAAGAAATTTAGTTATTCACACAAAATGTTTAGGTAAGTCACTTCTTATTGATAACCAGTCTTGTACACTATGTCTGAAAGCAACAGCAATGATGATAATGAATTTCTACCAGTACACTTTAACTCTAATTGTGAGTTGTTAAACACAAAACATTCCATTCCAGTTTGTTCTATTTAGTAGTTAACACCAAAACAGAGACAAGTGAAACAATACAATCAGAAATGTCAGTTATTAATGCCCACAAAATAAGAACAATGGTTTGGCACTTAAAACAATATTATCCATTGATGATAGTTTGCCTGTGTTGTCATTGGATAACGGAAAGCTTAATTTAAAGTTATAAAAGAATTAACAAAAATTTATTTTATCTAAGGTACAGTCCATTTCAAATATCTAATCATTAATAATACACTCAAATAAATGTAGACAGTATACTTTTTTATAAATGATTTGAAGACAATTTGTAACAACAAATTTGAAACATTTTATACAGTCAGTAATTGAAATAATCAAATATGTCATGTTTGAACAATACTCTATTATAAAGGACTTGGGCTATGTTGAAGTCATAAACAGTGCTGACTTAGAAATTTGCATGACAAGAAAATCCATCTCAGAATTTGATAGAGTGAATCCGTGTTTAATTTTTACATTAAAGTAAGTTATAATGAAGAAGTCTTGAGTATGTACCATATATACAACAGAGGTCTAGTGGAGACCAACGATATGGAGAGATATTCCTGATAAATTGTCCTATTGTATTTTGGAAGAGAAAATGGTACTAGTGAGTGAAAACTAATAAAACATATGCACTATCATCACTTTATCTATTACAGTTCAGCCAACTTGAGAATAAGGATGTATTGGTATATACTATTCATGACAAAATAAGTGATAAGGCTAATGAACTCATTGAAACTTTCAGGTATATTCACATGCAATACTGCACATGATTGAGACAAACTAACAGGAAAGCAGTTGCTACGTGGAGGGCAACAGTAATGAAGGAAGCAAGAAGATATAACAATTGGAAAATCAATGTGGTGGAGGTTGGTTAAACAGCTTAATTAAAAATGGGTACCCTGACATATGTAATCATAAGGACACATGCCTCAACATGTACAAAAGTATATATATGTAAGGTATGTGAAAAGCATAGCTAAGATTTAACATTTACATTAGTTAATTAAATTTAACAGTATGTGGCAAGTTATCTCAGAATACCATATGATGAGGATGATTTTGAGGTAGAGACTGTTTATTACATGTTGACATTATTTATAAAAATACCTGACAACTTACAAGAAATGGATCCTTAAAATAAGGTATGTGTCCATGAAATAATGCATATTAATACATTGTCTGTTAATTTCACTATGTATCTGTATTACTGGATAAGAAGCACTAGAAAAGGATTCTTAAGAATTTGTATGCACCCACACATTATGACAAGTATCATCAAACAGGACCACACCTACATTGTTTGATGGGTCACACATACATATTCGGCAGTTATATTTTTATAGACAAGTCAACAAAACTATTACAACAAAATAATAAATATAACGTAATCCTTCACAATATAATTAAATCAGTTATAGTCTTGTGACATTACAGGTTGTAGTCCCAGGGATATACCCCGTCTGGGTTGGTAGGGTGTTTGACGTGGGATCATCTAGATACAATCAATAATAGGACAGACACTAACACACAATGTACAACCAGTACAGTCCTCAGTAATGTGTGGTAGATGAGTCTTTGAATCAAATGTAATAGCCTACAGAATAAGAGAGAAAGGGTTTGAATTTTTACTTTACTAACTATTCTCTCTCTCTCTCTCTCTCTCTCTCTCTCTCTCTCTCCTGATATCCAGAGTCATTACACACCATATAACACTTCCCACAGTTAATACACATGTCCTCATCAATAATGGCTATAGCTTGTCGGGTAGTATCTAGTTCACCCCATGCCCCAATCAACGGAAGAGCTCGACCAATCACATCCTAAAACATAATGTACATTGAGTTAAAATGGGAATGGACATATGAAAAGATCAGATATGGAGAAAACAAGAAGGAATTTAATACTTCAATTAGATACCTGAATTGTATGTATAGGTTTTGTTGGTATATTAACAGGACGATGTACTTCAGGTTGATATTCTGTCAATGGATCAATTGTCTTTTTATATGTAGCAACTAACTTCTCCTTCTCTTGTAAGTATGAACCAAATTCAGGTAAACTCTATAGAGATCAATAAACAGAAGTGAATTGGAAGACATTACACAATACAAACACTATTAGGGTATTAAATGCAATCTGACCTTTCCAATAATTTCTTTTATTTTTGGAGTGATGACTTTTCTTTTTTGATGTTTAGCAGTAGGTGGACATTGTCCATCCCAATCTATGACTTCATCTACAGCCTATCAGATGTATGTATATCAGAATATTTGAAAAATAAATTGATGGATTTTGTACACAACTATATATCAGTATATGAATGACAATAAATAAGCATAGAGTTACATGAAATGCATTATAATTGATGATATGGACAAATTCAATTGTTAACTTGTAAATACAGCAATGTCTTCAGTCCAGTGATGTAGTCATCAACTAATGTATACTCTTGATTGTGTATAGCACTACATATCTATAGTAGAATAAGATAATTTAATAATATGAGTGTGTGTGTGTGAGAGAGAAAGAGAGGGTTACCTGAACAACACTGGCTCCACAATGAAAGAACTGACGTGCTGATTCAGCAGAATTAATACCTCCAGCAGCAAGAATAGGAAAGCAAGGTAGAGCTCTACCAATAGAAGACACATCCCTCAGAGCAATAGGTCGGATAGCATTACCAGGCACGCCTCCATAATGGGTGTGGCTGAAGCAAGACCAAAAGGGTTTTTAAATTTTTAAATTTTAAATTTGAGACCAGCAAATTCAACAGAGATATCCACTTGATCAATAGGGGTGTAGAACATAGGAAGATTAGGAGTGGGCGGTACATACAGACCATGAAGAGACTGCAAGTGGAAAAGTAATCACATTAATTTATTGACTTTTTAGTTTCTAAACTGTAAACTCTTTCTGTTGATATTATTCTCTTTACCTGTAAATAACAGTGCATATACCAAGCTGCTTGTTTGCCATCATTAACTGATTCTACTGTAGTAGCTTCTAGTCCAGCTAGATCACCACCACACCATATATTAGGTTCACTTGTCTGCATTGTCTCCTAGTTCACTTCTGGTAGTCCAAACATATTGACAAAATTAGGGTGCTTCTTGGTGTAACTTGACTCATGATGTAACAACATGTCTTATGATGACATCACTATGTGTCATAGAGTTTATAATGTTAGGTTTACCTTAGGGTTTAGGTAATGTCATCAATATGATGACATCATGTGTCATTTCATTATAATGTCATCATAGTCAAGTTACAGCATTAATCATCCCAAGTGTAACAACATTAACACATATATAATAATTACATACACTACACAAATATACAAAGTATATAACAAAACTCAAACTATCAAATATCAGAGCAAAATAATGCTAATATATTATATGAGATTGGGTAAAGAAAAAAGAAAATCTTCTGATTACAAAACATACCATATAATACTATGTAGTATCCATTTTTTGGTATTTGTAGAATGCCTTCCTAAATTTTCATTCGTTTGAGCTCCTCTAGGATTTCAATCATAGTCGGACGATCATGATGATTTGGTTTAAGACACTTTTGGATAAGAGAGGACATAGGAGGCCATGGTATCCTACTAGCTTGTTGTTCTCTCTCTGAAACTGTCATAGCAGGTAGACGATGAAGGGTCATCTCCATCAAGAGTACAGAGTAGCTGTAGACATCCATTGCTGGAGTTTGGCTTTTGGGATCATGAGACTGGGATTCTGGGGAAGCATAGGCTGGGTTCCCTGGCATAAATGTCATTGCTCGTTGTTGAAGGTTAGCTGCTCCATAATCTGTTACTTTAGCTTTAAAGCTATCACCTACTGATGGTTCTAACAAGACATTTGGGCTACTAATATCTCGATGGACAATAGGATTTGGTTTCCATAAATGGAGGTAATTAAGAGCTAAAGCTACATCACAACTGATACCAAGTATTTGGGGTTGTGTCAAGGCTTTTTTCTGGAGCTCATTATAGAGACTTGTGGCCATGATCTCTGTAAGGATAATGGGTGTGCCTACTCTAGTAGCTCCAATAAATTGGACAAGATTAGGATGACGTACTCTAGAAGCAATGTCCATTTCTCTATAGAAGACATCTTGGTTGTAGTCTGAGATGATGATTCCATGGA
This sequence comes from Xestospongia muta, assembly GCA_963693285.1. NCBI lineage: Eukaryota > Metazoa > Porifera > Demospongiae > Haplosclerida > Petrosiidae > Xestospongia > Xestospongia muta. The sequence goes on along the minus strand of OY848923.1, from coordinate 6,705,392 downwards.
GAGACTTGGCAGCTACTCTCAGACCTCGGAAGATAGCTACTTTGACTTCTCCATATGCTCCACCCCCTAGAACTTCCTGCGTCATTATCACTTCTTCCTTACTCACAACCCAATGAAGTTGACCTTGTTGAGAACGAAGCTGTTCTAACTGTTGTTCAATATCTTGTCGAGCTTGTTCTGTTTGTTGAAGTTGTTGTAGAAGACTAAGATTACTTTGTTGATATTGATCTCTAGCTTGTCTTCTCTCTTGTATCTCATCTTGAGACTGTTGTAACTGATGTTGGGAATCCAGTAACTGATGTTGTATCTGTTGACATTGGGCATTAACTGTTTCTTGAGATACTTGAAGTTGACTTTTAGTCTCGCGTAGCTCATCTTGAAGAGATAAGATTACTTGTTGAAGGTGCTCATCATTTTGTTTGACATTTTGTTTCTCTCCATGTTTTAACCATTCTCTCCTTACTTCAACAAGTCGTTTTAATACACATTGTTGGTAGTTATAACTTGAGGAGGTCAGATTGGTAGAGTCTAACACAAACCCTACTGACCATTGACCATCATTGAGGACTATATGAGAGAACACAACAGTATTAATGTCAGTATACAATGCACTACTTACTATCTACATATACACAGTGATATATATACTATATTGATAATTGTTTACATGGAGTTTGTCACTACCAATAGGTACACGCAGTAAAGATGATAATGTAAGAGAGTAAAGTAATGTAAGTCTTAATGAGTTATAATTATAACATTATACTACATGATATTTATTACTGCATATGTAATAACTTACTTACCTAGTTCTACCAACATTGTTATATTGGGATCTTTGACATTTACTTCATTAAACTGTACTTTACCTCCCACAATTATTAACCACGCACAATAGGGTCCCATTATATATGTTGATAGAGAGTGGCCACATCTCTCAGTGACAGAGTCAGGTAGACTAATCTGCAGTATGTAGAAACATCATTTATATGTGAGTTAATTGATTAAACAGTGAAGATATATAATAAAAATCTTAGACACAAATATTTATATAATTTTATTATCTGTTAATATTATTATGATATTCTAGCAATGGAGTCATAGGTAGTAATTGGTAAAATGTAATGATAAATTTTACTAACTAATGACTTTATCTCATCAATTCAACAAATATCATCTTAATAGAAGTATTACTTACAATACTTAATTATTTCGACTTGAATGAAAATCTATATATATTTTTATTGCATTTAGCACTAATCATAAGCTTATTTTCTACCATACAAATGCTAAATACCAAATATAACAATAATGGTATTATTTAATTATTATTTATAATTGTTAACCTTTTTTACTCTGAAGCAATCTATTTAAATAAGATGTATGAAATATCATAAACTAAATAGAGTAACAATAAATGACATACCTTTGTCCATGATCTCTCATTAATATCCAGTATCCAACAGTTCTTTACTGTTTTGCTTGTCACATCCAGTCCACCTATCATTACTAGTATAGGTGATAATGATCCAGTGATAATACTGGCAGCGTGACCCCACCTTTCCTCAGGCCACTGTACTACTAGGTCAGGTTTAGCTATCATCTGCCAGTGCTAGATAGACAAATGAACTCAACTAACACTCATTATATAACATGTTATCAGTCAGTGTATGAATGATAATATAACTTACAACTGTATGGTTGATAATATCCAGTATATAAAGTGTATTAGATAATGTGCCTTCAACTTTACCACCAAAAATGATTGCTCTAGTATTGTTAACTGCTTCCATGACAAAGCCAACAGTAGGTGACATACATTGTCCAATAATCTCAGGTATGATCCATTGACCTAAAAGGAGGACAAACAAAACATATCTAATCAATATAGATAACAATGATTGAATAGTATAATAAAAATGACAGAATGCATTGTACGTTAACAATAAAAATAATAGATTCATTAAGTATTATTAAATTATAAACTATAACACATACATACTAATGCTAATGTTCACTATCAGTACTTTAGTAACATTGACTGTACTAAATGCTATCTGATATTATGTGAGATATACTACCTGTTGTCAGGTCATAGATATTTTGTTCATTAGTACGTACATTACCACTAGGTAAATAATAATATTGAGCTTGTGGTAATTGTATAAAGGGTGGGGATCCACCACCTCCAATAACTAAAAGATAAGGTTTTCCTGCTTGTTCACTTAACATCATACCACCAAAGCTTCTCTTCATCACTATTATACTGTCATCAGTAGGTTGTAGTTGGGTCCAGGTGAGAGTAGAAATATCTAATTCATTGAGACTGTTGTGGTGACACTTGTCATGATGACACCAACCACCAAAAAAATAAATTTTGTCATTTGATGAAGTACAAAAGTACCCTTTAACTCCTAAAGGGGGACTACCGTTGGTTGGTCTTGAGTTCCATATGCCAGAGGTAATGTTGAATATTGCAATCTGTGATGTTAGTCTTCTCTTCTCATCATTATTGTGTACAAAAGGTACATCATTTCCACCCCACAGGTACAGGTTATCTCCTATCACTTGAGTTCTATGTTCAATTCTTGTAGCAAGTTTGTATTGTCCTGTAGAGAATGATATGAACCATATGTGACCTGATTTGCAAAACATTTAATATATTATGATACATGTAGTCCATACATTATACTAGTCTCACTAGTCAGACACTCACTGTAGAGAAAGAGGGTCTAGTTAGTGAGACTAAATAATACCTACAAGTGTAGATATTGTACTACTACTAATTAAGATAGTGCATGACATCTAGTAACATTACCTGAAGTAGCCATTTACCAATAAAAAAGACTCTGCTGAAGTTAGCAGCACATTCCTCAGATATTAGATAACCACGCCTTATTAAATATTTGTGGTTTCAAGTATTTTTTGGGGGGTTGAGCTGCAGTTGATGTTTTACAGTATACTGAAAACTTACAACAACATTGTATGTAGGACAGAACATTCCATCCGTTTAGTTAATATAATATAAATGATAGCCAATTAATTCCTTTCAAAATACTTTGTTTAATAAATTTTAAGAAATCACTTTTATATTTTAAGAACAAAATTTTTAGCATGAAATTGTTAGCACAAATAATAATCAAAAAACTAGCACTGCAGTCACTGGCCTCCAGCAAAACTTGTCCTTAATTCCTTATACTAGATTGTTTTGCATACAAGTCTAAAAAAGTTAAGTTATTATAAGTGTTTACATGAATTTTATTACTGAATTGAAACAGGTAGCTCAGAGTGACAAGTCCAAGATTCTTATATGCAAATATAAAACCGTAATGGTTTTTTCATATACAAAGATGACAACATCATTCAATGTGATTTGTTAATACATATTATTACAACAGTTTACATTCAAATTCTCAATAGCCAGCAATAAGAGAAAATGTACTAAAAAATGAACAAATGGTCTTATTGCTGGGCGAGGAAGACATACCCACATCAAAACAACCGATGATAGTATTTGCACTAACTTGACACACTTGAATATCATATTGTCGTTTACATTCAAAGTCTCAGTAGCCAGCAATAAGAGGAAATATACTAAAAAATGAATAAATAGTCTTATTGCTATATACAAGTCAGATGAGTCTGAGGTTAGTATGCAATTATTTCATATCACATAATATATATTGTAATTAATTATACTAACTAAACTTGTATAGACTGACTGTATTGAAAGTGTTTGATTGTCCACCAACTTATCATGGATTTTATCATTGGATTCTCTAGTCGGTGCCTTAATCAACATAATAAATGTTTGGGATACATTACACAGGTTGTTGATGTAAATGATAAGATGATATATGAAGTTGATTCATATCATAATAGTCAGCCTCATTTAATAAATAGCATATGGTAAGGAATTATTGCACAAGATAACATTTGAAAAAAACAGGCTATATTTGTGTAGATTGTCAAAGTTTAAACTATCCATTTGTGAGAGGAGATATTGTGATTCCAAAGTATGTTACACAAATTCACTTTTATGGTACTTAAGTTGTACATCCATAGATGTGCAACAGTCCAAGACTGAGTAATGCCTGTGATTGTGGGGTATTTGTCTGCATAGTAAGACTTTATTCACTTCCATACTGTTCATTTACATTTACAGGCAGCAAAATGTTTCATTGAGAAGAGAAAACTAAATTTTAAAGAAGTAAGTGTAAAAAGTGTCTACTTGAAATGGGCAGGTTACGTAAATCATAGAGTGAAGCTCAAATAGCTCGAACAATGATCTTGTTGGTGCTAAATACTCTTCATAAGCAAGAAATTTAGTGTTTCACACAAAATGTTTAGGTCATTTCTTATTGATAACCAGTCTTGTACACTATGTCTGAAAGCAACAGCAATATGATGATAATGAATTTCTACCAGTACACTTTAACTCTAATTGTGAGTTGTTAAACACAAAACATTCCATTGCAGTTTGTTCTATTTAGTAGTTAACACCAAAACAGAGACAAGTGAAACAATACAATCAGAAATGTCAGTTATTAATGCCCACAAAATAAGAACAATGGTTTGGCACTTAAAACAATATTATCCATTGATGATAGTTTGCCTGTGTTGTCATTGGATAACGGAAAGCTTAATTTAAAGTTATAAAAGAATTAACAAACAGTGAAAAATTTATTTTATCTAAGGTACAGTCCATTTCAAATATCTAATCATTAATAATACACTCAAATAAATGTAGACAGTATACTTTTTTATAAATGATTTGAAGACAATTTGTAACAACAAATTTGAAACATTTTATACAGTCAGTAATTGAAATAATCAAATATGTCATGTTTGAACAATACTCTATTATAAAGGACTTGGGCTATGTTGAAGTCATAAACAGTGCTGACTTAGAAATTTGCATGACAAGAAAATCCATCTCAGAATTTGATAGAGTGAATCCGTGTTTAATTTTTACATGAAAGTAAGTTATAATGAAGAAGTCTTGAGTATGTACCATATATACAACAGAGGTCTAGTGGAGACCAACGATATGGAGAGATATTCCTGATAAATTGTCCTATTGTATTTTGGAAGAGAAAATGGTACTAGTGAGTGAAAACTAATAAAACATATGCACTATCATCACTTTATCTATTACAGTTCAGCCAACTTGAGAATAAGGATGTATTGGTATATACTATTCATGACAAAATAAGTGATAAGGCTAATGAACTCATTGAAACTTTCAGGTATATTCACATGCAATACTGCACATGATTGAGACAAACTTACAGGAAAGCAGTTGCTACGGGAGGGCAACAGTAATGAAGGAAGCAAGAAAATATAACAATTGGAAAATCAATGTGGTGGAGGTTGGTTAAACAGCTTAATTAAAAATGGGTACCCTGACATATGTAATCATAAGGACACATGCCTCGACATGTACAAATGTATATATATGTAAGGTATGTGAAAAGCATAGCTAAAATTTAACATTTACATTAGTTAATTAAATTTAACAGAATGTGGCAAGTTATCTCAGAATACCATATGATGAGGATGATTTTGAGGTAGAGACTGTTTATTACATGTTGACATTATTTATAAAAATACCTGACAACTTACAAGAAATGGATCCTTAAAATAAGGTATGTGTCCATGAAATAATGCATATTAATACATTGTCTGTTAATTTCACTATGTATCTGTATTACTGGATAAGAAGCACTAGAAAAGGATTCTTAAGAATTTGTATGCACCCACACATTATGACAAGTATCATCAAACAGGACCACACCTACATTGTTTGATGGGTCACACATACATATTCGGCAGTTATATTTTTATAGACAAGTCAACAAAACTATTACAACAAAATAATAAATATAACGTAATCCTTCACAATATAATTAAATCAATTATAGTCTTGTGACATTACAGGTTGTAATCCCAGGAGTATACCCCGTCTGGGTTGGTAGGGTGTTTGACATGGGATCATCTTGATACAATCAATAATAGGACAGGCACTAACACACAATGTACAACCAGTACAGTCCTCAGTAATGTGTGGTAGATGAGTCTTTGAATCAAATGTAATAGCCTACAGAACAAGAGAGAAAGAGTTTGAATTTTTACTAACTATTCTCTCTCTCTCTCTCTCTCTCTCTCTCTCTCTCTCTCTCTCTTTCTCTCTCTCTCACCTGATATCCAGAGTTATTACATACCATATAACACTTCCCACAGTTAATACACATGTCCTCATCAATAATGGCTATAGCTTGTTGGGTAGTATCTAGTTCACCCCATGCTCCAATCAATGGAAGAGCTCGACCAATCACATCCTAAAACATAATGTACATTGAGTTAAAATGGGAATGGACATATGAAAAGATCAGATATGGAGAAAACAAGAAGGAATTTAATACTTCAATTAGATACCTGAATTGTAGGTATAGGTTTTGCTGGTATATTAACAGGACGATGTACTTCAGGTTGATATTCTGTCAATGGATCAATTTATCTTTTTATATGTAGCAACTAACTTCTCTTTCTCTTGTAAGTATGAACCAAACTCAGGTAAACTCTATAGAGATCAATAAATAGAAGTGAGTAGGAAGATGTTACACAATACAAACATTATTAGTGTATTAAATGCAATCTGACCTTTCCAATAATTTCTTTTATTTTTGGAGTGATGACTTTTCCTTTTTGATGTTTAACAGTAGGTGGACATTGTCCATCCCAATCTATGACTTCATCTACAGCCTATCAGATATATGTACATCAGAATATTTGAAAAATAAATTGATGGATTCTGTACACAAGTATATATCAGTATATGAGTGACAATAAATGAGTGCAGAGTTACATGAAATGCATTATAATTGATGATATGGACAAATTCAATTGTTTACTTGTAAATACAGCAATGTCTTCAGTCCAGTGATGTAGTCATCAACTAATGTATACTCCTGGTTGTGTATAGCACTACATATCTATAGTAGAATATGATAATTCAATAATATGAGTATGTGTGTGAGAGAGAGAAAGAGAGGGTTACCTGAACAACACTGGTTCCACAATGAAAGAACTGAAGTGCTGATTCAGCAGAATTAATACCTCCAGCAGCAAGAATAGGAAAGCCAGGAAGAGCTCTACCAATAGAAGACACATCCCTCAGAGCAATAGGTCGGATAGCATTACCAGGCACGCCTCCATAATGGGTGTGGCTGAAGCAAGACCAAAAGGGTTTTTAAATTTGAGACCAGCAAATTCAACAGAGATATCCACTTGATCAAATGGAGTGTAGAACATAAGAAGATTAGGAGTGGGTGGTACATACAGACCATGAAGAGACTGCAAATGGAAAAATATTCATATTAATTTATTGACTTTTTAGTTTCTAAACTGTAAACTCTTTCTGTTGATATTATTTTCTTTACCTGTAAATAACAGTGCATATACCAAGCTGCTTGTTTGCCATCATTAACTGATTCTACTGTAGTAGCTTCTAGTCCAGCTAGATCACCACCACACCATATGTTAGGTTCACTTGTCTGCATTGTCTCCTAGTTCACTTCTGGTAGTCCAAACATATTGACAAAATTAGGGTGCTTCTTGGTGTAACTTGACTCATGATGTAACAACATGTCTTATGATGACATCACTATGTGTCATAGAGTTTATAATGTTAGGTTTGGTTATGGTTTAGGTAATGTCATCAATATGATGACATCATGTGTCATTTCATTATGATGTCATCATAGTCAAGTTACAGCAAGAACCATCCCAAGTGTAACAATATTAACACATATATAATAATTACATACACTACACAAACATACAAAGTATATAACAAAACTCAAACTATCAAATATCAGAGCAAAATAATGCTAATATATTATATGAGATTGGGTAAAGAAAAAAGAAAATCTTCTGATTACAAAATATACCATATAATACTAATGTAGTATCCATTTTTTGTATTTGTAGAATACCTTCCTAAATTTTCATTTGTTTGAGTTCCTCTAGGATTTCAATCATAGTCGGACGATCTTGATGATTTGGTTTAAGACACTTTTGAATAAGAGAGGACATAGGAGGCCATGGTATCCTACTAGCTTGTTGTTCTCTCTCTGAAACTGTTATAGCAGGTAGACGATGAAGGGTCATCTCCATCAAGAGTACAGAGTAACTGTAGACATCCATTGCTGGAGTTTGGCTTTTGGGATCATGAGACTGGGATTCTGGGGAAGCATAGGCTGGGTTCCCTGGCATAAATGTCATTGCTCGTTGTTGAAGGTTAGCTGCTCCATAATCTGTTACTTTAGCTTTAAAGCTATCACCTACTGATGGTTCTAACAAGACATTTGGGCTACTAATATCTCGATGGACAATAGGATTTGGTTTCCATAAATGGAGGTAATTAAGAGCTAAAGCTACATCACAACTGATACCAAGTATTTGGGATTGTGTCAAGGCTTTTTTCTGGAGCTCATTATAGAGACTTGTGGCCATGATCTCTGTAAGGATAATGGGTGTGCCTACTCTAGTAGCTCCAATAAATTGGACAAGATTAGGATGACGTACTCTAGAAGCAATGTCCATTTCTCTATAGAAGACATCTTGGTTGTAGTCTGAGATGATAATTCCATGGAGAGACTTTGCAGCTACTCTCAGACCTCGGAAGATAGCTACTTTAACTTCCCCATATGCTCCACCACCTAAAACTTCCTGCGTCATTATCACTTCTTCATTACTCACAACCCAATGAGGTTGACCTTGTTGAGAACAAAGCTGTTCTAACTGTTGTTCAATATCTTGTCGAGCTTGTTCTGTTTGTTGAAGTTGTTGTAGAAGACTAAGATTACTTTGTTGATATTGATCTCTAGCTTGTCTTGTCTCTTGTATCTCATCTTGAGACTGTTGTAACTGATGTTGTATCTGTTGACATTGGGCATTAAGTGTTTCTTGAGATACTTGAAGTTGACTTTTAGTCTCTCGTAGCTCATCTTGAAGGGATAAGATTACTTGTTGAAGGTGCTCATCATTTTGTTTGACATTTTGTTTCTCTCCTTGTTTCAACCATTCTCTCCTTACTTCAACAAGTCGTTTTAATACACTTTGTTGGTAGTTATAACTTGAGGAGGTCAGATTGTTAGAGTCTAGTACAAACCCTACTGACCATCGACCATCATTGAGGACTATATGAGAGAACACAACAGTACTAATGTCAGTATACAATGCACTACTTACTATCTACATATACACAGTGATATATATACTACATTGATAGTTGTTTACATGGAGTTTGTCACTACCAATAGGTACACGCAGTAAAGATGATAATGTAAGAGAGTAAAGTAATGTAAGTCTTAATGAGTTATAATTATAACATTATACTACATGACATTTATTACTGCATATGTAATAGCTTACTAACCTAGTTCTACCAACATTGTTATATTGGGATCTTTGACATTGACTTCATTAAACTGTACTTTACCTCCCACAATTATTAACCACGCACAATAGGGTCCCATTATATATGTTGATAGAGAGTGACCACATCTCTCAGTGACAGAGTCAGGTAGACTAATCTGCAGTATGTAGAAACATCATTTATATGTGAATTAATTGATTAAACCGTGAAGATATATAATAAAAATCTTAGACACAAATATTTATATAATTTTATTATCTGTTAATATTATTATGATATTCTAGCAATGGAGTCATAGGTAGTAATTAGTAAAATGTATTGATAAATGTTAGTAACTAATGACTTTATCTCATCAATTCAACAAATATCATCTTAATAGAAGTATTACTTACACTACTTAATTATTTCGACTTGAATGAATATCTATATATATTTTTATTGTATTTAGCACTAATCATAAGCTTATTTTCTACCATACAAATGTTAAATACCAAATATAACAATAATGGTATTATTTATTTGTTATTTATAATTGTTAACCTTTTTTACTCTGAAGCAATCTATTTAAATAAGATGTATGAAATATCATAAACTAAACAGAGTAACAATAAATGACATACCTTTGTCCATGACTTCTCATTAATATCCAGTATCCAACAGTTCTTTACTGTTTTGCTTGTCACATCCAGTCCACCTATCATTACTAGTATAGGTGATAATGATCCAGTGATAATACTGGCAGCGTGACCCCACCTTTCCTCAGGCCATTGTACTACTAGGTTAGGTTTAGCTATCATCTGCCAGTGCTAGATAGACAAATGAACTCAACTAACACTCATTATATAACATGTTATCAGTCAGTGTATGAATGATAATATAACTTACAACTGTATGGTTGATAATATCCAGTATATAAAGTGTATTAGATAATGTGCCTTCAACTTTACCACCAAAAATGATTGCTCTAGTATTGTTAACTGCTTCCATGACAAAGCCAACAGTAGGTGACATACATTGTCCAATAATCTCAGGTATGATCCATTGACCTAAAAGGAGGACAAACAAAACATATCTAATCAATATAGATAACAATGATTGAATAGTATTATAAAAATGACAGAATGCATTGTACGTTAACAATAAAAATAATAGATTCATTAAGTATTATTAAATTATAAACTATAACACATACATACTAATGCTAATGTTCACTATCAGTACTTTAGTAACATTGACTGTACTAAATGTATCTGATATTATGTGATATATATTACCTGTTGTCAGGTCATAGATATTTTGTTCATTAGTACGTACATTACCACTAGGTAAATAATAATATTGAGCTTGTGGTAATTGTATAAAGGGTGGGGATCCACCACCTCCAATAACTAAAAGATAAGGTTTTCCTGCTTGTTCACTTAACATCATACCACCAAAGCTTCTCTTCATCACTGTTATACTGTCATCAGTAGGTTGTAGTTGGGTCCAGGTGAGAGTAGAAATATCTAATTCATTGAGACTGTTGTGGTGACACTTGTCATGATGACACCAACCACCAAAAAAATAAATTTTGTCATTTGATGAAGTACAAAAGTACCCTTTAACTCCTAAAGGGGGACTACCGTTGGTTGGTCTTGAGTTCCATATGCCAGAGGTAATGTTGAATATTGCAATCTGTGATGTTAGTCTTCTCTTCTCATCATTATTGTGTACAAAAGGTACATCATTTCCACCCCACAGGTACAGGTTATCTCCTATCACTTGAGTTCTATGTTCAATTCTTGTAGCAAGTTTGTATTGTCCTGTAGAGAATGATATGTACCATATGTGACCTGATTTGCAAAACATTTAAACACTTGATTGTATATAAGCAATGTTTAAAATAATGTGTTTACTAATTCTTGCATTCCAAGTTATCTATTGTTTTTAAACAATAATTTAATAAACACATAATTTAGTAAACACCATTGAAAATGCATGGTTGTGTAGACAACAACTGTATGTTTTTGAGATGTTTTAACAGAAGTGGTCCATTTTGCTAATCAGCTCACATGTCTTACAGTATAATGTAATATACCTACAATATCTCATCACATCTACTACAAGACTTGTACAAAGGCTATACTAATTATATACTTGGCATATACTTCACAAACCTAACCCTCATCTTCTACTATATATTATGATACATGTAGTCCATACATTATACTAGTCTCACTAGTCAGACACTCGCTGTAGAGAAAGAGGGTCTAGTTAGTGAGACTACATAATACCTACAAGTGTAGATATTGTACTACTACTAATTAAGGTAGTACATGACATCTAGTAACATTACCTGAAGAAAAAGGTTTTTTAAGAATTTGCATGAGCCCAGACATTCTTTATCATCATATAGACTGCTCCTAGACGGAAGAACAAACACTTAATATTCACGATGGGCGTAATCTTCCATTAATTATTATTTAACATTTTTAATGAATAATAAACAGTAATAAAACATAATACACAGGATACTGTGCTTAGTTTGGATTACTGAGAGCCACGGAAGCCGCAGACGGACATTCCAATTTCTTATTTCCTGTATCTTCCACGCACCTTTGCGTATTAAAAAATTCCAATTAAAGACCCACTTGATGACTTCCAATATTTTTTTCCTAATTTCATTTTTGGCACATGCACCATTTCTAGGCTTTTCTTGCTACTTAATAAACACAGAACGCGAGTACCACAAGCCGTCTCTTAGAATCGAGCATCAGCGAGATGTTTCCAGTTGGGTTAGAATTGGAACCCATCAAATGCATCTTTAGTTGGAATATAAGGTGTGAGGAAGAAATTGGAAATAGGAATAGGAATGTCTGTCTGAGGCTTCCGTAGAGAGCTGTGATGGACTCAAGTGTTCCCTCAGGATTAACAAATCTAGGAAATACTTACTTTGCAAATGCAACTCTTCAGACAATCCTTCATATTCCTCTCCTACAAGAATATAAAAATAAACATGAAGAATGCAGTAAGAATTGTTATATTGTCAATATCATAATGATATAAATGTACTCTTAGCTACACATTATGCTGTATATGCTTGATAAAAAGATTAAAAAATCTCTGCATTCAGGAAGGGGCTAAGGTGATACAGACAACAGAGATCTAGAATCAACTGAACAGTAATTGACAAAACTAATATGAAGCACATTACATATTTTATAGAATTCATTCCACACTGGTCTCCAGGTGATCAAGAAGATCCCATGAGTTTCTTATACTAAGTTCTTCAAATTGAAGAGAGGTATTTATAGTCAATATTAGTGGTTTGATATATTAATTTAGTCATAAGTGACACCAGTGCAGACAAATTAACTGAAACTACAATAACTACTTCTAGCAAGAACACATATGTACATAATATGTATATTTAACATAATACAGTCGAATGTCTAAAATGTGGATTGTCCAGATCTTTTGAAAACAACCAATCAAATCTATAAGTAGTTGTACAGGTATGACATAGATAGTACTATTAATATGTTGACAATACATTGGATATATCATACAGGGAGCTAACATAGAAGATGCAATCAAAAATTCATTCCAAAAAGTGATGTTATATGAAAAAGAGGGGGTAATATGTCTGAGGTGATTAATGTATTTTCAACTAGTCCAATATATTAGTTCCATTACCAACAATAGATGTGATAAACAAACTCAAACAACAGTAAAACAAGATCTGCATTCGCTGCCATCAATTTTGATACTTCAATTATGAAGGTATACTCTTCTCGTTGTTTGACAATAAATATATGAAGAACAAATTTCAAATATAGATTCTTTTGGAAGAATGGCCAAGCACAAAATGTACATCACTAGTACCATTTTTTGAAGAATTAAATCTTTGTAATGCACAGGTGCTTAAAGCAAAATTACAAGTTATCATAACATGTAAGAAAATATAATTATTTCAAGGTATACCACATGGATCTTGATGAGATCTTACAAAAGCAAGCTTATATACTGATATATCAAAAGAAAAGTGTTAAGGTAGCCTGAATAGATGGTGAAACCACCTTCCAATCCAAGCACTTAAATACCACATAATTTCAACCACATTAACCTAGTTTACACATATTATACACCTTATTAGTTCTTGTGATTTTTAGAGTTCACTAAGACAGTCTCCTGAAATTATTAACATTCAAAAAAACTATTTGACAAACTTCTAGAAGAATTATCAACCAGAGATGAAACAGTTATTAAAGAGAGAAGCATGCTTGACACATTACTATGTGTACAAGAGCTAAAGCAAGAAAATAAAAGCAAACAAGGGCTCTGTCATCAATCAGTACATATATGTGGTACATTAACAAAACAACCAACAATGGATAGTATATGAATGTCAGTTACAATGCACTAAATAAATAATCTTGTCCTATATAGATCTCAAACAATACTATGATGAAATGCAATCAAACAACATAATGTGTAATGTCTTAGTCAGCCATTTCACATAACACTATCGATCACTGGTAAACAGTTACATTGTCTGAGAGAAGTTCATGAATTCTATATTAATTCAATAGTTTACTTGCAAATATAGAGTGAGGCAGATTAATCTGAAATAGTATGTAGAGATATCATTTAACACACTATACAAATATGCAAAGTATATAAACAAAACTCAAACTATCAAATACTACAGCAAAATAATGGTAATAATACTATATGAAATTAGGAAAAGAAAAAAGAAAATCCCTGATTACAAAACATACAATATAATACTAATATAGTATCCATTTTGTTTTTGCATTTGTAGAATGGCTTGCTAAATTTTAATTAGTTTGAGCTCCTCTAGGATTTCAATCATAGTCGGACGATCATGATGATTTGGTTTAAGACACTTTTGAATAAGAGAGGACATAGGAGGCCATGGTATCCTACTAGCTTGTTGTTCTCTCTCTGAAACTGTCATAGCAGGTAGACGATGAAGGGTCATCTCCATCAAGAGTACAGAGTAGCTGTAGACATCCATTGCTGGAGTTTGGCTTTTGGGGTCATGAGACTGGGATTCTGGGGAAGCATAGGCTGGGTTTCCTGGCATTAATGTCATTGCTCGTTGTTGAAGGTTAGCTGCTCCATAATCTGTTACTTTAGCTTTAAAGCTATCACCTACTAATGGTTCTAACAAGACATTTGGGCTACTAATATCTCGATGGATAATAGGATTTGGTTTCCATAAATGGAGGTAATTAAGAGCTGAAGCTACATCACGACTGATACCAAGTATTTGGGATTGTGTCAAGGCTTTTTTCTGGAGCTCATTATAAAGACTTGTGGCCATGATCTCTGTAAGGATAATGGGTGTGCCTACTCTAGTAGCTCCAATAAATTGGACAAGATTAGGATGACGTACTCTAGAAGCAATGTCCATTTCTCTATAGAAGACATCTTGGTTGTAGTCTGAGATGATGATTCCATGGAGAGACTTGGCAGCTACTCTCAGACCTCGAAAGATAGCAACTTTGACTTCTCCATATGCTCCACCCCCTAGAACTTCCTGTGTCATTATCACTTCTTCATTACTCAAAACCCAATGAGGTTGACCATGTTGAGAACGAAGCTGTTCTAACTGTTGTTCAATATCTTGTCGAGCTTGTTCTGTTTGTTGAAGTTGTTGTAGAAGACTAAGATTACTTTGTTGATATTGATCTCTAGCTTGTCTTGTCTCTTGTATCTCATCTTGAGACTGTTGTAACTGATGTTGTATCTGTTGACATTGGGCATTAAGTGTTTCTTGAGATACTTGAAGTTGACTTTTAGTCTCTTGTAGCTCATCTTGAAGAGATAAGATTACTTGTTGAAGTTGCTTATCGTTTTGTTTGACATTTTGTTTCTCTCCTTGTTTTACCCATTCTCTCCTTACTTCAACGAGTCGTTTTAAGACACTTTGTTGGTAGTTATAACTTGAGGAGGTCAGATTGGTAGAGTCTAGTACAAACCCTACTGACCATTGACCATCATTGAGGACTATATGAGAGAACACAACAGTACTAATGTCAGTATACAATGCACTACTTACTATCTACATATACACAGTGATATATATACTACATTGATAGTTGTTTACATAGTGTTTATCACTTCCAATAGGTACATGCAGTAAAGATGATAATGTAAGAGAGTAAACTAATGTAAGTCTTAATGAGTTATAATTATAACATTATACTACATGACATTTATTACTGCATATGTAATAACTTACTAACCTAGTTCTACCAACATTGTTATATTGGGATCTTTGACATTTACTTCATTAAACTGTACTTTACCTCCCGCAACTACTAACCACACACAATATGGTCCCATTATAAATGTTGATAGAGAGTGGCCACATCTCTCAGTGACAGAGTCAGGTAGATTAATCTGTAGTATATAGAGACATCATTTATATGTGAGTTGATTGGATTGATTAAACAGTGAGGATATATAATAATTAATAAAGATCTTAGACACAAATATTCATATAATTTTATTATCTATTAATATTACTATGATATTCTAGCAATGGAGTCATAGGTAGTAATTGGTAAAATGTATAAATGTTGGATTATGTTGCTAACTAATGACTTAATCTCATCAATTTAACAAATATCATGTGTAATAGAAATACTACTTACACTACTTAATTATTTTGACTTGAATGAGTATCTATATATATTTTTATTGTATTTAGCACTAATCATAAGCTTATTTTCTATCACACAAATGCTAAATACCAAATATTACAATAATGGTATTATTTAATTATTATTTATAATTGTTAACCTTTTATACTCTGAAACAATCTATTTAAATAAGATGTATGAAATATCATAAACTAAATAGAGTAACAATAAATGACATACCTTTGTCCATGACTTCTCATTAATATCCAGTATCCAACAGTTGTTTACTGTTTTGCTTGTCACATCCACTCCACCTATCATTACTAGTATAGGTGATAACGATCCAGTGGTAATACTGGCAGCATGACCCCACCTTTCCTCTGGCCACTGTACTACTAGGTCAGGTTTAGCTATAATCTGCCAGTGCTAGATAAACAAATGAACTCAACTAACACTCATTATATAACATGTTATCAGTCAGTGTATGAATGATAATATAACTTACTACTGTATGGTTGATGATATCCAGTATATAGAGTGTATTTGATACTGTGTCTTCAATTCTACCACCAAAAATGATAGCTCGTGTATTGTTAACTGCTTCCAAAACAAAGCCACCAGTAGGTGGCATACAATCTCCAATAATCTCAGGTATGATCCATTGACCTAAAAGGAGAATAAACAAAACACATCTAGCTATAGTCAATATACATAATAATGACTGAATATGATAATAAAAATGACAGAATGCATTGTACTTAAATCAATAAAAATAATAGAGATTCATTAAGTATTATTGAATTATAAACTATAACAGACATACTAATGCTAATGTTCACTATCAATACTTTAGTAACATTGACTGTAAATGATATCTGATATTATGTGATATATATTACCTGTTGTCAGGTCATAGATATTTTGTTCATTAGTACGTACATTGCCACTAGATAAATAATAATATTGAGCTTGTGGTAATTGTATAGAGGGTGGGGATCCATCACCTCCAATAACTAAAAGATAAGGTTTTCCTGCTTGTTCACTTAACATCATACCACCAAAGCTTCTCTTCATCACTGTTATACTGTCATCAGTAGGTTGTAGTTGGGTCCAGGTGAGAGTAGAAATATCTAATTCATTGAGACTGTTGTGGTGACACTTGTCATGATGACACCAACCACCGAAAAAATAAATTTTGTCATTTGATGAAGTACATAAGTACCCTTTAACCCCTAGAGGGGGACTGCCATTGGTTGGTCTAGAGTTCCATATGCCAGAGGTAATGTTGAATATTGCAATCTGTGATGTAAGTCTTCTCTTCTCATCATTATTGTGGACTGAAGGTACTTCATTTCCACCCCACAGGTACAGGTTATCTCCTATCACTTGAGTGCTATGTTCAATTCTTGTAGCAAGTTTGTATTGTCCTGTAGAGAATGATATGAACCATATGTGACCCAATTTGCAAAAAAGGGACCACTTCTATCAAACCATTAAAACACTTGACTGTATGTAAGCAATGTTTAAAATAATGTGTTTACTAATTCTTGCATTCCAAGTTATCCATTGTTTTTAAACAATAATTTAATAAACACATAATTTAGTAAACACCATTGAAAATGCATGGTTATGTAGACAACAACTGTATGTTTTTGAGATGTTTCAACAGAAGTGGTCCCTTTTTGCTAATCAGCTCACATGTCTTACAGTATAAGACAATATACCTACAGTATGTACCATATCTTGAGATCAGGTTCCAAAGTATGTCATCATATCTACTACAAGACTTGTACAAAGTCTATACTAATTATATACTTGACATATACTTCACAAACCTAACCCTCATCTTCTACTATATATTATGATACATGTAGTCCATACATTATATTAGTCTCACTAGTCAGACACTCACTGTAGAGAAAGAGGGTCTAGTTAGTGAGACTACATAATACCTACAAGTGTAGATAGTCTACTACTACTAATTAAGGTAGTACATGACATCTAGTAACATTACCTGAAGTAGCACTAGAAAAAGGTTTTTTAAGAATTTGTTTGAGCCCTGACATTCTTTATCATCATATAGACTGCTTCTAGACGGAGGAACAAACACTTAATATTCACGATGGGCGTAATCTTCCATTAATTATTATTTAACCTTTTTAATGAATAATAAACAGTAATAAAACATAATACACAGGATACTGTGCTTAGTTTGGATTACTGAGAGCCACGGAAGCCGCAGACGGACATTCCAATTTCTCATTTCCTATATCTTCCACGCACATTCGCGTATTAAAAAATTCCAATTAAAGACCCACTTGATGACTTCCAATATTTTTTTCCTAATTTCATTTTTGGCACATGCACCATTTCTAGGCTTTTCTTGCTACTTAATAAACACAGAACGCGAGTACCACAAGCCGTCTCTTAGAATCGAGCATCAGCGAGATGTTTCCAGTTGGGTTAGATTTGGAACCCATCAAATGCATCTTTAGTTGGAATATAAGGTGTAGAAATTGGAAATAGGAATAGGAATGTCTGTCTGAGGCTTCCGTAGAGAGCTGTGATGGACTCAAGTGTTCCCTCAGGATTAACAAATCTAGGAAATACTTGCTTTGCAAATGCAACTCTTCAGACAATCCTTCATATTCCTCTCCTACAAGAATATAAAAATAAACATGAAGAATGCAGTAAGAATTGTTATATTGTCAATATCATAATGATATAAATGTACTCTTAGCTAGATTATGCTGTATATGCTTGATAAAAAGATTGAAGAATCTCTGCATTCAGGAAGGGGCTAAGGTGATACAGACAACAGACATCTAGAATCAACTGAACAGTAATTGAAAAAACTAATATGAAGCACGTTACATATTTTAAAGAATTCATTCCACACTGGTCTCCAGGTGATCAGGAAGATCCCATGAATTTCTTACAAAGTTCTTCTTCAAATCAAAGAGAGGTATTTATAGTCAATATTAGTACTTTTGATATATTAATTTAATCATAAGTAACACCAGTGCAGACAAATTATCTGATACTACAATAACTACTACTAGTAAGAACACATATGTATATAAAATGTATATTTAACATAATACAGTTGAATGTCTAAAATGTGGATTGTCCAGATCTTTTGAAAACAACCAATCAAATCTATTAGTAGTTGTACAGGTATGACATAGATAGTACTATTAATATGTTGACAATACATTGGACATATCATACAGGGAGCTAACATAGAAGATGCAATCAAAAATTCATTCCAAAAAGTGATGTTATATGAAAAAGAGGGGGTAATATGTCTGAGGTGATTAATGTATTTTCAACTAGTCCAATATATTAGTTCCATTACCAACAATAGATGTGATAAACAAACTCAAACAACAGTAAAACAAGATCTGCATTCGCTGCCATCAATTTTGATACTTCAATTACAAAGGTATACTCTTCTCATTGTTCGACAATGAATATATGAAGAACAAATTTCAAATATAGATTCTTTTGGAAGAATGGCCAAGCACAAAATGTACATTACTAGTACCATTTTTTGAAGAATTAAATCTTTGTAATGCACAGGTGCTTAAAGCAAAATTAAAAGTTATCATAACATGTACAATTTAGGGAGCTACAGCTGTCTTCAACCGGGTGGCAATGATAGAGCACATTAGACCATCTTCTACACAAGGTCATTATGTTTCCTACACTTTAAACAACAAAAGGTGGTACAAAATGGATGACTCCTTGGTAGGCTATACAAGTGATGATAACAAAATATAATTATTTCAAAGTATACCACATGGATCTTGATAAGATCTTACAAAAGCAGGCTTATATACTGATATATCAAAAGAAAAGTGTTAAGGTAGCCTGAATAGATGGTGAAACCACCTTCCAATCCAAGCACTTAAATACCACACAATTTCAACCACATTAACCTAGTTGACACATATTATACACCTTATTGGTTCTTGTGATTTTTAGAGTTCACTAAGACAGTCTCCTGAAATTATTAACATTTAAAAAAACTATTTGACAAACTTCTAGAAGAATAATCAACCAGAGATGAAACAGTTATAAAAGAGAGAAGCATGCTTGACACATTACTATGTTTACAAGAGCTAAAGCAAGAAAATAAAAAGCAAACAAGGGCTCTGTCATCAATCAGTACATATATGTGGTACATTAACAAAACTACCAACAATGGATGGTATATGAATGTCAGTTACAATGCACTAAATAAATAATCTTGTCCTATATAGATCTCAAACAATACTATGATGAAATGCAATCAAACAACATAATGTGTAATGTCTTAGTCAGCCATTTCACATAACACTATTGATCACTGGTAAACAGTTACATTGTCTGAGAGAAGTTCATGAAGAAACACATGATTCATCTCCCTGGCTCAATGATAAGGTGTGAATAAGTACAGTCAGAACAAAATCACATGTAAATATGATTAGGTCATTAATAGTTATGTCATTGTCATTGCAAATGAAGTGCAGCAGATGAAGGTAAACATGTGTTCACAAGAACAACTTGATGCATGTTATTGTAGGGTTGTCATGTTTTGCCTCTGACATCATATTTCTTTCAACTAATTTCACAACATGGCATTGATCATGTTGTTTAAAACAATTACAAAAAGGTACAATATGTTGACTTACTTTCATGTCACACTTAGTATACATGTGCTCACAGTTACGAATGCTTGAAGACTACCATTACTGGGTAGTACCTATACACCTAATGGCTCATTGGACAATGATGGTAAGTTTTGTTATGTAAAGTTGTTATTGTTATTGATAATAATTATTATTACAATTATTCAAAGAAAATGCCAGTCAAGGTGTTTCAAATCCTTAACATTCAAGGCTGTTAATTTTTAATCCAAGACATTCCACTATACTGATTCATTTAATCCATTATCTGGGTTTTTCTATCTTAAGAAAATCATGTTAGTGTGGCACAAGTTGACCCATAACAAACCATTATTGCTAAATATCCTACATATACTCAATTCATAGTTTGATGGATCACACCCACATGTTAGGCAGTCAGTATTTTATAGACAAGTTAACAAAACTATTACAACAAAATAATAAAGATAACATAATCCTAACAATATAAATAATCAGTTATAGCATTATGACATTACAGGTTGTAGTCCTAGGGGTATGTCTCGTCTGGGTTGGTAGGGTATTTGACGTGGGATCATCTTGATACAATCAATAATAGGACAAACACTAACACACAATGTACAACCAGTACAGTCCTCAGTAATGTATGGTAGATGAGTCTTTGAATCAAATGTAATACCCTACAGAACATAAGAGAAAGAAAAAGCTTTAATTTCACTAAGCATTCTCTCTCTCTCTCTCTCTCTCTCTCTCTCTCTCTCTCTCTCTCACTCTCTCCAT
Source organism: Xestospongia muta (assembly GCA_963693285.1). Classification (NCBI taxonomy): domain Eukaryota; kingdom Metazoa; phylum Porifera; class Demospongiae; order Haplosclerida; family Petrosiidae; genus Xestospongia; species Xestospongia muta. The sequence continues at coordinate 6,683,868 of OY848923.1, read as the reverse complement.
CCCTCCCTCCCTCCTATCCTTTCTCTCTCTCTCTCACCTGATACCCAGAGTCATTACACACCATATAACACTTCCCACAGTTAATACACATGTCCTCATCAATAATGGCTACAGCTTGTTGGGTAGTATCTAGTTCACCCCATGCCCCAATCAATAGAAGAGCTCAACCAATCACATCCTAAAACATAATGTACATTGAATAAAAAAAGGAATGGATATCTGTAAAAATATCATATATGAAGCAAACAAGAAGGAATTTATTACTTCAATTAGATACCTGAATTGTATGTATAGATTTTGTTGGTATATTAACATGACGATGTACTTCAGGTTGATATTCTGTTAATGGATCAATTGTCTTTTTATATGTAGCAACTAACTTCTCTTTCTCTTGTAAGTATGAACCAAACTCAGGTAAAGTCTATAGAGATCAATTAACAGAAGTGAGTAGGAAGATGTTACACAATACAAACACTATTAGTGTATTAAATACAATCTGACCTTTCCAATAATTTCTTTTATTTTCGGAGTGATGACTTACCTTTTTGATGTTTAGCAGTAGGTGGACATTGTCCATCCCAATCTATGACTTCATCTACAGCCTATCAGATATATGTACATCAAATAATAAAGAATATTTGAATGATAAATTGATGGATTCTGTACACAAGTATATATCAGTATATGAATGACAATAAATGAGCATAGAGTTACAGTGCAAAGTTTAAAGAATTTATTAATTCTAATTTTATTAATTTTATTAATACTTGTAAATATAGAGTGAGGCAAATTAATCTGAAATAGTAGGCAGAGATATCATTTAACACACTATACAAGTATACAAAGTATATAAACAAAACTCAAACTATCAAATACTACAGCAAAATAATGGTAATAATACTATATGAAATTAGGAAAAGAAAAAAGAAAATCCCTGATTATAAAACATACAATATATTACTAATATAGTATCCATTTTGCTTTTGCATTTGTAGAATGGCTTGCTAAATTTTGACTAGTTTGAGCTCCTTCAGGATTTCAATCATAGTCGGACGATCATGATGATTTGGTTTAAGACACTTTTGGATAAGAGAGGACATAGGAGGCCATAGTATCCTACTAGCTTGTTGTTCTCTCTCTGAAACTGTCATAGCAGGTAGACGATGAAGGGTCATCTCCATCAAGAGTACAGAGTAACTGTAGACATCCATTGCTGGAGTTTGAGTCTTGGGATCACGAGACTGGGATTCTGGGGAAGCATAGGCTGGGTTTCCTGGCATAAATGTCATTGCTCGTTGTTGAAGGTTAGCTGCTCCATAATCAGTTACTTTAGCTTTAAAGCTATCACCTACTGATGGTTCTAACAAGACATTTGGGCTACTAATATCTCGATGGATAATAGGATCTGGTTTCCATAAATGGAGGTAGTTAAGAGCTGAAGCTACATCACAACTGATACCAAGTATTTGAGATCGTGTCAAGGCCTTCTTCTGGAGCTCATTATAAAGACTCGTTCTCATAATCTCTGTAAGAATAATGGGTGTGCCTACTCTAGTAGCTCCAATAAATTGGACAAGATTAGGATGACGTACTCTAGAAGCAATGTTCATTTCTCTATAAAAAACATCTTGGTTATAGTCTGAGATGATGATTCCATGGAGAGACTTGGCAGCTACTCTCAGACCACGGAAGATAGCCACTTTAACTTCTCCATACGCTCCACCACCTAGAACTTCCTGTGTCATTATCACTTCTTCCTTACTCACAACCCAATGAGGTTGATTGTATTGTAATTGAGAATGAAGCTGTTCTATCTGTTGACATTGGGAATAAACTATTTCTTCAGATACTTGAAGTTGAGCTTTAGTCTCTCGTAGCTCATCTTGAAGGGATAGGATTACTTGTTGAAGGTGCTTATCATTTTGTTTGACTTGTAAACTTTCTTCCTTGTCATATTTTTCTGATTTCTTCTGAGGTCTTCTCTCATTATATACTGCCTTGATAACACTTAGTGCATTAGAGTCTAGTATAAACCCTACTGACCATCGACCATCATTGAGGACTATATGAGAGAACACAACAGTACTAATGTAGGTATACAATGTACTACTTACTATCTAGATATATATGTTGAAATACATATTACATATGATAGTTGTTTACATAGTGTTTGTCACTACCAAAATGGTGTAAGAGAGTAAAACAATGTAAGTCTTGATGAGTTACAATTATAACATTATACTACATGACATTTATTGCTGCATATGATATAACTTACTTACCTAGTTCTACCAACATTATTATATTGGGATTTTTGACATTATCTTCATTCCACTTTACAAAACCTCCTATAACTATTAACCACACACAATATGGTCCCATTATAAATGTTGATAGAGAGTGGACACATCTCTTACTGACAGAGTCAGGTAGATTAATCTATAGTATGTAGATACATAAATATTATTACATCATTTATATGTGAGTTGATTGATTAAACAATTAAGATATATGGTAAAGATCTTAGACGCAAATATTCATATAATTTTATTATCTATTAATATTACTATGATATTCTAGCAATGGAGTCATAGGTAGTAATTGGTAATATGTAATGATAAATGTTACTAACTAATGACTTTATCTCATCAATTAAACAATTATCATCTTAATAGAAATACTACTCACTTAATTATTTCTACTTGAATGAAAGTCAACAAATAGTTTTATTGTGTTTCATGTACTTAGCCTTAATCATAAGCTTATTGTCTATCATACAAATGCTAAATACCAAATATAACAATAATAGTATTATTTAATTATTATTTATAATTGTTAATCTTTTATACTCTGAAACAATCTATTTAAATAAGATGTATGAAATATCATAAACTAAATAGAGTAATAATACATGACATACTTTTGTCCATGACTTCTCATTAATATCCAGTATCCAACAGTCCTTTATTGTTTTGCTTGTGTTATCCACTCCACCTATCATTACTAGTATAGGTGATATTGATCCAGTGATAATACTGGCAGCATGACCGTACCTTTCCTCAGGCCATTGTACTACTAGATCAGGTTTAGCTATAGTCTGCCAGTGCTAGATAGACAAATGAACTCAACTAACACTCATTATATAACATGTTATCAGTCAGTGTATGAATGATAATATAACTTACCACTGTATGGTTGATGATATCCAGTATATAGAGTGTATTTGATACTGTGTCTTCAATTCTACCACCAAAAATGATAGCTCGTGTATTGTTAACTGCTTCCATAACAAAGCCACCAGTAGGTGGCATACAATCTCCAATAATCTCAGGTATGATCCATTGACCTAAAAGGAGAATAAATAAAACACATCTAGCTATAGTCAATATAGATAACAATGATTGAATATTATAATAAACATGACAGAATGTATTATACTTTAATCAATAAAAATAATAGAGATTCATTAAGTATTATTGAATTATAAGCTATAACACACATACTAATACTAATGTTCAATATCAATACTTTAGTGAAACTGACTGTAATAAGATATATCTGATAGTATAATTATGATATATTAATGTTATTACCTGTTGTAAGGTCATAGATATTTTGTTCATTAGTACGTACTATGCCACTAGGTAATTGACAATATTGAACTTGTGGCAATTGTATAGAAGGTGGGAATCCACTACCTCCAATAAATAACAGATAATGATGTCCTGCTTGTTCACTTGACATAATACCACCAAAGCCTCTCTTCATAATTGCTATACTGTTATCAGTAGGTTGTAGTTGGGTCCAGGTAAGGGTAAGGATATCTAACTCGTTGAGACTGTTATGGAAACAGTTGCTGTGATTACACCAACCACCGAAAAAATAAAGTTTGTCATTTGATGAAGTACACAAGTACCCTTTCACCCCTAGAGGGGGACTGCCGTTCGTTAGTCTAGAACTCCATAAGCCAGAGGTGATGTTGAATATTGCAATCTGTGATGTTAGTCTTCTCTTCTCATCATTATCGTGTACTTGAGGTACATCATTCCCACCCCACAGGTACAGGTTATCTCCTATCACTTGAGTGCTATGTTGAATTCTTCTATCAAGTTTGTATTGTCCTGTACAGAATGATATGTACTATATCTTGAGATCAAGTTATAGTATAAGATAATATACCTACAGTATGTCTTCACATCTACTACAAGACATGTACAAAGACTATACTAATTATATACTTGAAATATACTTGACAAACCTAACCCTCATCTTCTACTATATATTATGATACATGTAGTCAATACATTATACTAGTCTCACTAGTCAGACACACTCACTGTAGAGAAAGAGGGTCTAGTTAGTGAGACTACATAATACTTACAAGTGTAGATATTGTACTACTACTAATTAAGGTAGTACATGACATCTAGTAATATTACCTGAAGTAGCCATTTACCAATAAAAAGGTCAGTGAAAGAATATCTGGAGGAGGTAGTTACCACACCCTAATTATTGTTGTGGCAACGTGTATAGTGTTACATAATCATGATAGGAGGCACTTCCCTAATTTTTCATAGCTGGTTAGTGAAAGTTAAAAGACTAAGTAGACTCAGTTTACAATAGGTGAGTGTGTGATGACAGTGATGTTATAAAAGTATTGTATTAATGTCACTTTGTGTCTGTATTACTGGATAAGTAGCACTAGAAAAAGGACTCTTAAGAATTTGTATGCACCCAGACATTATGACAAGTTTATCATCATGCAGGTCCACACCTACATTGTTTGATGGGTCACACATACATATTAGACAGTTATATTTTATAGACAAATCAACAAAACTATTACAACAAAATAATAACTACAACATAATTCTTCACAATATAATTAAATCAGTTATAGTCTTATGACATTACAGGTTGTAGTCCTAGGGGTATGCCTCGTCTGGGTTGATAAGGTGTTTGGCGTGGGATCATCTTGATACAATCAATAATAGGACAGACACTAACACACAATGTACAACCAGTACAGTCCTCAGTAATGTGTGGTAGATGAGTCTTAGAATCAAATGTAATAGCCTACAGATTAAGAGGGAAAGGGCTTGAATTTTCATTAAGCATTCTCTCTCTCTCTCTCACTCTCTCTCTCTCTCTCTCTCTCTCTCTCTCTCTCTCTCTCTCTCTCTCTCTCTCTCTCTCTCTCTCTCTCTCTCTCTCTCTCTCTCTCTCTCTCTCTCTCTCTCTCTCTCTCTCTCTCTCTCCTCTCTCTCTCTCTCTCTCTCTCTCTCTCTCTCTCTCTCTCTCTCTCTCTCTCTCTCTCTCTCTCTCTCTCTCTCTCTCTCTCTCTCTCTCTCTCTTTCTCTCTCTCTCCTCCCCCCCTCTCTCTCTCTCTCCCTCCCTCCCTCCCTCCCTCTCTCCTTCCCACCTTCTCTCTCTCTCTCTCTCCTGAGTCATTACACACCATAAAACACTTCCCATAATTAATACACGTCCTCATCAATAATGGCTACAGCTTGTTGGGTAGTATCTAGTTCACCCCATGCTCCAATCAACGGAAGAGCTCGACCAATCACATCCTAAAACATAATATACATTGAGTTAAATAAGGAAAGACTAGGTAAACATCACATATGGAGCAAACAAACAAGAAGGAATTTATTACTTCAATTAGATACCTGAATTGTATGTATAGGTTTTGTTGGTATATTAACAGGATGATGTACTTCAGGTTGATATTCTGTTAATGGATCAATTTTCTTCTTATATGTAGCAACTAACTCCTCTTTCTCTTGTAAGTATGAACCAAACTCAGGTAAACTCTATAGAGATCAATAAACAGAAGTGAGTAGGAAGATATTACATAATACAAACATTATTAGTGTATTAAATGCAATCTGACCTTTCCAATTAATATCTTTTATTTTTGGAGTGATGACTTTCCTTTTTGATGTTTAGCAGTAGATGGACATTGTCCATCCCATTCTATGACTTCATCTACAGCCTATCAGATATATGTACATCAAATAATAAAGAATATTTGAATGATAAATTGATGGATTCTGTACACAAGTATATATCAGTATACGAGTGATAATGAAATGAGTGCAGAGTTAAATGAATTCCATATTAATTAATGATATGCCCAAATTCAATTGTTTACTTGTAAATACAGCAATGTCTTCAGTCCAGTGATGTAGTCATCAACTAATATATACTCCTGGTTGTGTATAGCACTACATATCTATAGTAGAATATGATAATTCAAAAATATGAGTGTGTGTGTGTGTGTGCTTACTGGCTACAATCAATCAGAGAACTAAAGAAAGACTTTCCCAGCAAGGTAAACTGGATTTTACTATGCTACATGTACAACAAAGCAGCTTCTATAATGGTCTGTAACAGTTCTATTTGTTATTTTGATGTGGTTTCTGTTGCTGTAAGTGGCTTGATTATTGGTAATTTTTAAGACTATAGATTTGGCATAAGCTAAGGAACTACTCATAGACTTTTTATTGGGTTACAAAACTCATGGTAAAAGTAATACTGTCTTCTCACTAACAAGTTCAATATTAAAGAAGGCACTCTGTCCTGGTCCAAACATATGTCCACTAGTTGTCCCTCTCACAATACGAGGGGAGACATTAGTGATAATGTCCTAGAAAGAATGAAATAAATGACACATGCACACTCTTACTCATACTTTGTCAAGTGTGTAAGTCTTTGTAACAGCAAATGACCAACCAGTCTCAATAGCTCTTAGTATCTTTGCACTAGATGTAGTGGGTGTGGCTGAAGCAAGACCAAAAAGGTTTTCAAATTTGAGACCAGCGAATTCAACAGAGATATCCACTTGATCAATAGGAGTGTAGAACATAGGGAGATTAGGAGTGGGTGGTACATACAGACCATGAAGAGACTGCAAGTGGAAAAGTAATCACATTAATTTATTGACTTTTTAGTTTCTAAACTGTAAACTGTTTCTATTGATTTTATTCTCTTTACCTGTAAATAACAGTGCATATACCACGCTGCTTGCTTGCCATCATTAACTGATTCTACAGTAGTAGCTGCTAGTCCAGCTAGATCACCACCACACCATATATTAGGTTCACTTGTCTGCATTGTATCATAGTTCACTTCTGGTAGACCCCAATGATTGAAACGAATAGGAGCCATGGCTTTTGCAACTGAGAGAGAAAATGAATAAAAGAATGATTGATTATATAATGAATACATGGGGTGTAATGGACAGATTTGTAAATGTATGATGGATAGATAGATGGATGGATGGACACTTGGATGATAAATTGACAGAGAATTTAAAATATAATTTTATAACTATCTTTAAATCATATGTCATTAGATATATGTACATGTATATTATTAAAATAAATACATTTAATATGCAAACATTGTGACAATTCATTGTTACACACATATAATGTATGTTGCTGCTATGGTAGTGTTGTTATGGTCATTGTTACCATGGTAATAGTTGTTATGACACCTCGCCAGTTGTTGCTAAACTAGTTATTGCCAATATGACAAATATGTACATTGTATGTGATGATGCTTTTTGTATAGATTTACATGCTTTCATAGATTTAGGGATTCCATGTATCATATTGGTTTGAAATTTCATGAATTTGGTACTTAGTACCTGTAACTATCCATCAGTATCCATGACATGAATACTATTAGTAGCAAGTATTTATTCAGGAATACTAAAAAGTAAGAGATATTAAAATACAGCATTTGTGAAACACTTGATGACAAATATCAGAGGACAAGAGCTTGAGACATGTACACATTTCTTTCAGTATGTTGATCCATTAGAGAAATTGATAAAAGAGTCATCAATAATACAAACATTTAAAAACAGTAATAAATCAAACATGTTTTATTGCATATAACATACTACATATTTTCAGTACAGGTCATAATAGAGTCATAAGACAAAACACGAGATAGATTGTGTTCAACTTTCAAACAGCTAGTCATCTTTCTCCCTGTAATAAGCAAAATGTTCATTTTCTCTCAACCAATTCCTTATCTTCACTCCAAGTTCCAAATTCTTACCAAAAATGACACTTTCCACAGACTCTATTATAGTATGCCAAGTGACAGGAGAGCAGTGTGTTTGTATCCATCGTCTTATAATTTTGTCTAAATTTATAATGTCCTTGTCACTGTACTTCAGACCTTCCACAAACGTATCATCAACACCAAGTGCAATAGCTAATTCTTTATACTCGTATGCATTTTCAGCCAAGAGTTCTACAACATGCCTCTTGTCAGGTTTCTTTCTTAGAACTTTGTTAATGTCATTTCCTATAATAAAAAACACAATTAAATACTGCATATTTGTATTCAATTAAGACAGCATAGACTAAAGTTGCAAATCTAATTTACTTACTTTCTTTTGCAGAGTCAGTGTCTTCCAAATCTCTATGATGTTTGGATGTGTTCATTCCAGTATTGTCTATAGAAAGGTAATTAGATTTATCAACAACTATTTTACTCAAAAACATACATATACTCATGTTACAAATAGTATCATATGTGTTTAAAATTATTTGTACAGGAGTTACGTACATTCTTGTTGCAATTGACTTGTATCTTGACAATTTTGTAGGTGTTCAAACTATTGTTGAGACTCTTGTAGCTGTTGTTGAGACTCCTGTAGCTGTTGTTGAGACTCCTGTAGCTCTTGTCGCAGCCTTTCAATATCTTGTTGGTCTTTTTTTAGTTTTTGGTTGTATTGATCTTTAGTCTGTTTTAGCTCATCTTGAAGAGACTGAATGATCGATTGAAACTCTTTGTCTTTTTGTTTGAGATTTTGTTTCTCTCCTTGTTTTAGCCATTCTCTCCTTACTTCAGTGAGTCGTTTTAATACTCTTTGTTGGTAGTCATCAGTTGAAGTTAGATCATTAGAGTCTAGTACAAACCCTACTGACCATTGACCATCATTGAGGACTATATGAGAGAACACAACAGTACTAATGTCAGTATACAATATACTACTTACTATCTACAATATACACAGTGATATATATACTACATTGATAGTTGTTTACATAGAGTTTGTCACTACCAATAGTTACATGTGATAAGATGATAATGTAAGAAAGTAAAACAATATAAGTCTTAATGAGTTATAATTATAACATTATACTACATGACATTTATTACTACATATGTAATAACTTACTTACCTATTTCTACCAACATTGTTATATTGGGATCTTTGACATTTACTTCATTAAACTGTACTTTACCTCCCACAATTATTAACCACGCACAATAGGGTCCCATTATATATGTTGATAGAGAGTGGCCACATCTCTCAGTGACAGAGTCAGGTAGACTAATCTGCAGTTGTAGAGACATCATTTATATGTGAGTTAATTGATTAAACAGTGAAGATATATAGTAAAAATCTTAGACACAAATATTCATATAATTTTATTATCTATTAATATTATTATGATATTCTAGCAATGGAGTCATAGGTAGTAATTAGTAATATGTATTGATAAATGTTGCTAATGACTCAATCTCATCAATTTAACAAATATCATCTTAATAGAAGTACTATTTAATAATAGAATAATAAAAATAGAAATACTACTTAGACTACTTAATTGTTTCTGCTTGGGTGAAAAATCTACAAATAGTTTTATAGTGTTTCATGTATTTAGCCTTAATCATAAGCTTATTGTCTACCATACAAATGCTAAATACCAAATATAACAATAATGGTATTATTTAATTACTATTTGTAATTGTCAACCTTTTTACTCTGAAACAATCAATCTAAATAAGATGTATGAAATAACATAAACTAAATAGAGTAACAATACGTGACATACCTTTGTCCATAACTTCTCATTAATATCCAGTATCCAACAATCCTTTATTGTTTTGTTTGTGACATCCATTCCACCTATCATTACTAGTATAGGTGATATTGATCCAGTGATAATACTGGCAGCATGACCCCACCTTTCCTCTGGCCACTGTACTACTAGGTCAGGTTTAGTTATAGTCTGCCAGTGCTGGATAGACAAATGAACTCAACTAATACTCATTATATAACATGTTATCAGTCAGTGTATGAATGATAATATAACTTACCACTGTATGGTTGATAATATCCAGTATATAGAGTGTATTAGATACTTTGTCTTCAACTTTACCACCATAAATGATTGCTCTTGTATTATTAACTGCTTCCATAACAAAGCCACCATTAGGTGGTATACACTGTCCAACAATCTCAGGTATGATCCATTGACCTAAAGGGAGAATAAACAAAACACATCTAGTTATAGTCAATATAGATAACAATGATTGAATATTATAATAAACATGACAGAATGCATTGTACTTTAATCAATAAAACTAATAGAGATTCATTAAGTATTATTGAGTTATAAGCTATAACACACATACTAATACTAATGTTCACTATCAATACTTTAGTAACATTGACTGTACTAAGTGATATCTGATAGTTTATGATATACTAATGTCATTACCTGTTGTCGGGTCATATATATTTTGTTCATTAGTACATACATTACCACTAGGTAATTGATAATATTGAGCTTGTGGTAATTGTATAGAGGGTGGGGATCCATCACCTCCAATAACTAAAAGATAAGGTTTTCCTGCTTGTTCACTTAACATCATACCACCAAAGCTTCTCTTCATCACTGTTATACTGTCATCAGTAGGTTGTAGTTGGGTCCAGGTGAGAGTAGAAATATCTAATTCATTGAGACTGTTGTGGTGACACTCGTCATTATGACACCAACCACCGAAAAAATAAATTTTGTCATTTGATGAAGTACAAAAGTACCCTGTAACTCCTAGAGGGGGAATGCCATTGGTTGGTCTAAAGTTCCATATACCAGAGGTAATGTTGAATATTGCAATCTGTGATGTTAGTCTTCTCTTCTCATCATTATTATGTACTGAAGGTACTTCATTTCCACCCCACAGGTACAGGTTATCTCCTATCACTTGAGGTCTATGTTCAATTCTTGTAGCAAGTTTGTATTGTCCTGTAGAGAATGATATGTACCATATCTTAAGATCAGGTTACAGTATAAGGTAATATACCTACAGTATGTCATCACATCTACTACAAGACTTGTAGTAGATGTGATGACTTAATCCTCATCTTCTACTATATATTATGATACATGTAGTCCATACAATATACTAGTCTCACTAGTCAGACACTCATTGTGGAGAAAGAGGGTCTAGTTAGTGAGACTACATAATATCTACAAGTGTAGATATTGTACTACTACTAATTAAGGTAGTACATGACATCTAGTAACATTACCTGAAGAAAAAGGTTTTTTAAGAATTTGTATGAGACCAGACATCGTTCATCATCACATAGGACCACACCCACATAGTTTGATCGGTCACACCCACATGTTAGGCAATCAGTATTATTTTTATATATTTATAGACAAGTCAACAAAACCATTACAACAAAATAATAACTATAACATAATTCCTCACAATATAATTAAATCAGTTATGTTCTTATGACATTACAGGTTGTAGTCCTAGGGGTATGCCTCGTCTGGGTTGATAGGGTGTTTGACGTGGGATCATCTTGATACAATCAATAATAGGACAGACACTAACACACAATGTACAACCAGTACAGTCCTCAGTAATGTGTGGTAGATGAGTCTTAGAATCAAATGTAATAGCCTACAGATTAAGAGAGAAAGGGCTTGAATCTTTACTAAGTATTTCCTCCTCCTTCTCTCTCTCTCTCTCTCTCTTACCTGATATCCAGAGTCATTACACACCATATAACACTTCCCACAGTTAATACACATGTCCTCATCAATAATGGCTACAGCTTGTTGGGTAGTATCTAGTTCACCCCATGCTCCAATTAATGGAAGAGCTTGACCAATCACATCCTAAAACATAATGTGCATTGAGTTAAATAAGGAAAGATTAGGTAAACATCACATATAGAGCAAACAAACAAGAAGGAATTTAATAATTCAATTAGATACCTGAATTGTAGGTATAGGTTTTGTTGGTATATTAACAGGACGATGTACTTCAGGTTTATATTCTGTCAATGGATCAATTGTCTTCTTATATGTAGCAACTAACTTCTCTTTCTCTTGTAAGTATGAACCAAACTCAGGTAAACTCTATAGAGATCGATAAACAGAAGTGAGTAGGAAGACATTACACAATACAAACATTATTAGTGTATTAAATGCAATGTGACCTTTCCAATAATTTCTTTTATTTTTGGAGTGATGACTTTTCCTTTTTGATGTTTAGCAGTAGGTGGACACTGTCCATCCCAATCTATGACTTCATCTACAGCCTATCAGATATATGTACATTAAATAATAATGAATATTTGAATGATAAATTGATGGATTCTGTACACAACTATATATCAGTATATGAACAACAATAAATGAGCATAGAGTTACATGAAATGCATTATAATTGATGATATGGACAAATTCAATTGTTTACTTGCAAATACAGCAATGTCTTCAGTCCAGTGATATAGTCATCAACTAATGTATACTCCTGGTTGTGTATAGCACTACATATCTATAGTAGAATATAATTCAATAATATGAATGTATGTGTGAGAGAGAGAAAGAGAGGGTTACCTGAACAACACTGGCTCCACAATGAAGGAATTGAAGTGCTGATTCAGCAGAATCAATACCTCCAGCAGCAAGAATAGGAAAGCCAGGAAGAGCTCTACCAATAGCAGACACATCCCTCAGAGCAATAGGTCGGATAGCATTGCCAGACACACCTCCATAAGTGGTCCTTTTTTCAACACCCACAGCTGGCCATGCAATACCATTAGATTTGAGACCCATAAGACCAGATACAGTATTAATAGCAGTGACACCTGTAGCACCACCTAATGAGGAAAACCCTTATATTTATAACAATTAAGCGAAGTATTATCCTCAATTTTATATTGACAACCACCACAATAGTCTTTAAAAACACAAACCTTCTTTAGCAGCTGTAGCAATAGCTACAATCTCAGTGACATTAGGGGTCATCTTAGCAAAGAACGGGATCTTAACAGCTGCTCTCACCCAACGACATATCTGCCTCACTAGCTCAGGATCCTGACCACAGGCTAAACCCATTCCTCTCTCTCCCATACCATGGGGACATGATAAGTTTAATTCAAGAGCATCTGCACCAGCTTTCTAAATTTGGAGTAAAGGAAGGTGTGTTTGATTGCAATAAATAACAAAGGCTATTAAGAAGATGTAAGAAGGTAATACTTACTTCACTGGCTTGACATAGTTCTGTCCAATCTGCTTCAGAGAAGCCACACATTACACTGGCTATAACAATCTAATGGCAAAAAGGACAAGTCATAAAATAATATCTAAGAATGTAAAATCTCTTATTAAGAAATTATATTTAATAGATACATCTTATATTATAGGTAAATGATTGTACTATAATGACAAAATTAAAAGTCCTAATTTCAACAATATTGGGACTACCTGGCACACTGTTCACACCAGGTTGTCCCAACAATGTTTTGGACAACATGTTAGTATGTAATACATTAAAAACATTATAACCACTCTCACAATTTTAGTCTATTGTTGTAAGTGTGACCAATGAAATTAAATGTTGATGCACACAGTAACCATTGAATATTATTACTTTTACCATGAGTGTTGTAACCCGATAAAAAGTCTTCAAGTAGTTCTTTAGCTTATGCCAAATCTATAGTCTTAAAAATTACCAATAATCAAGCCACTTACAGCAACAGAAACTCCATCAAAATAACAAATAGAACTGTTACAGACCATTATAGAAGCTGCTTTGTTGTACATGTAGCATAGTAAAATCTAGTTTACCTTGCTGGGAAAGTCTTTCTTTAGTTCTCTGATTGATTGTAGCCAGTAAGCTGCTGTCTTCTCACTAACAAGTTCAATATTAAGGAAGGCACTCTGTCCTGGTCCAAACATATGTCCACTAGTTGTCCCTCTCACAATACGAGGGGAGACATTAGTGATAATGTCCTAGAAATAATGAAATAAATGACACATACACACTCTTACTCATACTTTGTCAAGTGTGTAAGTCTTTGTAACAGCAAACGACCACCCGGCCTCAAAGGCTCTTCTTATCATTGCACTGGATGTAGTGGGTGTGGCTGAAGCAAGACCAAAAGGGTTTTCAAATTTGAGACCAGCAAATTCAACAGAGATATCCACTTGATCAATAGGAGTGTAGAACATAGGAAGATTAGGAGTAGGCGGTACGTACAGACCATGAAGAGACTGCAAGTGGAAAAGTAATCACATTAATTTATTGACTTTTTAGTTTCTAAACTGTAAACTGTTTGCGAACTTTGTGTTGATATATATATACATATATCTGTTTACCTGTAAATAAGAGTGCATATGCCAAGCTGCTTGTTTGCCATCATTAACTGATTCTACAGTAGTAGCTGCTAGTCCAGCTAGATCACCACCACACCATATGTTAGGTTCACTTGTCTGCATTGTCTCATAGTTCACTTCTGGTAGACCCCACTGATTGAAACGAATAGGAGCCATGGCTTTTGCAACTGAGAGAGAGAATGAATAAAAGGATAATTTAATGGATACATGAAGTGTAATGGACAAATATTTACAAGTATAATGGATAGATCAATGGATGGATGGACACTCGGATGATAAATTGACAGAGAATTTAAAATATAATTTTATAAATATCTTTAAATCATATCTCATTAGATATATGTACATGTATATTATTAAAATAAATACATTTTATATGCAAATATTGTGACAATTTATACTTACCATCATTATTGCCAAGTTCAGAACCAAAAGCAGATATTACAAAGTCAGTCTTTAATTTAACTGTTTGTTCATTGTCAATGATCCATTTACCATCAATAGTCTAAGGACAATTAAAGATATTGTAATAATGACATCATTGTTTCACTTACCTGCTCTGTACGGCAAAACTCCATAGCATTGATTTTTCCATTTTTAACTATGACCTATTAGTTAGAAAAAAGGTACATATATAATGTATGTTGATGCTATGGTAATGTAGTTATGGTCATTGTTATCATGGTAATAGTTGCTATGAAACCTCGCAAGTGTTGCTAAAGTAATTATTTCCAAGATGACAAACATGTACATTGTATGTGATCATTATATGCAATGTACATATTTGTCACCTTGGTAATCACACTATGATAATGCTTTTTGTATAGATTTACATGGTTTCATAGATTTGCTAATGGTGTATTGGGAATTATAATTAATAGTCTTTAATTATGAAAAAAAATTTCAACACAATTAATTTTAGTCTTAAAACATTAATTGGTCAAATAGTCATTGTGTGATATTGCTATGGTAATTGTTGCTATGGCAATATACTGTATCCAAATACATTTTACTGTGACTAACTTGTTTTGGAGATAAGAAAGGCAGAAACTCGCATTTTTCCTCTTTTGCCAATTCAACCTAAAGATTATATAGTCATAACACATTATATTTAAACATACATGCAATGATACGCATTTAAACACATATGTAGCAATAATGTTTAATAATATTTAGTACACGGGGGCTCACCTCTTCAGGTACAGCTCTCATGTTAGTAAATCCTTTACGGAAGACAACAAATACTCTTCTAGCACCACATCTTAGTGCTGATGTAGCACAATCAAATGCTGTATCTCCAGCACCCAGTACAATAACATTACCATGTAGAGATGGTAATGTAGACTTACAGGCACACATACCTGAGGAAGAGATTGTAAAGTGGGAATAGATTATCAGAATGAAGAACCCTTACAACATTTGAGGCATAAAGATTATTTAAAAGGTCAAATGTTAAATAAACAGTTTGATGTGATAAATGGATAGATGGATGGATGGATCTATAATGTTATCTTAATATACCTGGTTTGCTAGCAGTACATACTAAAGGTAAGAAATTCTTTGATGTATAGAAACCATTATCAGAATTGAGTCCAGTAAAAATGGGATCAACTTTTGGATTAGGTAGACCTAAAGAGATAGATGAATCAATGGACAGATATCATACGAATAGATAAATGGATGGATGAATGGCTTGGTAGATAGATTGATAATGGACGAATGAATGTAGATAATGGATGCATGGTTTCAGACATGTCCATACAGTAAATCATTAACTTACCAATACCAATAAATATAGCTTCATAGCCACTGGACAATAACTGTTTCACAGACAGACCATCAGCTCCCAGCCCTTTACCTAACTCAATCTATACATTACAACAATACATTTTACTGTCTATAATGTACTGTACCTTGACTCCTAAATCCTTCATTAATTCAACTTCAAATGATACAACATCATATGGTAGTCGATACTGTGGGATCTCAGATGAACTAAAAAGAATGAACACAACAGTCAACATACTATACTATCAGTACAATACATAAAAACAGTATTACAAATAAGTACATGTACATGTATAATACAACCACTCTATAGTGACCATTTGATAACTATAGAGTCAGTATAACGGTAACCTCTAATAGGAAGAGTCATTAGCACATTAAAGTATACATGTGTGACCTGATTTATAACAAGGGACCACTTCTGGTAGAACATTTGCGATATGATTTATAAAAAAGGACAACTGTTAAAACATCTCAAACATATCAGTTTTGTATGCATACAGTTGCTATATATGTATAACTATTCATGATAACTGTATGTATACAAGTGTTTTTGAAATATTTTAATAGCGGTCCTTTTTACAAATCAGCTCACAAGTGTTTTGACAGAAGTGGTCTTTTATTTGAAATCAGGTTATATATATATATTATGTTCTTAATTCATTGTCTCTTTTATAAGAGGTTCAATTGATGACACATGTATTAATTAATATACCTTAATTAACTGATTAATTAATTAATATTAATTAATGTAACCTTAGTCCACCAATGTAGTTTTCTTTCTCAAAAATTGTCAGATCTTGATAACCAAGACGAGCCAAATATGTAGCACAACTAATAGAGGCAGGACCACAACCAATCAGTGCAACCTACAAATGGACACCTGTGAATCTGTCCATCCATTGTTCATTTATGCATCCATTGTTCATTTATGCATCCATTATTTAAACTACCCACCTATAAGTACACGTACCTCCTCACCCATCAATCCATCTATTTATCCATCCATCTGTCCATTCATCAATCCAACCATCCATTTATTACTTTTGCTCGATAACTATCTGGCAGAGACTCCAAAGGTGGCAAAGATGGATCTCTAATTTGAGGCAACTTCATTTTTTTAAACACCTACACACAATTAAGAATTACAATAACATTACATGTACATGTACATAAAGGGTTAAAAATTAAATAAGCTACATCAGTCAAAGAGACATATCATTAAACAATTGATAAGATGATCTATTTAAAGTACCTCTGTAGCAAATTGTTGGAGTCCTCCGATATTAATAGGACCTTCCTCAGAAGCATACAGGTTACATCCGCCCACACAAAGGTCACTTGTAGGACAGACCATACCACAAGTAAGTCCAAGAGGATTGTCGGAGAAAATAGCTTTAGAGGCGCCATAATAATTCTAATGAATATAGTTAATTAAAAGTTATTAAGTATATTTATATGTTATTTACTCAAAACATGTAACATAGACTATGAATATTATTAGTGACACACCCCCTAAAGGTTATGTCAAATTGTCAACAAAGTGTAGATTAAGTTACATACATGTATATTGGGTGCTAAGACCAATTGATAAACAGATGAATCATATTGAATGTCACAATATAACAAAGCCTGAGTCAGGCATTAATGAAAACTATTTGACACTATTACTATCTAGACGATCGTGCAAGAGCTTTCTTAAATATTACATGTACATTAGCTAATATTTTAGAAGTACAAGCATTATTTGTAGTGCCTCATGCCTCTCTAATAGAGAAGTACATGTACATTGTCAAACGTAAACTATGACGTATTACTCCAATGTATACATACATATATGCATTCTGACCTTATTGGCAATGCTTGTTATAAAACCTTTAATGTCCAATTGTGTAGGACAACTCTTTTGACAAGGAGCATCAGCACACTTAAGGCATCTGGCAGCCTCTTTAAGTGCAGCTCTCTCACTGAGTGTAGTATGTTTAATATCATCAAAGTTATTCTCCTTACTAGCACAAGTCTAACAAGAAGATATAAGTCACTATAGCTATTCACATATACAGGTTGTATGTGTAGGAGTAAATACACCTTCTATCAGCAGACAGTGTACATATATTCATCATGTATGTACTCATTTACAGCCCCTCCTCCCATGAATGATATATAACTTAGTAAACATACTGAGCATGATTTGTCATGGTTACGCTTCCAGTGTTTGCGAGCTACTCTTGTCCTCTCAGTAGATACTGTACTTGCATAACGTGGGACTTTAGGATTTAAACTCAATAGAGCCTGGAGTAAAATAGATATTAACAAGATGACATAAATCATTTTATACAGTCATTAGGCTTATAGTTTGCAAGCCTCCTACCTCAATATCTGGTGGATCTCTAGAAACATTTTTGTAAGCCATAGTTTAAGACGAAGTTGAAGAAATGCTGTAAAGGTACACTGACCTTTGATCAACCTCTCTCATCCACGTTTTTAACACGTTCACGTGATACGAAATTATCTCATAATTCCCTCTAGGGTGTGGCTGGTCTGCAATTCAAACTTGACAGATTCGCAATTTCGCATTCTCCTGGGTATTCTTGAAACAAAAGGTGTGCAAACTTTCCTTACTTTTAAAGTTAGACGAGAGAAAGGTTAGTTAATGAAAGTTAAAATATAATGGAGTTTCTGTAATTTTGAAGGGCGGAGATTATGACATGTATAATACAATAATGCATTTTATGGTAATACATACCAAATCATATAACTTTCTCATCTTTTTTGCCAGTATTACGATGGCTACTGCATATTCTTACCATGATTGGATGAGCAGTCCATTGGATCCTTATCCTAGTCAAGAGGCAGAGAAAAAATCCAAAAAAGGATTTCTGGGAAACCTTCGTGTACTTATCACAAAATGGAAGACAACACCAAGGGAGACTGCTCAGGAAAAAAAGAAGAAGAAAAGAGGCAATATGCTTCGAAGAACCACTAGTCAACCAAGTATCACAGATAATTATAACTATTTTAAAGGAAATGATGGAATCACATCATCTTTTCATGTATCACCATACGAAGACATCTCACCAAACTCTGTCTTTACTGAAGGTGGAATACAAAAAGATCTCGATCTCCAGCGCAAGAGATTAGGGATTAAAGAGCCTTCTCCTTCTTTAGATATATATGAAAAAGATTTTGAAATTCCAGAGAGTAGTCATTCAGCTCGTCCCTCATTATCCAATGTATTTGACATATCTGGTAATGACAATGAAAACAGCATACCACGTGGTAAAAAAAGTGCCAATACTACAGCATCATCATCACCTAGAGAACAACACCAAGAGGAAATGGATATTCCTAGTCCATATGAGCAGGATTCCTTTTTGTTGGGATCTAAATCAGACTCACATAAGAAAACAATATCACCTCAGTCAAGTGACAAATCTTTGAAATCTGCATCTCCCAACCAAAGGCGTGAGAGGCATAGACTCAAACATCGTGATAAGCAAAGAGGGAAAGCAGTTGAACGTAGTCATTCTTTCACAGAGTCTATAGGTGAATCTGTAATACTATATTTATACAATTGAACACATGCTGTGTGTATGTATGAATAACCATTTTTGATGAACAAGAACATATTATTATCACATTGTAATTGTGTGTGTCATGGTAATAGGACAAAAGAGTACTGTGCTATATAGCCAATGAGAAAATAAAATATTAAAGTGTGTTTTGTGATGCATAATAATATTTACATCTATCCTCTATTTTCAAACAGCATCCTCTGAAAGATCTGAAGGAAGAAGAAGCAAACACAGTGGTCACAGAATACGAGGTATACCCCATGGTATGGAACATGGCCAGGTATTTATGCCACCATATGGACATCCACCATTTATTTCTGGCTATGGATATCCACCTCCTCCTCCACATTTAATGTATCCTCCTTATGGATATGGCATGCCACCACCTCCTTTTCCTGGTTACTTTCATTTTTTCCCACCTGTTCCAGAAGAAGCTGGAGAACAGGATAATTTGGAGGATAAACATTCACGAAGACATGAAGAGAAACGACAAAGAAGGAGACACAAGTCAAGGGAACATAAAATAAAAGAGAAAAAAGTTTATGAAGATGATGAACCCAACATAAACAATGAATTGCAATTGGAGGGTGATATCCCAGCTGATCCTCCAGGTTTAAATAAATTTTTGTACTAATACATCACTTGTCCTATATATATATACACAGTGTCTAATTTTAATGTTGTAGTAGCTACTTTTTCTTTATTATATGTAACTATCCTTTTATATTTGACCCAACTAAGAAATACCATATATCAATTTGTTTAATAAGTAATTCAAGTTTTACAAATCCAAATCAATCGTTTGTTCTCATCTGATGACTTTACAATTTGTGTGTTCCAGAAATATATGAAGACTCCTCTCACAAATACTACAACTAATAATCCAATTGTAGCTAACAAAATTAGTACAATAGACAATGCATCAGAAGGTTTAAGATATGATTCTCACTCTAAAAACTAATATATATGTCATTTTAACAACTAATTTGTACATTGTATGGATGGATTAGTATGGAATATAGAATTCTTGCAAATTACTCACTTTATAATTAATTGGTATGTTGTACATTTACACATCAACAAATTATACAGTGAGTAATTCATATTAATTCTAGATTCCATTATAATCCACCCATGTGATGTACAAATCAGTTGTTAAAAGTAACATATTAGTTTTACAGTGCTGCTATATCTACACAATCTTTACTACCAGTAAGAGGCATTATTCCACGTGTATTGAGGACATATTAGACATTTGTTGAAGAGGTAGAGTTAGTGTAGTTTTGTCCAAGACAAGGGTCACACATACCACAGCAGGAAGACACCCCTTCATGTAATATAAAACCATGACTACAAATTTGACATTGAGAGTTGAGTTGATATATAATATCACCTGTTTCATTTAGACCAAATTGCTTTGTGACATTTGTCATCATTTTGTCATCCTCACTTTTAAAAGTAAACACAATTCTGTGACAAACTCCCATTCCAGTAACCATCCTCTTTTCTGTAACTCATTTCATTGCTACAGGTTCCACATTATATATTCACTTTGATAATTAATATTTTATACTTTCCAAATATCTTTCCAAGCTTTTCAAACAATAAAAACAGTTACGATTAGGACATGTAAAATTAATATTTTTGAAAGAAGACAAAGTATTTATTGAAGGAATATATTATACTTGCATAACGTGCAACACACGATTTTCCAATAGTAATGTCACTGAATTCAGGCAATGAAATTTCAAACCAAGCATCATTGCAAGCATGAATTGTCTCTTTACTGATTTTCACTCTCTTTCAACAATGTTTGCATGTTGTTTATGGATACAAATAATAATAAAACTACATTTTCAGGGAATTTAAAACTTTGTTGACAAGTCTGGAGTAGTCTGCTGGTTTGAAATTTCATTAATTCCGACCTTAAGGTCAATGCATATACCATTTATTGGTACAAGTTAGTGAAATTTATTCCTGGTTCATCATACATGCCATTTGAATAAACAGATGAGATATGATTCCAACCAAAATATAGAATTAGAGTTATAGAGTTTTGTTAGTAGGTTTGATGTTGCTATGATGATTACATATTAAATTGCAATGAACATCCATGGATTGAAGTTGACTGAATTTTTTTAAAAAGTCTGGAGGATTAATGCTTTCAATATATAGGATACAATCACAAAAGCAGATATATGTAATAACATAATTTGATGATTAGGACAGCACTGTTTCAAATGCAGATATTCTTAATTTTAAAATATTAATTGAATTAATTATATATTGATTTAAAAGAGATTTATGCATAATCTGTTATAATATATGTCTCACACTTGAATTCATTGGAACTCTGGTGGCAATGACCTACCAGTTAAGTTGCTAATGCAGTAACATGACCTCATTGCCTTGCAATTATTAAAAAAAGTTAAATAACACAAATAGTTATATTTTTATTACATAAAGCTATTATTCATGTTTTGGTAACATATACATATAACATATGTGACCTGATTTGCAGTAAGGGACCACTCCTTATAAAACATTTGTGACCTGATTTGTGAAAAGAGACCACTGTGAAAACATCTCAATAAAACAGTTTTGTATAAATACAGTTGCTATATATATACAACTATTCATGACAGCTGTATGATTACAAACGTTTTTGAAGATGTTTTAACAGTGGTCCCTTTTCACAAATCAGGTCTCAAATGTTTTGACAGAAATGGTCCCTTATTGCAAATCAGGTCATATAATTATATAGATGTTGAAACACTGTGAAAACATCTCAATAAAACAGTTTTGTATAAATACAGTTGCTATATTTATACAACTATTCATGACAGCTGTATGCATACAAACTTTTTTGAAGATGTTTTAACAGCGGTCCCTTTCACAAATCAGATCTCAAATGTCTTGACAGAAATGGTCCCTTATTGCAAATCAGGTCATATAATTATATATATATAATTATGTTTGTGTGTATGTATGTATGTATGTATGTATGTATGTATGTATGTATGTATGTATAGTGAATAGGTGGATTAGTGGTGGATAATAACCATTACTTCTAGTATATATTAGTCTTGGGTTCTTTAATGGACATGTATGTCAGATTAATTAATGTTATTGTAGAGTTTGTTTAGCAACGTTATAGAGGTAAAGAAAAGTGACACAATTCTACTTTAAAAGAAAACTTTTTAATATGACATTGACTACACATGGAATATAATAGAGAAAATCTTTACTACTTACAAACACAATATGGACAGTTAACAAAACAACTGGTCATAACTACTACAAGAGAATTGTGACAATAAGCTATATGTGTACATAAATGCGTTATAATAGCAGTTGTAATAATAACAGTAGTAATTGATAGTCCACACTACATACTAAAATACATAATACATATTACATATAATATGTAAGTATTAATATATTTAGCAGCTTGATAAAACAGACTTAATTGTCACTGGTATCAGTATTAGAAGTAACTGGTGGAGCAACTGACACTTTACAACATTTCGTAGGTATATTAGTCATTTGGAGTCCAGCTGTAACTGAAGGTGTTGTAGGAATTACACCAGTTGATGTAATAACATTTTGGCTTGGCCAGACAATCATTATGAAGGCACGAGGACCAAACACACATACTAGAACAGCTAAAGCACTTAACTGAATTGCTAAAGATACTAGTGCAATATGAAGCTCTGTACCTAAAATACCAAATAGAAAAAGGAATGCCAACCATATAAGACCCAATGAAAATGTAGAAAATGCTATGTACTTAGACTCATTGAAATTCTGAGGAAATCGAATTGTCAAAATGGCTAGTGCATTACTAGCAATCATTAGAGCAGTATAATAGAGGAGTTGTATTACAAGTACTGCAACGTGAGGAGTAGAACATCGAACAATTATGACTGGAAAGTCATTGTGATTTTTATCATTAGTCTCCACTTTATTTTCCACACGTGGATTGAAAACACTTAAAGATATTAGTTCCAAAAACATTAAAACTCCTACCAATAGAAATGTGAACAAAATCTGAAAAATGGGTGAAATACATTTTGGCCTTGTGGCTATGTTTTTATGTAAAAAAATCCGAGTAATTCGAACTAGCTTAATGAATAAAGAGGAAATAACTAGTGATGAACAAAAAAATGCAAATATCCTTTGAAGAGTACAGACAGCCACTGAGGGTTTTAAAATAAACACGGCTGTTATTAGAAAACAAAGAGATATTCCAGTTAATAGTAGTACCATTTGCTCTCGTCCTGATGACTTTACAATTGGTGTGTTCCGGAAATATATGAAGACTCCACTCACAAATACTACAGCTAATAATCCAGTTATAGCTAACAATATTAGTACAATAGACCACGCATCAGAAGGTTTAAGATACGACTCTTCAATATCTACACAGCCATAACTACCAGTAAGAGGGTCATTACCCCACATGTTTTGAGGACACATTTGACATTCTGTTGAAGAGGTAGTGTTAGTGTAGTTTTGTCCAAGACAAGGGTCACATGTACCACAACAAGACGACACTACTTCACGTCTGAAAAATCCAGGACTACAAACTTGACATTCAGAGTCAACCTCATATACAATATGGCCAGATGTATTAAGTCCAAACTGTAATATGATATTAGGAATAAATGTAATGTGTTTTTGTGATAAATTAATACTCCCATTCCAGTAGCCTACTTGTACAAACTCATTTATTGAGCTACAATTAGTACAAGACAACTTCCTTTGATAATTGTAGAATATGTAGTTACTTTCTACACTTCCAAACTTGTCAAATACAACTTTATTTCCAGTAGGACTTGTGAAGCTAACATTGCTAAGATATTTTAACAATACTTTTCCATTAAGTCTTGTCTCATTAGTATGACCAAGACATGTTTGGTTAATTTGATACCACACTAATGGCTGCTCACAGTTTTCATTGAAGAAGTTGTTAATGGCGTGAGCTACACTGTAAATGGCATCAACAACAAGTGGTACCTTAGAATCCTGCTCAAATGTTGGATGTTCTGTAATGCTGTCATTTGTGCAGTTAATTCCAACAATGCAGTTGTAAAAGACCTGATAATACTCTGTAAAGAAAGAATTACGCACATTAGTTCCCAGTGTAAGATTTGAGTAATATTCTTCAAATTTATCATATTTTGTAGTTAGTGGTGCCACACCCCACATACCACTGACTATTGAACTAAAGTCAGCAGCTTCTCTAAATGTAGCCCAGGAATCACTAGCAATCCAAAGAAATTGTCTTGTTGAATTTCTTTGAACAGTTTTAATTTCTGTTAAAAGTTCTACAACATGATGTATAGAAGCAAATAAGACAACAACATTAGCAGAAGAATTGAATAGTTTATTGGCAAGGACTGTGTAATTTGCTGTTACAAAATTTTCATTAATACCTTCATTAAGGTCAATACATATGTTTTCTTTTCTAGCTAGGCGATGAAACTCAGTAATGCCAGGTTGACCATACAAATTATTTGAATATATAGTTGACACATGGTCCCAACCAAAATATACTATTAAATCAATCATTGCTCGAGCTTGTTGATCATCCGAAGGCACAGTACGAAAAAAGTAAGTGTAACGATCACGATTGTTTAAAAGTGATGATGTTGAGCTATAGCTCACTTGAGGTAAGTTAAAAAGCCGAAACAAGCTAGCAATGGGAATAGAAACATGACTCACTGTTGCTCCAATAACAGCAGTTATTGTAGTATTTAAAGTTGTAGTATTTGATGAACAAATATCGTGACATAAGTCTTCTGAAGACACAAACTCAATACTCTCATCAAGACCTATATTCTCACTCATACAAGTATCTCTGATATCATATCCAATTGTTATGTTAGGGAGTAGATAGGGGTCACTATTAATGAGATCTATGGCATATAACATAGCTTCTAACCTTTCAGTTCCTGTAAGTGTTGGATTTGAACTGCATTGTCCACCAGCAGCGTAACTTAGTTGTATTGCAAACAACCCACCCAAAACGATGTCTTTACCTTCACGATCTTGTATTCCTCTCACTCTACTGCTTCCATCAGCTTTGAGAACACGTTCAGGAGGAGTATCATAACGATAATTAACTGTGCACTCGATAAATGAAAGTAACTGGAAGAGTACAACGAGAGAGACAGCGAGAGTCCACTTCATTTTGTGATTTTGCGTATGAATAATTAGAATGTCTCAAATGAATTTAATATAAAACGTGGGTTGTGTGAAAATGTTCATATTTTTCTAATGTACGTGCCAAAACGTTTTTAAACAATATTTTCAATAAATTAAAGTAACCTACTCTTCAAAGTTAAAATCAAACTTATAATTTGCAAAAGCAAGAACATAAGAAAAATGAAATATATCAGATCATGATCAAGTAATTCCAAGTTTGAGCAATAATTGATTTAATAGTATACATTTGTCGAGGCTATGACTTAAAAATTCATTCGAATAGTGTGTTTGGACATCTTGGCAGTATCTGGCCTCAGTAGGGCATTTTTGTAAGTATAAGTCTGCTAGTGATTGACAGTCGAGAGGGAAACCTGACTAATTAAGAAATTATAAATAGGAAGAGATTTTCAGACTCAATTAAACCATGCATGGACTTATTGTTGTCTGATAATGTCACCAGGAAATATCAGGTAGTGGTCCTAGCTGGCTTATATAAAGGATCAACCAAATGGTCATACAATACCAACTGGATCTTATATATATTTCATCATACTACAATTATAAAGTTATTGAGAGCTACAGAGGTTATTGTATGAGGCTTTTTTAACCTGTCCAATACAAAACTCTACAACTGTCATAAGCACGAATCAAAGAGTCAAACTATAATTAGTGAATTGAAAGCAAATTATTTCCTTAAAAAGGTATTTGTGCATTATACGCAAACACTTGATGCATACTGAAAGTAAACATATTCTGTTTTGATAACTGTTGTCCTATGGAATTATAATTTCATTCTTTATCAAATATACATGTTTTTATTTTTTTAAAGAAGTCATTATTAGTTTCAATATTTTCATATAAATGCAGTTACTATGACTAGTTTTGTATATATATACACTGTATATACAAAAGTATTCATGGTAACTGTATGTATAAAAAACTGTTTTAAGGTGTTTTGACAGTGGTCCCTTTTCACAAATTAGGTCACAAACATTTTGCCAAAAGTGATCCCTTGTTACAAATCAAGTTACATTTAAATATTGTTTTCTATATGTACTAACATCATACTTCACTGGATAATCTTCATACCATTCCAATGGACAACTTAAATAAACATTACTTTGTGTACCAAGATATGTTTATTTAAGTTCATGGTGTTACCACAATGATAAAATAACACAATCTGTTAGCTTAACAAGTATATAATTTGGAATAAAAAATATCATTTTTGACATATTATGTATGACAGCAGACAACATTGTTAATCATCTGGAGGTATAGTACAAAAAAAATAAGTGAAGTGATTTCGATGATTTGAAGTTGGTCACATTGAGCTAAAGTTTACTTGAGGTAAGTTAAAAAGCTGAAACAAGCTAACAATGACATTAGAGACACGGCTTACTGTTGCTCCAATACCAGCAGTTATTATAGAACTTAAAGTGGTAGTATTTAATAAACAAATACCATGACATCGGTCTTTTGAAAACACAAACTCGATACTCTCATCATCAAGACCTATATTTTCACTTATACAAGTATCTCTGATATCATACCCAATCGATATATTAGGGAGTAGATAGGGGTCACTATTAACAAGATCTATGGCATATAACATAGCTTCTATTCTTTCAGTTCCTGTAAGTATTGAAATTGAGCTACATTGTCCACCAACAGCTGAACTACAGTGCACTATAAACCACCCACCCAAAATGATGTCTTTACTTTCAAGATCTTGTATTCCTCTCACTCTACTGCCATTATCGGCTTTGAGAACATATCCAGGAGGAGTATCATGAAAATTAACTGTGCATTTGGTAAATGGAAGTAACTGGAAGAGAACAATAATAATAAGAATAATAATAAGAATAATAATAACAATAATAATAATAACAATAATAATAAGATGTATATTCAATTTATACCAATTGAATATACATACTGAACATACAAAAATTTAATAAATATTACAGTTTGTTTACAAGCTACATCACATACTGTCAAACATTTTATGTTAACAGGAAATAACTAAATTAGGGAAGTGAAGGTACATAATAACATTACAATTCAACAAAATGAGCTGTTGTTGTTAACTTGTTACCACAATAATCAATGTTAATATCAATTTACACAGAGTAGAATACCCAATCTAAAAAGAGCTGATAATGAGTTGACTCTTAGACTATAGATTATGAAAGTTTTGGTATTTGTATAGGACTGTTTAAAAGCCTTGTACAAAATATCACCTCATCTATATAAAATGTGATATATTTGAAGAGAAATGCTGAGTCATCAATAATCAGCTTGCGGATCATGTAAGATATCTCTTGTCTGGTATATGTCACTTGAGAAGGCTAAAAAGAATAAAGAAATTTGCTTAGGAGTGCCTTATGGTTAAATAGTTTGTAAATTGGCCAGTAAATTGACTATTGTTAAACCAAAGCTGAGCCATCAATAATTTACTATACCTTTAATCTTGTGGAATGTTAAATGTACGTGCACTCTGCACTCTGCAGTATAGAGCTACACTGCCCACTACAGCGAGGTTAAGCACTTTAGTGGATTTCATTATTTGAGTGATTTAGATAGCTGGTGTGTATCCTTAATTGTTTGTGTCACCTGTGTGTGCTATTATGTATAGGGATGATGTCATTACAGTGGTGTAGGAACCATAATAAGAACGGGTGGGCACCAATTAAAAAGGGCAAGAGTCATAATTTATAAAAAAAAGTTTATTATAAAAAATGCAAGCATTGTACCTAGCAGTCTCTGTGTCTTCTTCCACACAGACAGTGCCTGTGGTAGTACTCTGACTGAAGAAAGTTCTTATGTTCATTGACATAATAATAATCACACGTGTGCAGTAAAGCCACACCCATTTTCAATAATTAAAATAGCTGAGGATTTTTTTGGGGGGCCCCCCCGTTCCTACGCCAGTGCATTACCATCCTACTACCTTGTTTACACTCTTTATATGTTTCTGTTTCAACACAACAATGACAACATGTGAATAATAAGAGCAAACACTTACTAATAACAGAAATGATAAGGAATGTTATCAACACTATACATAGTCATATTTACTACAAAGAAATTAAAACAGAAACTATATTTGCACTAAATTTGTAGTACTAGCATTAGTAAAAATAACAGCAGTTGTAGATAGTTCTGATATATCCACACTACCTACTAAAATATATAATACATATTACATATAATATGTATACAATAACATTTTTGGCAGCTTAACAAATCAGACTTAATTACCACTAGTATCAGTAGTAGAAGTAATTGGTGGACCAAGTGACACTTTACGATGTTCTGTAGGTATATTAGTCATTTGATGTCCAACTGTAACTGAAGGTGTAGTAGGATTTGTTGCACTTGATGTGATAACATTTCGGCTTGGCCAGACAATCATTATGAAGGCACGAGGACCAAACACACATACTAGAACAGCTAAAGCACTTAACTGAATTGCTAAAGATACTAGTGCAATATGAAGCTCTGTACCTAAAATACCAAATAGAAAAAGGAATGCCAACCATATAAGACCCAATGAAAATGTAGAAAATGCTATGTACTTAGACTCATTGAAATTCTGAGGAAATCGAATTGTCAAAATGGCTAGTGCATTACTTGCAATCATTAAAGCAGTATAATAGAGGAGTTGTATTACAAGTACTGCAATGTGAGGAGTAGAACATTGGACAATTATTACTGGAAAGTCTTTGTGATTTTCATCATTATACTCCACTTTATTTTCCACACGTGGATTGAAAACACTTAAAGATATTAGTTCCAAGAACATTAAAACTCCTACCAATAGAAATGTGAACAAGATCTGAAAAATGGGCGAGATATATTTTGGCCTTGTGGCTATGTTTTTACGTAAAAAAATCCGAGTAATTCGAACTAGCTTGATGAAAAGAGAGGAAATAACTAGTGATGAACAAAAAAATGCAAATATCCTTTGAAGAGTACAGACAGCCACTGAGGGTTTTAAAATAAATACAACTGTTATTAGAAAACAAAGAGTTATTCCAGTTAATAGTAGTACCATTTGCTCTCGTCCTGATGATTTTACAATTGGTGTGTTCCGGAAATATATGAAGACTCCACTCACAAATACTACAGCTAATAATCCAGTTATAGCTAACAATATTAGTACAATAGACCACGCATCAGAAGGTTTAAGATACGACTCTTCAATATCTACACAGCCATAACTACCAGTAAGAGGGTCATTACCCCACATGTTTTGAGGACACATTTGACATTCTGTTGAAGAGGTAGTGTTAGTGTAGTTTTGTCCAAGACAAGGGTCACACGTACCACAACAAGATGACACTACTTCACGTCTGAAAAATCCAGGATTACAAACTTGACATTCAGAGTCAATCCCATATACAATATGGCCAGATGTATTGAGTCCAAACTGTAATATGATATTAGGAATAAATGTAATGTGTTTTTGTGATACATTAATACTCCCATTCCAGTAGCCTACTTGTACAAACTCATTTATTGAGCTACAATTAGTACAAGACAACTTCCTTTGATAATTGTAGAATATGTAGTTACTTTCTACACTTCCAAACTCATCAAACATAACTTTATTTCCAGTAGGACTTGTGAAGCTTACGTTGCTGAGGTACTTTAACAAAACTTTCCCATTAAGTCTTGTCTCATTAGTCTGACCGACACATGTTTGGTTAATTTGATACCACACTAATGGCTGCTCACAGTTTTCATTGAAGAAGTTGTTAATGGCGTGAGCTACACTGTAAATGGCATCAACAACAAGTGGTACCTTAGAATCCTGCTTATATGTTGGATGTTCTGTAATGCTGTCATTTGTGCAATTAATTCCAACAATGCAGTTATAAAAAATCTGATAATACTCTATAAAGAAAGAATTACGCACATTAGTTCCCAGTGTAAGATTTGAGTAATATTCTTCAAATTTATCATATTTTGTAGTTAGTGGTGCCACACCCCACATACCACTGACTATTGAACTAAAGTCAGTAGCTTCTCTAAATGTAGCCCAGGAATCACTAGCAATCCAAAGAAATTGTCTTGTTGAATTTCTTTGAACAGTTTTAATTTCTGTTAAAAGTTCTACAACATGATGTATAGAAGCAAATAAGACAACAACATTAGCAGAAGAGTTAAATAGTTTATTGGCAAGGACTGTGTAATTTGCTGTTACAAAATTTTCATTAATACCTTCATTAAGGTCAATACATATGTTTTCTTTTCTAGCTAGGCGATGAAACTCAGTAATGCCAGGTTGACCATACAAGTTATTTGAATATATAGTTGACACATGGTCCCAACCAAAATATACTATTAAATCAATCATTGCTCGAGCTTGTTGATCATCTGAAGGCACAGTACGAAAAAAGTAAGTGTAACGATCACGATTGTTTAAAAGTGATGATGTTGAGCTATAGCTCACTTGAGGTAAGTTAAAAAGCCGAAATAAGCTAGCAATGGGAATAGAAACATGACTCACTGTTGCTCCAATAACAGCAGTTATTGTAGTATTTAAAGTTGTAGTATTTGATGAACAAATATCGTGACATAAGTCTTCTGAAGACACAAACTCAATACTCTCATCAAGACCTATATTCTCACTCATACAAGTATCTCTGATATCATATCCAATTGTTATGTTAGGGAGTAGATAGGGGTCACTATTAATAAGATCTATGGCATATAACATAGCTTCTAACCTTTCAGTTCCTGTAAGTGTTGGATTTGAACTGCATTGTCCACCAGCAGCTGAACTTAGTTGTATTGCAAACAACCCACCCAAAACGATGTCTTTACCTTCACGATCTTGTATTCCTCTCACTCTACTGCCTCCATCAGTTTTGAGAACAAGTTCAGGAGGAGTATCATAACGATAATCAACTGTGCACTCGATAAATGAAAGTAACTGGAAGAGTACAACGAGAGAGACAGCGAGAGTCCACTTCATTTTGTGATTTTGCGTATGAATAATTAACTCTGTTGAAGTTAGCAGCACATTCGTGCAGCAGCACATTCCTCAGGTACTAGATAACCACGCCTTATTAAATATTTGTGGTTTCAAGTATTTTTGATAGGGTGGAGCTGCAGTTGCTGTTCGCTGTATACTGAAAACTTACAACAACATTGTGTGTAGAACAGAAAATTCAATCCATTTAGTTAATATATTATAAATGATAGCCAATTAATTCCTTTCAAAATACTTTGTTTAATAAATTGTAATCAATTACTTTTTATATTTTAAGAACAAAATTTTTAGCATGAAATTGTTAGCATAAATAATCAATAAAACTAGCACTACAGGCACTGGCCTCCAGCAAAACTTGGCCTTAATTCCTTATACTAGATTGTTTGCAAACAAGTCTAAAAAGTTAGGTTATTATAAATATTTACGTGAATTTTATTACTAAATTGACACAGATAGTTTAAGTTCATCTCACAGTGACAAGTTTAACACTCTTGCATGCAAATATAAAATTATAATGGTTTGTCATATACAAAGATGACACCATTATTCAATGTGATTTCTTAATATAGATCATTACAACAGTTTACATTCAAAAAGTCATAATAACAAGCATTAAAAGGATATGTACTAAATAATGAACAAATGGTCTTATTGCTGGGCGAGGAAGACACACCCACATCAAATCAACTGACGATAGTATTTGCACTAACTTGACATACTTGAATATCATATTGTCATTTACATCTGTACTCTCCATAACCAGCAATAAGAAGAAATGTACTGAAAAATGAACAAATGGTCTTATTGCTGGGCAAGAAAGACACACCCACATCAAAACAACTGACGATAGTATTTGCACTAACTTGACACACTTGAATATCATATTGTCATTTACACCTGTACTCTCAATAGCCAGCAATAAGAGGAAATGTACTAAAAAATGAACAAATGGTCTTATTGCTGGGCGAGGAAGACACACCCACATCAAGGCAACTGACGATAGTATTTGCACTAACTTGATACACTTGAATATCATGTTGTCGTTTACATTCAAAGTCTCTATAGCCAGCAATAAGAAAAAATGTACTAAAAATGAATAAATGGTCTTATTGCTGGGCGAGGAAGACACACCCACATCAAGGCAACTGACGATAGTATTTGCACTAACTTGACACACTTGAATTTCGTATTGTCACTTACATTCAAGATCTCTATAGCCAGCAATAAGAGGAAATGTACTAAAAAATGAATAAATGGTCTTATTGCTGGGCGAGGAAGACACACCCACATCAAATCAACTGATGATAGTATTTGCACTAACTTGACACACTTGAATTTCATATTGTCATTTACATCTGTACTCTCAATAGCCAGCAATAAGAATAAATGTATTAAAAAATGAATAAATGGTCTTATTGCTGGGCGAGGAAGACACACCCACATTAAATCAACTGACGATAGTATTTGCACTACCTTGACACACTTGAATATAATATTGTCATTTACATCTGTACTCTCAATAGCCAGCAATAAGAGGAAATGTACTAAAAAATGAATAAATGGTCTTATTGCTGGGCGAGGAAGACACACCCACATCAAATCAACTGATGATAGTATTTGTACTACCTTGACACACTTGAATATCATATTGTCATTTACATCTGTACTCTCAATAGCCAGCAATAAGAAGAAATGTACTAAAAAATGAACAAATGGTCTTATTGCTGGGCGAGGAAGACACACCCACATCAAATCAACTGACGATAGTATTTGCACTAACTTGACACACTTGAATATAATATTGTCATTTACATCTGTACTCTCAATAGCCAGCAATAAGAAGAAATGTACTAAAAAATGAATAAATGGTCTTATTGCTGGGCAAGAAAGACACACCCACATCAAATCAACTGACGATAGTATTTGCACTAACTTGACACACTTAAATATCATATTGTCATTTACATTCAAAGTCTCTATAGCCAGCAATAAGAAGAAATGTACTAAAAATGAATAAATGGTCTTATTGCTGGGCGAGGAAGACACACCCACATCAAAACAACTGACGATAGTATTTGCACTAACTTGACACACTTGAATATCATATTGTCATTTACATCTGTACTCTCAATAGCCAGCAATAAGAATAAATGTATTAAAAAATGAATAAATGGTCTTATTGCTGGGCGAGGAAGACACACCCACATCAAAACAACTGACGATAGTATTTGCACTACCTTGACACACTTGAATATCATATTGTCATTTACATCTGTACTCTCAATAGCCAGCAATAAGAAGAAATGTACTAAAAAATGAACAAATGGTCTTATTGCTGGGCGAGGAAGACACGCCCACATCAAAACAACTGACGATAGTATTTGTACTAACTTGACACACTTAAATATCATATTGTCATTTACATTCAAAGTCTCTATAGCCAGCAATAAGAAGAAATGTACTAAAAATGAATAAATGGTCTTATTGCTGGGCGAGGAAGACACACCCACATCAAAACAACTGACGATAGTATTTGCACTAACTTGACACACTTGAATATCATGTTGTCGTTTACATTCAAAGTCTCAATAGCCAGCAATAAGAGGAAATGTACTAAAAAATGAACAAATGGTCTTATTGCTGGGCGAGGAAGATACGCCCACATCAAAACAACTGACGATAGTATTTGCACTAACATGACACACTTGAATATCATCTTGTCATTTACATCTGTACTCTCAATAGCCAGCAATAAGAAGAAATGTACTAAAAAATTAATAAATGGTCTTATTGCTGGGCAAGGAAGACACGCCCACATCAAAACAACTGATGATAGTATTTACACTAACTTGACACACTTGAATATCATATTGTCATTTATATCTGTACTCTCAATAGCCAGCAATAAGAAGAAATGAACTGAAAAATGAATAAATGGTCTTATTGCTGGGCGAGAAAGTCACACCCACATCATAACAACTGACGATAGTATTTATACTAACTTGAGACACTTGAATATGATATTATTGTTTACATTCAAAGTCTCCATAGCCAGAAATAAGAGGAAATTTTACAACTACTAGAAATAAATAATAACAAGAACAGTTGAGAGAACATAACATTTGCCTTTTTATAATATATATGGTTGTTCTAAATTAATCAAAGATACAACCTACACAATGCACAACATGTAGTATATTTATGTAAAATTATGATTGTCTCATTTTAACTGTTCTATTAATTGGAAACATATGACGGTTATAGTGCTATACATAAATGCAATTGACATGCATACACACTTATAGAAATAAAGTAGGTCTGGTTGTAATAGGTGTTAACATATTGAATATCATACAATGTGGTGTATTGTTCAATATATTAACAAACTGAGGTCTGCATTCATCTAGTTTACACTAATTCATCATGTTGTTTTTATTAATTAAGGTCTTAAACATGGACAAAATTTACAGTTTATTCACATGAATGAACTAAATTTTGTCCATGTTTAGGACATTAATTGACAAGCATGCACACTTATAGAAATAAAGTAGGTCTGATTGTAATAGGTGTTAACATATTGAATATCATACAATCTGGAGCATTGTTCAATATATTAACAAACTGTGGTCTGTATTCTTCTAGTTTACACTAATTCATCATGTCGTTCTTATTAATTAAGGTCCTAAACATGGACAAAATTAACAGTTTATTCATGTGAATTATTAACACAATTTCACTGCTACATTCCTACAAACAAACTGAAATTTGTTGCATCATTGATGTCTATAAATTGGGCAAACTCGTGATAAAATTGGACTAACTTCAGTTATCTTTTGTCAGTTCTACTGAGATATCTCTTTCTGAGTGTTCTTTTAGTGAAAAAGCAGTTCTTTTTAGAGTCTTTTTCTAACCTTCAATATCCTGTTTCTTATAACTAAGTGGATAGCATGGTAAGGAATGCATGTATGTAATCATTGCTTTTCTTTTTCTTTAGCCGCCCAAAGTGAAGTTTCATGTTAACAGTAATGCTCTTGCTAATTACATTTGTCTAAATGGGCTTCCACCAAAAAAAGCGTCCTGCAAAGGACATGGCTATTGGGTCCAGGCCGCAATCAGTGCATGTGGTAAAACCAATCCATCGCCAAGACTTATCAAAGCTGTAAGCAATCATTGGTATAAAAATGTAAACAACTTCAGGACTAATATCATAAAGCTGGTAAGATAACAGATATATAGCATATTTATATGACACATACATGCACTTTCTATATAAATGTACATACATCATTATCTTCAACTATATTATATAGATTACCAACTATCAAGCTACTCCTGTTGCTACTGCAACTTCACCTCAACAAGGCCTTGACACAGTAAGTGGACCTGTAGATGACATAATATAGTTAATATATATATAATAGGATGGATATATTCTCCCTAATAAATCGCAAGCTACTACTTCACCCCAACAATGTCTCAACAAGGTAAGTAGACATGTAATAACAAGGTACAGTTAAGTATTTAATATAGGATGATTATACTCTCCCTAAGGTATCACAAGTTACTACTTCATCCCAACAATGTCTCAACACAGTAAGTGGACCTGTAGATGACATGTGCAGTTATTAACGATTTAAAATAGGACACTCACATTATCACTGAGCTGATGCAAGCTAACTCTCCAACACAAGATGGCCTTCACAAACATGCAGACACATCATTGCTTATTAATAATACATTTGAACAACTTTCCGTAAGTGTCATAAACTAGTTCAAATTGTCCATGAACCATTCTTAATAGGATGACAAGTTATGTTCATATTCAATCCGAAACACAGTATTATCGTGTACTCATAATTCCAATCATGTAAGATTAAGGAAATGATGCATTGACTTTGACATGTACTTGTATAACATGTAGGCTCTTGCCACAAAAGAAACTTCCCTCTCTCTCTGTTATGACACCATAGTAAATTATAATTATATAAAGAGAGAGAGAGAGACATGAAATGTTTACCTGGACATTTATAGACTACCAATGCTGTCACTCCTCTCTCTTCAACAGCATCTTTATTTGTAAGTCTAAAAGCGCTGTTGTAACATTTCTTACATAAAACATAATAGGGTTCTACAACAATATACTGCATATGCAAAAAAAGATATGATGAGACTAGGTATATATGTGTGTGTTTATATTATGTATACATAATTTTTCAATGTTAACTTTTTATTTCCTGCTAGGGACATGATCATGTGTGATTATTGTGGAGATTGGTATCATTATGATTGTGTAGGTATTGATGATGTCTTAGCAAAAGGCATTGATACATATAAATGTCAAGTATGCATTAGTAAAGGGATGGATGAACTTATGTATGAAGAAGGTAAGTTTGAAATTGGAAACGTGCTACATACATACAAACTTCAAAATAGAACATCCACAAAAGAGAGCTCTTGAACTGGCATTTGGAGAACAGCAGGTATGTGAAAAGTTCATTTTTAAGAGGATACTATTACAATAAAACAGGAAAGGAAAGAGTTGCCTAGTTTCATTGTTTCGCCTGCATACTGGACTGAACGACAACTTCAGGTAAAATATGCTGCATCTACTCAAGCTCAAAAGCATTGTCTATTATTATGTAGATGTCAACTATAGGAGGGAATCAAAACAGTTGTTTCTTTTATGCTTCAGTTCCTGCAAATGTGATGACTACCATACCATCAAGTATATGGCCAGAGTTATCTACTAAGACTGACTGGCAAAACCCAATCATCAATATTCTGTCTCCTCACAATCCATACTGCTCTTTTGCTATGAAAAACCGTTGGATGAAAAGAAAACATTCAAGAAAGTCATCTCATTATTCATTTCGTTGTTCAGGAAAGTGTACATTTACTGATTGCCCTGTACAGTTTCATCTCAAGATAATGTCCTTTTGTCAGAGTAATCCTCCAATAACATTAAATGTCTTTATAAATTTTACATCCCCCTTCATTAAGCATGCCACAGACGAGAGACGATCCAGGCAAATACGCTCAAGCAATAGAACAATTGCCAAAAAAGAAGTACTTTCCTTAACACCATCTTGTCTTTATAACAAAACGTTTTCGTCTTTAACATTAGCAGAGCTGGAGTCAGGAAAGAGGGACAAGGTTGGCAGTAGTCAGCACGTTCTTCGAAAAATTTCATCAGAGGGTCAAAGAGACCAATTTCCACACTTGGATCTTGTTATGTCTCTGAAAGTTATAGACAAAGAGATCACAGAATCCTTTGGCTGCAGAAGCCTAGTCCTTCTTCTCAGCTTTTTAAGAGTTTTTAACTTGGAGACATTATCAGATTATTTACACCGCTGTTTTCGTGTGGCAAACAGGTGCTCAACAAGCTCAGATTTCAACAAGTGTTTCGTACATGCATGCATAAGTCATGTTATGAAGAGTGCCAAGTATGACATGAAAAAATTGTTGTAAGTTTATCACAGCATACAATTTGTTAGTATATTTACATTACTTTAGTGCTATAAAAGAGCAGTACAGCTTCTCAATGTACTGCTTTTCAGTTTTGTTAAATTCTACATCAATTGAAATTTTTTTAATAAATCTCAAGAGATGTGCTCTAATCTTTGGCTCGGAGTATGTCAACAATGAAGTGCAATGTGCAATTAATGAGCTTGAAGATACTTTCAAAAAACTTGGAGAGGTTCCCCAGTTAATCGACAGCAACATTGACAACATTAACGAAGAGCTAGCAGAGAATATACTGGAAAGTACTACCAATTCAGAAGAAGCAATGATCCTTTCATCATGTAAGAAGCCATTCTTTGCTTTTTTTAAGCAAAAGTTGTCAAGTTTGAAGTATTGTACTGACAAAACATGTCCTCCAAACCCAATTTTTCAACCTAAATGGATCGAAACAATGGAACGGAAATGGTTGTCTATGGTTCCTTTTTGGACAAATATACTGAGGAGTGTTAATTCAGGAGATATGTCAACAAGCAGAAATCGAACTGCTGGAACAATTGAGGCCTGGAACCTCATATTGAAAAGAAGTGACCATCCAAAGCACAGAAAGCGACCAGATCTTTTTTTAAAGGAGCACTACTCAATTCACTTTGGAAGGCAGCTGGCTTATATTGACAATGTTTCTACTAAAGACAGACAGAGGCTAAAGGTAAAGTACATTATTTGTCTATATATACAATATATATATATATATACATGTATTCAGAAACAGCTAGATAAACCAAAAACAAAACTGCTTGAGGAGAAGTGGTCAAAAAGATCTAAGAAGCCAGGACAAAACCTAATGGGTCACTACCAAAAGCCTCCAAAGAAGGATTTTATATTGCTGTATGCACAGAAATATGTTTAGAGATAACTTTCAGTTTTCTCACTTAGGTCCCAATATGATGAATTTAGCAATACAAAATCATCTCAAGTGTCCATCAAACCAAAGTCAGATGACTAACGATATTTACACAAATACATATTATAATCTCCTATAGGGGAGGCTGTGATGAAACATTGTCCGTAGAATGCAATGTATGATTAATTAAGTGTTTAATGTACTATGTACTCACTTTAATGCAGGAAAAACAAGAAGTCATTAATGATAGTGAAAAGTTGAAATTCTCTAGGAGTGATGAACACAATGATGATGATGATGTCATTATAACATCTTTTCAACCTTGGTTGTTACCATCAACACCTGTGAGTTAATAAACACTCATCTTTGACAAGGTGTTTGTATATATATGACAGATCTATGAGACTGGAGCGCCACTGGAGTTATGCTATACACCCAACAAGGGTTTTGGAAATCAAACCAGCAACCTATGTTGGATAAACAGCGTCCTCCAGTTATTGCATGTAACCCCCCTGGCAAAACATCTATGTGGTAATTAGAAACCCCAAACTTTGAAGTATTGATGAATTATTATAATAGGTATACCACAAGTGGAATTAACACCAGTCCAAAAAGAATACTTAAACATTGAGTGCACAGTAGAAGATAACGTTGCTAATTCACAGATGATAACAGTAATCATTTATTTCAGGCAATATGATATGATTTATGTAATTTAATAGGCATTGATGACATCAACACACATAGCTTTTGGTGGCCAGAATGATGTAATAGAAGGAATAGAATTACTTATTGATGCTGTTAGTGTTCAATCAATGCAGGTAATGGAGATTTAAGCAATGTACAACTGTAATCTACTAAGAATGTTTGTCTAATAAACAGAAACTGTTTAACATACATACAATCACTAAGAAACAATGTCCTATCTGCAAGGAGGTCTGTTATTGTGACGATGACAGTGTTGTTTATATTAACAATTAGATATATGTTGGAGAAGAGTACACAAAAATACTATTAATTTCAGTGGTTGGACAAAAAGAAGACTGTATATCAGAATTGTGGCGAAAGAAAATATCTTGCTACTCAGATGAAACATCCCATCATTTGTAAGCTATATATTGTGAACAATAATGTCATAATAAAGCCTACAGATGCATACCTTGCAATGAACGTCTAATGACTGTTAGCACAAATGTTGCTTCACTACCAGATGTACAGATACTAGGCATTTCTCGAAACACATATTCAAGTAAAAAATCAAACCAGCCATTGTTGCTA
Organism: Xestospongia muta; assembly: GCA_963693285.1. Taxonomy (NCBI): domain Eukaryota; kingdom Metazoa; phylum Porifera; class Demospongiae; order Haplosclerida; family Petrosiidae; genus Xestospongia; species Xestospongia muta. Next base: position 6,643,188 of record OY848923.1, on the reverse strand, counting down.
CAAGAGTAAGTTGTAAGCAATGTAATCAATCTGACATTATATCTAATAGGACAATTACAATTGAAAATACTACCAAACATGATTACACCTCAAGAACTTACCGATTACTTGGAATAGCTGTTAGTACTGATTACAATGAAAGTTTCCATTTAATCCTATCGCTGTGTAGGTTCATCATGGACGTCCAACATCTGTAGACACAGGTCACTGTAAGTTATTATACAGCTATAAGTTACCTATATTAAAACAAACAAAAACAATAGACACAGCATTAGTGAAAACACCTGGTGGAGAGTGGATTGAATATGATGACAATAACATAATTACTAACTATGATTACAACAAAAATATAGACTATATTTCTGTGAGTAAAGCTAATGAAAACAATACATCATTATGATTGCCTCTTAGAGAAATGTATGTCTAGCTATATACAAGTCGGATGAGTCGGAGGTTAGTATGAAATTATTTCATATCACATAATACATATTGTAATTAATTATACTAACTAAACTTGTATAGACCGTATTGAAAGCGATTGATGATTGTCCACCAATTTTATCATGGAGAGAAGTCAGTCTGTTGTTAAAATGTGCATGCTTTACTGTTACAATATATTTCTATCAGAGTCCATTAGTTGTTAATGAAGACAAGGAAATAGTAAGTGCATTGCTAGCAAAGAATCTATTCTATATATATGATAAAGGACTGGAAAGAGATCAAGGCACCGTACAACACCTTACAGCCAGGAGTGTGGCTAACTGCAGAAGTAAACTATATATATGTATTCATAAATTATTATATATACATACACACACATAAGTATACATATACATATATAATCATTGTATATATTATATAATAGTATCTACTTGTGTAGGTAATAATGAATTACTTAATATTGTTAGCAAAGGATGTAAGTCAAATAATTTTACATGCATGTCACAGAAATTGTTAAAACTAGAGGAATATTGCTGTTGTCGACTCCATATTCCTTCCATTATTAAAAGCAAGAGGCTTTAGTGGTGTCACAAAATATGTAAGGATTTTATAACTTTAAAATTAAACAAAAAGTAATAAATTCTAGGGCAAAAATCTGTTAGAGAAAGACATGATCATATTTCCAGTTCATCGTCCACAACATTGGATTCTCATTGTCAGTGCCTTAATCAACATAATATATGTTTGGGATACATTAATTACACAGGTTGTTGATCTAAATGATAAGATCATATATGAAGTCGATTCATATCATAATAGTCGGCCTCATTTAATTAATAGCATATGGTAAGGAATTATTGCATAAGATAACATTTGAAAAAAGCAGGCTATATTTGTGTAGACTGTCAAAGTTTAAACTATCCATTCGTGAGTGGAGATACTGTGATTCCAAAGTATGTTACACTAATTCATTTTTATAGTACTTGTACATCCATAGATGTGCAACAGTCCAACACAGAGTAATGCCTGTGATTGTGGGGTATTTGTCTGCATGGTAAGACTTCATTAACTTGTATAATGTTCATTTACGTTTACAGGCAGCAAAGTGTTTCATCGAGAAGAGAAAATTAAATTTTAAAGAAGTAAGTGTAAAAAATGCCTACTTGCATAGGCAGGTTACATAAATCATAGAGTGAAGCTCAAATAGCTCGAACAATGATCTTGTTGGAGCTAAATAATCTTCAAAAGCAAGAAAGTTAGTGATTCACACAAAATGCTTAGATAAGTCATTTCTTATTGATAACCAGTTTTGTACACTATGTCTGAAAGCAACAGTGATGATGATAATGAATTTCCACCAGTACACTTTAACTCTAATTGTGAGTTGTTAAACACAAAACATTCCATTCCAGTTTGTTCTATTTAGTAGTTAACACCAAAACAGAGACAAGTGAAACAATGCAATCAGAAATGTCAGTTATTAATACCCACAAAATCCCACTGAATAAGAGCAATGGTTTGGCACTTAAAACAATATTATCCATTGACGATAGTTTGACTGTGTTGTCATTGGATGATGTAAACCTCAATTTAAAAGACATAAAAGAATTAACAAACAGTGAAAAATTTATTTCATCTAAGGTACAGTCCATCTCAAATGCCTAATCATTAATAATACACTCAAATAAATGTAGACAGTATACTTTTTTATAAATGTTTTGAAGACAATTAGTAACAACAAATTTGAAACCTTTTATACAGTCAGTAATTGAAATAATCAAATATGTCATGTTTGAACAATACTCTATTATAAAGGATTTGGGTTATGTTGAAGTCATAAACAGTGCTGACTTACAAATTTGCATGACAAGAAAATCCATGTCAGAATTTGATAGAGTGAATCCATGTTTTTACATGAAAGTAAGTTATAATGAAGAAGTCTTGACTATGTACCATATATACAACAGAGGTCTAGTGGACACCAACGATATGGAGAGATATTCCTGATAATTTGTCCTATTTTGGAAGAGGACATGGTTCTAGTGAGTGAAAACTAATAAAACACATGCACTATCATCACTTTATCTATTACAGTTCAGCCAACATGAGAATAAAGATGTATTGGTATATACTATTCATGACAAAATAAGTGATAAAGCAAATGAACTCATTGAAACTTTCAGGTATATTCACATGTGATACTGCACATGATTGAGACAAACTTACAGGAAAGCAGTTGCTACGTGGAGGGCAACAGTAATGAAGGAAGCAAGAAGATATAACAATTGGAAAATCAATGTGGTGAAGGTTGGTAAACGATTTAATTAAAAATGGGTACCCTGACATATTTAATCATAAGGACACATGCCCTGACATGTACAGAAATGTATATATATGTAAGGTATGTGAAAAGCATAGCTAAGATTTAACATTTACATCAGATAATTAAATTTAACAGTATGTGGCAAGTTATCTCAGAATACCATACGATGAGGATAATTTTGAGGTAGAGACTGTTTATTACATGTTGACATTATCTATAAAAATAGCTGACAATTTACAAGAAGTGGATCCTTAAAATAAGGTATGTTGTCCATGAAATAATGTATATTAATACATTGTCTGTTAATTCCTAGCTGTTCAGTAGCAGAAGTGCATATGGAAAATGTTCCTCCAGATTACGTAGAAACCATTAAAACTTATGTCAACCCAGGTACATTATAAACTACATGATTACTGAATGATTGTAATTCCAATCTTTGTTAACTTTAGGTTGTGATGGAGAAAATGAAGTTAATTATATAATGGATCGTAAGCATATAGTTCTATAAATTCTATGTTTATTGATATTTAGAAGAAGATTTAGAGGACAATGACATACTACTTCCATCATTTACATCTCAACCAGTAACAGATAAGGATGACATCTTTTGTACTAAACAAAAATGGGGCAAGGAGTTTTACCTTAAAAGTTATCCGAATTTTAGACGTGACAAATCAGATCAGTATGTTATTCATATATGTGAATACTATATCTAATACTCTATCATTGTATCAGTGACAGCATATTTACAAGAAGGTTCATTAGAACAACAATCAAAGCAAATGAAGTATGTTTACAATTATCATTTAAAATTTAAAAAATCATGTGTTTATGATATACAAACAGCACACAATCAGACAATTAATAAATGGAGAATGTTGCAGTGATTTTGGTAAAGTGAAGTATTTAGATGATGGCTGGCCAGTTGACCTTGATGATATGGTGAGAATATCAGTCTAACAAACAATTATTTCATACAAGTTTCATGTAGCTAATGGAAATTGATTATTATTTACTTGCTTTGGTGAGTGATTGTCTAAAAAAACCTGCATTCTATTTAAGTGATTTTATGAAATCAATCATCTGGCCAGAGGTAATTCCAGATAATAATTACAAGACATAACCTCATTGAATTATACTTGTAGGTTCTCACTTTGTTAATAATGGAGAAATTTCACTTTTCATACGAAATAGCTGTTAAGTGCCTTCTACAAAGACAACTTCCCTCTATATAAACACAAAATTATTGATTTTAGATTAAGCAACTTATTGAAAAATAGTTCATTTGTAAATTATATGCTTCTAAATCTTCTTACGTGTTCTAACAAAAACACTGACCTTCAGACTTCTTTTCGAAATAACACAAGTTTCCTTGTTGCAGTGTCATGTGGTGATGGGACATTAATTAGGCTTCTGCAGCAGCACATTCAAATGAGGAATGTACATTAAGTGCAGCAACACATACCGCGGTTTTAAGGTCCGCCTACAAGTATGTGCTGCTGCACGAATGTGCTGCTAACTTCAACAGAGTGAATAATTAGAATGTCTCAAATGAATTTAATATAAAACGTGGGTTGTGTGAAAATGTTCATATTTTTCTCATGTACGTGCCAAAACGTTTTTAAACAATATTTTCAATAAATTAAAGTAACCTACTCTTCAAAGTTAAAATCAAACTTATAATTTGCAAAAGCAAGAACATAAGAAAAATGAAATATATCAGATCATGATCAAGTAATTCCAAGTTTGAGCAATAATTGATTTAATAGTATACTTTGGTCGAGGCTATGACTTAAAAATTCATTCGAATTGTGTTGGGACATCTTGGCGTTATCTGGCCTCAGTAGGGCATTATTGTAAGTATAAGTCTGCTAGTGATTGACAGTCGAGAGGGAAACCTGACTAATTAGGAAATTATATATAGGAAGAGATTTTCAGACTCAATTAAACCATGCATGGACTTATTGTTGTCTGATAATGTCACCAGGAAATATCAGGTAGTGGTCCTAGCTGGGTCATATAAAGGATCAGCTAAATGGTCATACAATACCAACTGGATCTTATATATATTTCATCATACTACAATTATAAAGTTATTGAGAGCTACAGAGGTTATTGTATGAGGCTTTTTTAACTTGTCCAATACAAAACTCTACAACTGTCATAAGCATGAATCAAAGAGTCAAACTATAATTAGTGAATTGAAAGCAAATTATTTCCTTAAAAAGGTATTCATGCATTATACGCAAACACTTGATGCATACTGAAAGTAAACATATTCTGTTTTGATAACTGTTGTCCTATGGAATTATAATTTCATTATTTATCAAATATACATGTTTTTATTTTGTTAAAGAAGTCATTATTAGTTTCAACATTTTCATATAAATGCAGTTACCATGACTAGTTTTGTATATATATACACTGTATATACAAAACTATTCATGGTAACTGCATTTATATGAAAATGTTGAAACTAATAATGATTTCTTAAAAGAAACAAAAACATGTATATTTGATAAAGAATCAAATTATAATTCCATAAGATCATACACTGTATATACAAAACTATTCATGGTAACTGTATGTATAAAAAACTGTTTTAAGGTGTTTTGACAGTGGTCCTTTTTCACAAATCAGGTCACAAACATTTTGTCAAAAGTGATCCCTTGTTATAAATCAAGTTACATTTAAATATTGTTTTCTATATGTACTAACATCATACTTCACTGAATAATCTTCATACCATTCCAATGGACAACTTAACTAAACATTACTTTGTATACCAAGAAATATTTATTTAAGTTCATGGTGTTACTACAATGATAAAATAACACAATCTGTTAGCTTAACAAGTATATAATTTGGAATAAAAATATCATTTTTGACATATTATGTATGACAGCAGACAACATTGTTAATCATCTGGAGGTATAGTACAAAAAAATTAAGTGAAGTTGTCTCGATGATTTAAAGTTGGTCACATTGAGCTAAAGTTTACTTGAAGTAAGTTAAAAAGCTGAAACAAGCTAACAATGACATCAGACAAAAGGCTTACTGTTGCTCCAATAACAGCAGTTATTATAGAAACTTAAAGTGATAGTATTTAATAAACAAATACCATGACATAGGTCTTCTGAAAACACAAACTCGATACTCTCATCATCAAGACCTATATTCTCACTTATACAAGTATATCTGATATCATACCCAATTGATATATTAGGGAGTAGATAGCTAGGGTCACTTTTAACAAGATCTATGGCCTATAACATAGCTACTATTCTTTCAGTTCCTGTAAGTATTGAAATTGAGCTACATTGTCCACCAACAGCTGAACTACAGTGCACTACAAACCACCCACCCAAAACGATGTCTTTACTTTCAAGATCTTGTATTCCTCTCACTCTACTGCCATTATCAGCTTTGAGAACATATCCAGGAGGAGTATCATGATAATTAACTGTGCACTTGGTAAATGGAAGCAACTGGAAGAGAACAACAAGAGAGATGGTGAAACTCCATTTCATTTTGTGATTTGTTAAAGCAATGGGTGTTATTGTATCATTTCCTAATAATAAATTATATTGATTACTATAAAAAGTGATTTGTTGATTTTACCATAATATATGGTTATACGCATGTAACTAATGGTTAGAACTCCAATCATGATTTTTTAATTTGTATTTTGTATAGATGAGTACAAACCAAATAACATTCATGAAAGGATTTAACAGTATATAATTTAATCCAAACTGTCATCAAAACGTTATCTCATTGAAAGTTGATATGATGACATATTGGAGTGCATATATGAATGAATCCACACAACATGTGACCAAGCATCTTGTTTTTCTAATAATATAAAAGATTATCGGTTCTAACCATTATATATATATAGCTACATAAACAATCAGTTGTGTGGTACTTTGGTAATATAAACAGTATGATGTTTACATTTTACATAAAATAATATATATAAAGAAATAATTTTGACCACATATATACAACTTGAGTGCATAACAATAATTGTATTGGTTAAATCAACTAATCAGTTTGCTGTGTTATATGGCTTTATGACTAGATTTATTTCATTTTAATTAATAGATGATACACAATTACACTAGTTTCTACTTGAATAGCTGGTTTTGTTAACTACATGCTGGAGGGAGTACTCACGTATGTGACCATTTATACCAATTGAATATACATACTGAACATACAAAAATTTAATAAACATTACAGTTTGTTTACAACCTACATCACATACTGTCAAATATTTTATGTTAACAGGAAATAACTAAATTAGGGAAGTGAAGGTACATAATAACATTACAATTCAACAATATGAGCTGTTGTTGTTACCACAATAATCAATGTTAATATCAGGTTATACAGAGTAGAATACTCAATCTAAAAAGAGCTGATCATGAGTTGTTGACTCTTAGACTATTGATTATGACAGTTTTAGTATTTGTATGGGACTGTTTAAAAGTCTTGTACAAAATATCACCTTATCTATATAAAATGCGATATATTTGAAGAGAAATGCTGAGTCATCAATAATCAGCTTATGCATCATGTGAGATATCTCTTGTCTGGTATATGTCACTTGAGAAGGCTAAAAAAATAATGAAATTTGCTTAGGAGTGCTTTATGGTTAAATAGTTTGTAAATTGGCCAGTAAATTGACTATTGTTAAACCAAAGTTGAGCCATTAATAATTTACTATACTTTAATCTTGTGGAATGTTAAATGTACGTGCACTCTGCACTCTGCAATATAGATCTACACTGCCCACTACAGCGAGGTTAAGCACTTTAGTGCATTTCATTATTTGAGTGATTTAGATAGCTGGTGTGTATCCTTAATTGTTTGTGTCACCTGTGTGTGCTATTATGTATAGGGATGATGTCATTTTACCATCCTACTACCTTGTTTACACTCTTTATATGTTTCTGTTTCAACACAACATTGACAACATGTGAATAATAATAGCAAACACTTTACTAATAACAGAAATGATATGGAATGTTATCAACACTATACATAGTCATATTTACTACAAAGAAATTAAGACAGAAACTATATTTGCACATAATTTGTAGTACTAGCATTAGTAAAAATAACAGCAGTTGTAGATAGTTCTGATATATCCACACTACCTACTAAAATATATAATACAGATTACATATAATATGTATACACTAACATTTTGGCAGCTTAACAAATCAGACTTAATTACCACTAGTATCAGTAGTAGAAGTAATTGGTGGACCAAGTGACACTTTACGATGTTCTGTAGGTATATTAGTCATTTGGTGTCCAACTGTAACTGAAGGTGTAGTAGGATTTGTTGCACTTGATGTGATAACATTTCGGCTTGGCCAGACAATCATTATGAAGGCACGAGGACCAAACACACATACTAGAACAGCTAAAGCACTTAACTGAATTGCTAAAGATACTAGTGCAATATGAAGCTCTGTACCTAAAATACCAAATAAAAAAAGGAATGCCAACCATATAAGACCCAATGAAAATGTAGAAAATGCTATGTACTTAGACTCATTGAAATTCTGAGGAAATCGAATCGTCAAAATGGCTAGTGCATTACTTGCAATCATTAGAGCAGTATAATAGAGGAGTTGTATTACAAGTACTCCAATGTGAGGAGTAGAACATTGGACAATTATTACTGGAAAGTCTTTGTGATTTTTTTCATTATACTCCACTTTATTCTCCACACGTGGATTGAAAACACTTAAAGATATTATTTCAAAAAACATTAGAGCTCCTACCAGAAGAAATGTGAACACGATCTGAAAAATGGGCGAGATATATTTTGGTCTTGTGGCTATGTTTTTATGTAAAAAAATCCGAGTAATTCGAACTAGCTTAATGAATAGAGAGGAAATAACTAGTGATGAACAAAAAAATGCAAATATCCTTTGAAGAGTACAGACAGCCACAGAAGGTTTTAAAATAAACACGACTGTTATTAGAAAACAAAGAGTTATTCCAGTTAATAGTAGTACCATTTGCTCTCGTCCTGATGACTTTACAATTGGTGTGTTCCAGAAATATATGAAGACTCCACTCACAAATACTACAGCTAGTAATCCAATTATAGCTAACAATATTAGTACAATAGACCACGCATCAGAAGGTTTAAGATACGATTCTTCAATATCTACACAACCATTACTACCAGTGAGAGGGTCATTACCCCACATGTTTTGAGGACACATTTGACATTCTGTTGAAGAGGTAGTGTTAGTGTAGTTTTGTCCAAGACAAGGATCACAGGTACCACAACAAGAAGATATCACTTCACGTTTGAAAAATCCAGGATTACAAACTTGACATTGAGAGTTAAATTCATATATGATATGGCCAGATATATTGAGACCAAACTGCAATTGAATATTAGGAGTAAATGTTATACGGTTTTGCTGTGTGTTGATACTCCCATTCCAGTTGGCTACCTGTACAAATTCATTCATTGAGCTACAATTTCTACATGATAACTTCCTTAAATGAAACTCTATTTCCAGTAGGACTTGTGAAGCTAACATTGCTAAGATATTTTAACAATACTTTTCCAGTAAGTCTTGTCTCATTACTCCGACCCACACATGTTTGGTTAATTTGATACCACACTAATGGATAGTTACAATTTTCTTTGAAAAAGTTGTTAATAGCATGAGCGATACTGTAAACAGCATCAACAACAAGTGGTACCTTAGGATTTTGTTCATATGTTGGATGTTCTGTAATACTGTCATTTGTGCAGTTAATTCCAACAATGCAGTTATAAAAAACCTGATAATACTCTGTGAAGAAAGAATTACGCACATTAGTTCCCAGTGTAAGATTTGAGTAATATTCTTCAAATTTATCATATTTTGTAGTTAGTGGTGCCACACCCCACATACCACTGACTATTGAACTAAAGTCAGTAGCTTCTCTAAATGTAGCCCAGGAATCACTAGCAATCCAAAGAAATTTTCTTTTTGAATTTCCTTGAACAGTTTTAATTTCTCTCATAAGGTCTATAACGTGATTTTCATAAGCAAATAAGACAACAACATTAGCAGAAGAATTAAAAAGTTTTTTGGCAATCTCTGTGTAATTCGCTGTTACAAAATTTTCATCAATACCTTCATTAAGGTCAATACATATGTTTTCTATTTTAGCTAGGTGATGAAATTCGGCAATGCCAGGTTGACCATACACGTTATTTGAATATATAGTTGACACATGGTCCCAACCAAAATATACTATTAAATCAATCATTGCTTGAGCTTGTTGATCATCTGGAGGTACAGTGCGAAAAAAGTAGGTAAAACAATCTCGATGGTTTAAAATTGGCGACGTTGAGCTAAAGCTCACTTGAGGTAAGTTAAAAAGCCGAAACAAACTAGCAACAGGAATAGAGACAATACTCAATGTTGATCCAATAACAGCAGTTATTGTAGTATTTAAAGTTGTAGTATTTGATAAACAAGTATCGTGACATAAATCTTGTGAAGACACAAACTCAATACTCTCATCAAGACCTATATTCTCACTCATACAAGTATCTCTGATATCATATCCAATTGTTATGTTAGGGAGTAGATAGGGGTCACTATTAACAAGATCTATGGCATATAACATAGCTTCTAACCTTTCAGTTCCTTTAAGTCTTAGAGTCGTACCGCATTGTCCACCAGCAGCTGAACTTAGGTGCACTGAAAACAACCCACCCAAAATGATATCTTTACCTTCACGATCTTGTATTCCTCTCACTCTACTGCCTCCATCAGCTTTGAGAACACGTTCAGGAGGAGTATCATAACGATATCGAACAGTGCACTCAATAAATGAAAGAAATCGGAAGAGTACAAAAAGAGCAATGACAAGAGTCAAATTCATTTTGCGGTTTGGTGCATAATTAGATTAGGTTTATGTCTCAAATTTTAATTTAATTTGAAGCCCCGCCCAAATAGACTACATGAGAATGTATACTTATGCTAGAAGGTTTAAAGCAAACTCATAATATGTTAAAGATAGGACATCTTTTCCAGACAATACCTAGCCATGAAAATAATAACATATATCAAATCAAGTAACTCCAGTGTGATGTGTTGTCACAATGTTTATTGTATTTATATATTTCCTAAGGCAACAGTGAATTTTTTCGTTATCTACAAATATTCCATTTATATCATTATTTAAATTGATTTGTTAGATCTAATAAATATATGGTTATACACATTGAACATACAATATATACATATAAGATTTATTATCATGATTTTTTGCTTTCTATTTTGTATTGACGCATACAAACCAAATATGTTCATGAAAGAACTTAACAATAATTTATCGAAACTGTCACTAAAACGTTATCTCATTGAAGGTCAATATGATGACATATTAGAATGGATGATCCCATAGTAATACTTGACCAAATTAGCGTCTTGTTTTTCTGGGAATAAAAAAGATTGTTAATTAATTCTAACCATTACCTACACAAACAATCTATTGCTGACACATTAGAAATAGAAACAGTATGATGTTTACTTTATGTATGAAATGTCAATTTTGCCTCATGCATACAACTTGAATGCATAACCAACCATATAGTTAGATCAATCAATCAGTTTACTTTATTATATGGCTTTATGACCAGTTTCAATTTCATATTTAGATGATATATGAATATACAATGACAGCTGATATGTGTCATTGACCACATACTGAATGAGTACTCCTGTATATAACCATTATATACCATTTGTAAGTATATACTGAGCATGTGATATGCATATATTGAGGTTATATATTGTGTACTTTAAACAAATGTGACCTGATCTTCATTAAACCCTAGAGACCACTTCTGTCAAAGCATTTGAAACATGATTTGTGAAAAGAGACCATTGTTAAAACACCTCAAAAACAGTTTTGTCTACATACGGTGAATAGTTGTGCATAATATAGCAGTTGTATGTTTATAATTGCATAACTGTTTTAACAATGGTCTCTTTTCACAAATCAGGTCACAAATAACACATTATAGAGAAGTGAAAGTACATAATAACATTACAATTCAACAATATGAGCTGTTGTTACCACTAGTCATTGTTAATATCAGGTTACATAGAGTGGTATATCGTAACAATTGCATACCATATTTAAAAAGAGCTGACTTGATTTTTAGACTCTCGATTATGACAGTTTTCGTGCTTTATATAGGACTGATTAAAAGCCATTACAAAACATTATCTCACCTATATAAAACTTGATATAACGAATTATTGTGTGTATTAGTAGTTATGTCTGATAGATAATGTATGAGCATATAGCTGATCTTTTACATAACCAGCTAGGCACCTAATGGTAATACTATCAGACAACAATAAGTAATGTTTTAATTGAATCTTAAAAAATCTCCCTATATACTTCCTTAGATAGTCAGGTTTCCCCTCTTGACTGTCAGTCATTGTCAAACCATACATACAACAATGTCTACCAAAGAGACCTGACACTAAAAGCAGATAGCTCTGTGCTTAAGCAACCGACTCTGTGCAAGCTGGAGACCACTGATAAATTGCATCCATAAAGATGAGAAAACACTCCATTAGCTAGGCCTGGGGGGATGTACACTTTAATATCTAGATGTTAAGGAAAGTCTACAACATCTTTATTTCACGGACAACATTGACCGGCTGTAATATAACTTGTGTTGCTAGGTTATCTTAATTAAAATGACTCACTGTTACGCAACTGCTTATCACATGATTTCATCTGTCATTAAATAAGATGAACAAATGCTCCAATTTCTTAGTGTATTAAATGTTGTTATCAAAGAAGGCTCTCAGTTAATTTTTTGTCAAACCCACACTTAAAAAACATTTTGGGTACTTTTAAACAAGGCCTTTGTTACCATAGTTTCATCAATGCAATGTATACCTAATTCTAAGTTACCACAAAGCCAAACCTAGTCTAATTCAATATGTACAAAGTCAACTAGAAGCCAAAAAAGTAATCTCTTGCTCATGGTTTCAATTGACAACACAAGCAGATGCATTTAAGATCTTGTATAAGGTAGGCGCACTATTACAAATTACTGGTCAAAATGGTGTCATAATTAAAAAAAAATATTTGAACAATTCAAATTAGCTTCACAAACAAAGGATAGAAAATCAATGAGAAATGAAACCATGATCCTGTTCTCTGTTAAAGGCAGTCTGCAACAGTTCTAGTATATGCTGATTTACTGACCTTAGTACATTGATCAGTCTCAGTTGTCCATTTCCAAAACTTCCTGACCCTTTTTACCAAATGTTAGATTTTCTGAGGACATACTGATGTATTTCATGCTTAATAACTATTAAGACATGGAATAAAACAGTTACCAGTACCATGCACTATTATTAAAACAGGGAATACAACAGTTACCATGCAAGTCAGTTCTTGTTGATCATACAACATGTACAGACTACCAGAGCCCCTTTGCAAGGTGATTATGTATAACTTCCTGCTTCAAAGGATGTCCCGACCCCCACCTTATGTTTAATTAGAATATACAGAATGATATAACATTAACAGTATTCATTTACTTTTAGTCTGAAAGCAGTACCAAAATATTATTTTAAAATATTGAACAATAACACAAAGAATGCAGCCACTAGTCTTTATTAAAAATGATGAAATGTACAGTTATCAAAGGTATTATCCAACAAACACTACAGTCATAACTGCTATGAGTAAACACTTATAACATAATAAGTGGAATTTATTAAAACAGCTGAGATGAAGTTCACTCTTTCCTCATGTGACATACATCTTATAAATAATAAAATATTCAGCATTAAGTTTAGATTATACATTAAACAAAATACAAATAAAATTATTACTAGCAAAAAGAAAAATAAATTTAAATGACACTATCCTCAATGTTAGTAAGTATGTCAGACAACTTTCACAAATTAGAAGTGGATTGTAGTTCTCTTGTACTGACGCTGTTTGGTTGTTGGCTTTTAGGAACACTTGGTCTAGTGGTTGTGGATGTTATCACATTTTGACTTGGCCACACTATCATTATAAAGACTCGTGGACCAAACAGACATACTAGAACAGACAAAGCACTTAATTGAATAGCTAGTGATATCACAGCTGATTGGTATTTAGCTTCAGTAGCTACATAAGTTAGGATGAATGCTATCCATGTTAGACCAAGTGCAAATGTGGAAAATGCCACATACCTAGACTCATTAAAGTTCTGAGGGAATCGAATTGTCAAAATGGCTAGTCCATTACTCACAATCATCAAAGAAGATAGGTAGAGCATTTGTATAACCAATAATGCAGCATGAGGTGTGGTACATTGGAGAGCAAGTATTGGAAAGTCATTAGTGTTCTGTGTATCATTCACTTGATCTTTAGTTACACCTGGATGGACAACAATTAGAGATATTAGTACGAAAACCATTTGAACTCCTACTAATAGAAATGTAAACAAAATCTGGTACATGGGTAAGATACATTTTGGTCTTGTGGATATTTTTTCATTTAAAAAGATTCGAGTGATTCGAACTAACTTGATGAATAAAGCTGATATGATCAATGAGAAACAAAACCATGCTCCTATCCTTTCAAGAGTACAGACAGTCACAGAGGGTTTTAGGATAAATACAACTGTTATTAGAAAACAATGAGTTATTCCACTTAGAAGTAGTATCATTTGCTCTCGTCCTGATGACTTTACAATTGGTGTGTTCCAGAAATATATGAAGACTCCACTCACAAATACTACAGCTAATAATCCAATTATAGCTAACAATATTAGTACAATAGACCATCCATCAGAAGGTTTAAGATATGACTCTTCAATATCTACACAACCATTACTACCAGTAAGAGGGCTATTACCCCACATGTTTTGAGGACACATTTGACATTCTGTTGAAGAGGTAGTGTTAGTGTAGTTTTGTCCAAGACAAGGACCACAGATTCCACAACAAGAAGATATCACTTCACGTTTAATATAACCAGGACTACAAATTTGACACTGTGACTTGAGTCGATATATAACATCATCGAATTCATTCAGACCGAATTGGTTTGTAATATTGAGATTTAATTTAAGTTGATGTTGTGGTAAGTTGCCATCCCAATACCCAACATTTACAATCTCAAATGATTTGCTACAATTCTGACATGAAGATACTACCTGATAATTGTAGATATTGTATTTAGGTTTTACATTGCCATGTTCATCAAAATTTACTTCATTCCCAGTTGGACTGGTAAAGTTGACATTTTTTATATACTCCAAAAGATTTGATCCATTTAACTTTTGACTTTGTCCAAGACATGTTTGATTCTCAGGATACCACACTAATGGTTGATTACAGTTATCATTTAAGAAGTTATTTATTGCATGAGCTACACTATAAACAGCATCGATAGCAGTAGCATCAAAAGAATCTTCTTTATAATTAGAATCATTTACAATGCTTGTATTACTACAGTTAACACCAATATTGCAGTCATAATATCGTTCATAAAATTCACTAAACCATGGATTACGTGCATTAGTTGCTGGAGTTAGTTGTGAATAGTAGTTAACAAAAGAAGGAACTGTTTCAGAATAAGGTGCTGTGCCCCATTTTCCTATTGTAATATCCTTGTATTTGGTATCAAGTTCTTGAGACCAAGTATCACTTGCAATCCACAGGAACCGTCTTTTAGAAGTACCAGAAGAGTACAATGTTTGCAATTCTGTCAATAGCATTTTAACATGATTAGGTGAAGCAAACAATACAACAACATTAGCAGTGGAATTCAGTAGGTCATTTGCCAGGAGGCTGTAGTCAGAGGTATCCTCTATACCAATATTAAAGTCAATGCACACACCTTTAGCTTTTGCTAGATTGTGAAACTCATTAATACCAGGTTGACCATACAAATTGTTTGAATAAATAGTTGAGACATAGTCCCAACCAAAAGATAATATTAAGTCAATCATTGCTTGAGCCTGGTGGTTATCTGGTGGTACAGTACGATAAAAGTAAGGGTAGAGGTCACGATTATTCAAAAGAGATGATGTTGACGCAAAACTAATTTGAGGCATGTTGAATAAGCGAAAGAAACTAGCAACTGGAATAGATACAGAGCTATATACTGCACCAATAACAGCTATAACTGGTGGCTTAATTGAAACATTGTTTGACTGGGATTCTTCACAACTTTCAAGCTGTAAACGACCACTTGAAAGTAAAAAATCAATACTTTCATCAAGAGCTATATTCTCACTTATACAAGTATCTCTGATATCATAACCAAGTGTTATATTAGGTAAAATTTGAGGGTCATTGTTGACGAGATCTATAGCAAAGAATACGGCCTCCAAATGTTCCAATGTCTTGTCTAAAAAAATCTCACCACATTTTCCACCACCTGATGTAGGATCATTTGAATGTACTCTTAGTAACCCACCTAATATGATGTCTTTATCTTCAAGATCTTGTATACCACTTATTCTAGTACCTCCATCAGCTCTGAGAATAGATTCAGGAGGATTACCATAATGATACTGAGCTATGCAATTGGTAAGTAAAAGGAAGTAGAAAAATATAAGAGACACAAGCGTCGTCTTCATTGCAAAAGGAAGATTCTTTGTAGCTCTCACAATGTATGTCGTCATAAAAGCGGAAACGCCTTCAATAATTATTGTTATAATATAATGTTGCGTTTCATAGAATATATTGCTGCACTAACCCCCGCCCTTTAATTATCTTCAAAACACTTATTCTTTCGTAGACCACTGTCACTTAAACAATAAAGATAAATTTTACGACTATATTGTGCATCTCCTTTATGAAGATGATTTTATAGTCAAACTTGGCCATGCATGTATACATGTACATATTCAGCTAGGTAAGTATTTTAATACTAGTTTATAATATGAAGCTAAGGTGAGTGGATTCTCATATTCTGTGACATCACCTAAACCTTAAACCAAACCTAACATTATTAACTCTATGACACTAAGTGTTGTAATCATAGGACATGTTGTTACATCACCAATCAAGTTACACAAAGAAGCACCCCATGTTCTGTACATCAAATCATCTGCTTAGATCGACTTAATTGACACCTTGTAATCTTTGAGTATTTCTGGATGCTACCCATTATATAACGTATATATGCTGATATACTGGCTACATATATCGTAAATCACTCATCAGTGTTACACATAGGTGGAGGAAACTCAAATAGTTGGGGGGGGCTGAACATATTTGTACACAGTGTCACTTGCAAAAGTAAACATTTTTAAAACAAGAATTAAAATAAACCAAAATATTTTCTTTGTTCATCACATTTCTTTCAACAAACTCCTTGGCAACCTCTTGCAAGTTACACATGTCAGTTAGTCCTTTATGAATATGTAGTATAAAACAGTTATTGAGCCTTTTTTTGGTCATAGTTGATCGCAGGTAGGTGCATATATGTCTCAGTGTTGAAAATGATCTCTCGGATGTTGCTGAACTTATGGGTATAGTTAAAATAATCACAATAAGCTGTGCACTTTAGAAAAAAAAGTTTTCTTTAGAGTTTAGTGCTTCACACAATGTTGGGACTGTTGTAACATATTTAACAGTGGGTATTTTCTAATGTTTAACACAAGTGGAAAAGAACACTTATTACTCTACATAAAAGTTGGGGGGCTCTGCCCCCCTTCATAAAAGTTGGAGGGGCATTAGCCCCCTTCACCGCCACCTCAACCTCCAATGGTATAAAACTGATTGGTTGCTGATTTTACAAGTCTAATGTCATTTTTAAAATGCATACATATAATCAATGACATACTGAGTAATATAGAAATTTCTCTAACTTAATATTATTAATATAATGACAAGTCATATAGCTGATTATCAGAGTTAAATGTATATCCTGAGTATCATGTCTTATTAATATCCACTTAATGTGTGTGTGTATATATATATATATATATATATATATATATATATATATATATATATATATATATAATGTAGTCTATTTCTTTCTTATATTTTCTCTTAAGTCCTAGTACATTATAGGGAAATCTGTTACAACAGTATACTATATTAGTAATTTCTGGCAACTATGGCATACTAGTTAATAAAACAAAGTAATAATATACCACTTGGTTTTGATATAAGAGATAGTTGTAAGTGTGAAAACATAGCCCTGGATGAAACTAGTGTGTTCATGATTTCAAATGGTCAACTAGAACTGGAGAGCTGTCACAGTTTAATAGTTGGTAACATTTCCACTTCAACTCAAGCATCAGCTGTTATAGGAGGGTTTGAAAGTTTCATATCTATCCTGTCGCTGGTTTTCTTCATCTTCTTGACATCTTTCCATGTCGCAGAACTTATCAGCAGGTTCCATGAGTTGTATTGAGACTTATGACCTATGCACTTGTATTGTTATAATTTAATGTATTCTATTACACAATGAGATATTCAGATAGTAAGGAGCATAATTCAACATTTTATATTTTATAATGTAATGTCAATAGAAGAATTGATTGTACAAGTTAAGAAGTTACTGGCCTCAACCAACAGCTTACATAGTTGAATACATTGTAAATATGGATTAATTAATTTAATCAATCCATTATCAATTATATTACATATAATATTAGATGATAAAAAAAGTAACCATCACACTGTTTTATTACTAAAATAATTATAATATACTAACTGACAGTTGTAGAGTGAATTTTCAGAGCAATGATGATTCTGTTAACATAATATAATTAAACAAATAGAGACTATACCTTTTGTAGTCACTATTGACTTTATGATAGAACACTATACACATATCCTTTTTTTATAAGTTGTTTGTTGAACTATATTCATAAACCACACAATTACAAATGGTTTGTATGGTTTCAATACACAGCCAACATTTTAATATGCATGTGACCTGTATATGTATATGTAAACATAATATTGGTTAAATCAACCACTCATTGTTTCAGTGATATATACTGTGTATAAAATCTATACTTCATAACGTGTTGCAAATATTATACTAACAACTGAGAACATCAAAGCTGCAAATAAAAACAATGTAAATATACAATCAGCTTAAAAGATACAAAATTTCATTGTACTTTTTGTCATAATTATTGGAACCAAAATTACTTGTAGTTCACATGAACTACTTTTTCAAACTACAGTAATCAGCTGTGATATCACTAGCTATTCAATTAAGTGCTTTGGCTGTTCTAGTATGTCTGTTTGGTCCACGAGTCTTTATAATGATAGTGTGGCCAAGTCAAAATGTGATAACATCCACAACCACTAGTCCAAGTGTTCCTAAAAGCCAATAACCAAACAGCATCAGTACAAGAGAACTACAATTCACTTCTAATTTGTGAAAATTGTCTGACGTACTCACTAACATTGAGGATAGTGTCATTTAAATTTATTTTTCTTTTTGCTAGTAATAATTTTGTTTGTATTTTGTTTAATGTATAATCTAAACTTAATGCTGAATATTTTATCTTTTATAAAATATGATGAGATGAAAGAAATAATATGACAATATTACCAGTTGAATTTACTAATTGATTAGTAGTTTGATTTTCTAAATTATTTTATTTTATATATTATAAATACCTTTAATAAAGTCAATGCACACACCATTTGCTTTTGGTAGAAGATAAAATTTATTAATAGCAGGTTGATTGTATAAATGTGTGTATTTATATAAATCGACAGTTTTATCCAATTCAAGGTCACTTCCAATTTAAGGTCACTTACTTGTAGATTACATACATGCCTATTGAAAAGTGTTGGTAACATGTAACATTGTTCTGATTGCTAATATAACAATGTCATAACATAAAACATTGTTCTGATTGCTAATATAACAATGTCATAACGTGTAACATTGTTCTGATTACTAATTACTCTGGAATTGACAGTTCATAAATGTGTAATTTCTATTGATACACTTCTTCTACTAAACACAGTAAACTACAATGATGACATTACCCCAATATGGTAACATAGGCATAAGATTGTCCTGTTATAAACTCTTTAGTAACAACTTTCATATATATAGCCCAGCATCCATTAAATTCATTTGTCTACTAAAAAAGATGTTAAGGAGAATTTTAATAACTCAGACAATTATATGTTTTGTTTAACTAATAAGATGTTTAAAAAAATGTTCATACTTCTGACAATTATATGATATGGTCAAATGTCAGTCATCATATTTAAGTGATGATTACTACTTAAAAGGTGGTAGTTATATTGTACTGCCATTGGTAAATCGTAGGCTTTTAGAAGTAACGGGTTTAGTGGTTGTGGCTGTTATCACATTTTGACTTGGCCACACTATCATTATAAAGACTCGTGGACCAAACAGACATACTAGAACAGCCAAAGCACTTAATTGAATAGCTAATGATATCACAGCTGATTGGTATTTAGCTTCAGTAGCTACATAAGTTAGGATGAATGCTATCCATGTTAGACCAAGTGCAAATGTAGAAAATGCTACATACCTAGACTCATTAAAGTTCTTGGGGAATCGAATTGTCAAAATGGCTAGTCCATTACTTACAATTATTAGAGCAGATAAGTACAGCATTTGAATTGCAAGTGATGCAGTATGAGGTGTGGTACATTGGACAGAAAGTACTGGAAAATTGTTACTGTTCTGTGCATCATTTGCCTGACTTTTGGTCACACCAGGATGAGCAACATTTAGAGATATTAGTACAAAAGCCATTTGAACTCCTACCAATAGAAACGTAAACAAAATCTGGTACATGGGTAATATACATTTTGGTCTTGTGGATATCGCTTCATTTAAAAATATTCGAGTGATTCGAACTAACTTGATGAATATAGCTGATATGATCAATGAGAAACAAAACCATGCTCCTATCCTTTTAAGTGTGCAGACAGTTATGGAGGGTTTTTGAATAAATACGATTGTTATTAGAAAAGAAAGAGTTATTCCAGTTAGTAGTAGTACCATTTGTTCTCGTCCTGATGACTTTACAATTGGTGTGTTCCAGAAATATGTGAAGACTCCACTCACAAATACTACAGCTAATAATCCAATTATAGCTAACAATATTAGTACAATAAACCATCCATCAGAAGGTTTAAGATATGACTCTTCAATATCTACACAGCCATTACTACCAGTGAGAGGGTTATTACCCCACATGTATTGAGGACACGTTTGACATTCTGTTGAAGAGGTATTGTTAGTGTAGTTTTGTCCAAGACAAGGGTCACAAATTCCACAACAAGAAGATATGACTTCACGTTTAATATAACCAGGACTACAAATTTGACACTGTGACCTGAGTTGATATATAACACCATCAAATTCATTTAGACCGAATTGCTTTGTAATATTGGGATTTAATTTAAGTTGATGTTGTGGTAAGTTGCCATCCCAATACCCAACATTTACAATCTCAAATGATTTGCTACAATTCTGACATGAAGATAGTACCTGATAATTGTAGATATTGTATTTAGGTTTTACGCTACCATGTTTATCAAAACTCACTTCATTGCCAGTTGGACTAGTAAAGTTGACCTTTTTTATATACTCCAAAACATTTGAACCATTTAACTTTTGACTTTGTCCAAGACATGTTTGATTTTCACGATACCACACTAATGGTTGATTACAGTTATCATTTAAGAAGTTATTTATTGCATGAGCTACACTATAAACAGCATCAATAGCAATAGCATCAAAAGAATCTTGTTTATAATTAGAATCATTTACAATGCTAGTATTGCTGCAATCAACACCAATAATACAGTCATAATATCCTTCATAAAACTCACTAAACCATGGATTACGTACATTAGTTGTCGGAGTTAGTTGTGAATAGTAGTTATCAAAAAAAGGTGCAGTCTCAGAGTAAGGTGCTGTGCCCCATTTTCCTATAGTAACATCTTTATATTTGATATCAAGCACTTGAGACCAACTATCACTGGCAATCCAAAGAAATCGCCTTTTAGAAGTACCAAAAGTGAACAATTTTTGCAATTTTGTCAATAGAATTTCAACATGATGAGATGAAGCAAACAATACAACAACATTAGCAGAAGAATTCAGTAGCTTATTTGCCAGGAGGGTGTAGTTAGAGGTATCATCTATACCAATATTAAGATCAATACACACAGCTTTAGCTTTTGCTAGATTGTGAAATTCATTAATACCAGGTTGACCATACAAATTGTTTGAATATATAGTTGAGACATAGTCCCAACCAAAAGATACTATTAAGTCAATCATTGCTTGAGCTTGATGACTATCTGGAGGTACAGTGCGATAAAAGTAAGTGTAGAGGTCACGATTGTTCAAAAGAGGAGATGTTGATGCGAAACTGATTTGAGGCATGTTGAATAAGCGAAATACACTAGCAACTGGAATAGATACAGAGCTATATACTGCACCAATAACAGCTATAACTGGTGGCTTAGTTGAAACATTGTTTGACTGGGAATCTTGACAACTTTCAAGCTGTAAACGACCACTTGAAAGCAAAAAATCAATGCCTTCATCAAGAGCTATATTCTCACTTATACAAGTATCTCTGATATCATAACCAAGTGTTATATTAGGTAGTAGATGAGGGTCATTGTTGATGAGATCTAAAGCAAAGAAAACGGCCTCCAAATGTTCCAAAGCCTTGTCTAATAAAATCTCACCACATTTTCCACCACCTGCTGTAGGATCATTTGTATGTACTCTTAGTAACCCACCTAAAATGATGTCTTTATCTTCAAGATCTTGTATACCACTTATTCTAGTACCTCCATCAGCTCTGAGAATTGTTCCAGGAGGAGTACCATAATGATACTGAACTACACAATTGTTAAATAAAAGGAAGTCGAAAAGTATAAGAGACACAAGCGTCGTCTTCATTGTATCAGGATTGCAGCTCTCACGGGAATGAAAAATCGTTATAAAGACGGAAATGCCATCAGTAATTATTATTAGAGTGTAAAGTTTGGGTCACATACAATATGTGCACCAACCCAAACCCCACCCCTTAATTATCCTCAAACTGATGAGAAATGAACAAAGTTTGTAGTGCAAGAAGTCAACTTTATTACCTATCTTCATTTTATAGTTGAACTTGGTCAGCTGCGCACACGCACACACATATATACAACGCAGCTAGGTGAGTATTTTAATACTAGAATATAATATGAAGCAAAGGTGAGTGACTCCTATATGTTCTGTATGTCAAACCATCTGTTTAGATTGATTTAATTGAAACCATGTAATGTTTGAGTATTTCTGGATGCTACACATTATATATTGTACATGTAAATATACTGGCTACATATATTGTAAATCACTCAGTGTAAAAACTGATTGGTTGGTGGTGGTTTAACCAATCCAATGTCCTTTTCATTACACACACATAAATATATATCATATATAATAAAATATTGAGGAGTAGTATAAACGTCACTCTGACTTGTTATTACTAGTATAAAAATGATGACAAGTCATGTACATACCTAATTGTCAGAGTTCAATAAAATTATATTCAACATATATAGAATGTCTATTAGCTAGACAATGCACACCTAATGTATATACAATGTACTATTTCTTATATTTGCATTATAGTAATAAAAAAAGGGTAAGGTGTCTGAGTAATAAAAAAAGGGTAAGGTGTCTGATGCTTTCTTTTAAGTCTTAATACATTTTATGGGAATCTATTGCCTACATCTATTTATACCAATATGCTATCAGTAATATCTAGTCTACTGTTTCATGTTAGTATCTAAAACATAGTGGTATTTATTACTTCTTATATAATATCCTCTCTTTGTGAAAAGAATCTCGTGTACTTATAAACAGTCACTTTCACAGAAGGATACTTTGTACTGTTATAAATATATTTGAGCAAAATAATTCACTATTAGTGTAATTACGGCTGGAAATCTCTAATAAGTTTTTTGTCTTCAAACCCTAAAATCTATTTGTAGACTTTTAAGCCTCATTTTAATGAGTGAAAACGGCTTATGATTGAAACATCTCAGATCCTTTTTAAAGTGATGTTTATAACAAATGTTTAGGACAAAAATGTAGTTATTATTAATCAGTCTAATTACAATGGCAAAGTCAAACCACTAATGTATCCTATACCTTAATCATTAAGCAAATAGTGCTTAATGATTGTAGGTCCTCAGATTATTTGAACCACATATGTATATATAAGGTATGCCCATGGATATGACCTGACATGCATATGTAAATAGAATATTGGCTAATCAACCAAGCAATGTTTCAGTGATATAATACTGTGAAATGTTACTATACTTCATAATATATTCCAAACATTATACTAACAGCTGTATATATCAAAGCTACAAATGCAAACAATGTAAGCATACTATTAACTTTAAAGATACAAAATTTTGTTGTACTTTTTGTCATAGTCATTGGAACCAGTATGTTTATATTAATTATGTAGATGTGGTTATACATGTCATTATGAAGCATGGTCAGTACAGAGCTTTTCCACAGTTTGTTGATGTTTCTGAAGTTTTGTGTCATTTACAAATATATCTCCTGAAATTTGGATACTAAATCATGACATTGGTGACAAGGATGGAATTAAATCATGTCAACTCTAAACCATATTGACAAATTTAATCCTGATTCTGAGACTATTAGAATGTATCTTGAATAGTGGCTAATAGTGAGGAAAATAAGAGAAAGCACTCCATTCTTCTTAGTTTAGTTTGAGTGAAAGTATACAGTATCCTTAGAAATATACTCACTCCCGACAAACCCAAAGACAAGACTTTTGATGAACTTACAATTTCACTCAAGGACATTTTGATCCCAAGCCACTTACAATAGCTGAAATGTTTAATTTTTATAAATGAACCCAAGTTCCTACAGAAACTATTGCTCTATAAATTGGTGAACTAAAGAAGTTAGCATTTACCTGTGAGTTTGGTTATCTACATGAAGCACTTAGAGATCATTTTGTTTGTGGCATTCGCCATGAAATTACTCAGAAGTGCATACTGATCAAGCCTGGCCTCACCCATAAACAGGCAGTGAATATAGCATAGGGAGTAGATGCAGCATACAAGAATATTCATGAGTTTAATAAAGTAGATATTAGCACTATGGAAAAGGTTTGTGCCATCTCTCCATAAGGAGGTGGGACCCCACACTATAGTCCATGTAATCACTGAGGTTGCACTAATCTGTTGATAAAATACACTCTTTCCTCATGTAAAATGCATCTTAAAAAAGATTAAATATTCAGCAACTAATATTATATTATACATTAAACAAAATACAATCAAGAAATTACTAGCAAAACAGAAACAATATATTTAAATGACAGTATCCTCAATGTTATTAAATACGTCAGACGATTTTCGCACATTGGAAATGGATGGTAGTTCTTTTGTACTGATGCTGTTTGGTTGTTGGCTTTTAGGAACACTTGGACTAGTGGTTGTGGCTGTTATCACATTTTGACTTGGCCACACTATCATTATAAAGACACGTGGACCAAACAGACACACTAGAACAGCCAAAGCACTTAATTGAATAGCTAGTGATATCACAGCTGATTGGTATTTAGCTTCAGTAGCTACATAAGTTAGGATGAAGGCTATCCATGTTAGACCAAGTGCAAATGTAGAAAATGCCACGTACCTAGACTCATTAAAGTTTTGAGGAAACCGAATGGTCAAAATGGCTAGTCCATTACTCACAATCAGTAGAGCGGATAAGTAGAGCATTTGTATAACCAATAATGCAATATGAGGTGTGGTACATTGGAGAGCAAATATCGGAAAGTCATTAGTGTTCTGTGTATCATTCACTTGATTTTTAGTTACACCTGGATGGACAACATTTAGAGATATTAGTACGAAAACCATTTGAACTCCTACCAAAAGAATTGTAAACAAAATCTGGTATATGGGTGATATACATTTTGGTCTTGAGGATATCTTTTCATTTAAGAATATTCGAGTGATTCGAACTAACTTGATGAATAAAGCTGATATGATCAATGAGAAACAAAACCATGCTCCTATCCTTTGAAGAGTACAGACAGCCAAAGAGGGTTTTAGGATAAATACAACTGTTATTAGAAAACAAAGAGTTATTCCGGTTAGTAGTATTACCATTTGTTCTCGTCCTGATGACTTTACAATTGGTGTGTTCCAGAAATATATGAAGACACCACTCACAAATACTACAGCTAATAATCCAATTATAGCTAACAATATCAGTACAATAGACCATCCATCAGAAGGTTTGAGATATGACTCTTCAATATCTTCACAGCCATTACTACCAGTAAGAGGGTCATTACCCCACATGTATTGAGGACACATTTGACATTCTGTTGAAGAGGTAGTATTAGTGTAATTTTGTCCAAGACAAGGGTCACAAGTACCACAACAAGAGGACACTACTTTTCGGTTAATAAAACCAGGGTCACATCTTTGACACTGTGATTTCAGTTGATACACAACATCACCTAATTCATTCAGACCGAATTGTTTTGTAATATTGGGATTTAATTTAAGTTGATGTTGTAGCAACGTTCCATCCCAATACCCAACATTTATAATCTCAAATGATTTGCTACAATTTTGACATGAAGATAGTACCTGGTAATTGTAGATATTGTATTTAGGTTTTACACTGCCATATTCATCAAAATTTACTTCATTGCCAGTTGGACTGGTAAAGTTGACACTTTTTATATACTCCAAAAGATTTGAGCCATTTAATTTCCGATTTTGTCCAAGACATGTTTGATTTCCTTGGTACCACACTAATGGTTGATTACAGTTATCATTTAAGAAGTTATTTATTGCATGAGCTACACTATAAACAGCATCAATAGCAGTAGCATCAAATGAATCTTGTTGATAATTAGAATCATTTACAATGCTCATATTGCTACAGTTAACACCAATAATGCAGTCATAATATCGTTCATAAAATTCACTAAACCATGGATTACGTGCATTAGTTGCTGGAGTTAGTTGTGAATAGTAGTTATTAAATAAAGGTGCAGTCTCAGAATAAGGTGCTGTACCCCATTTTCCAATTGTAATATCCTTGTATTTGGTATCAAAATTTTGAGACCAAGTATTACTGGCAATCCACAAGAAACGCCTTTTAGAAGTACCAGAAGAGTACAATGTTTGCAATTCTGTCAATAGCATTTCAACATGATTAAATGAGGCAAACAATACAACAACTTTAGCAGTGGAATTCAGTAGTTCATTTGCCAGGAGGGTGTAGTCAGAGGTATCTTCTATACCCATATTAAAGTCAATGCACACACCTTTAGCTTTTGCTAGATTGTGAAACTCATTAATACCAGGTTGACCGTATAAATTGTTTGAATATATAGTTGAGACATAGTCCCAACCAAAAAATACTATTAAGTCAATCATTGCTTGAGCTTGATGACTATCTGGAGGTACAGTGCGATAAAAATAAGGGTAGAGGTCACGATTATTCAAAAGAGGGGATGTTGACGCGAAACTGATTTGAGGCATGTTGAATAAGCGAAAGAAACTAGCAACTGGAATAGATACAGAGCTATATACTGCACCAATAACAGCAATAACTGGTGGTTTAGTTGAAACATTTTTTGACTGGGATTCTTCACAACTTTCAAGCTGTAAACGACCACTTGAAAGTAAAAAATCAATGCTTTCATCAAGAGCTATATTCTCACTTATACAAGTATCTCTGATATCATAACCAAGTGTTATATTAGGTAAAACGTGAGGATCATTGTTGACAAGATCTATTGCGAAGAAAACGGCCTCCAAATGTTCCAATGTCTTGTCTAAAAAAATCTCGCCACACTTTCCACCACCTGATGTAGGATCATTTGAATGTACTCTTAGTAACCCACCTAATATGATGTCTTTATCTTCAAGATCTTGTATACCACTTATTCTAGTACCTC
The DNA here is from genome assembly GCA_963693285.1 of Xestospongia muta. Lineage (NCBI taxonomy): Eukaryota > Metazoa > Porifera > Demospongiae > Haplosclerida > Petrosiidae > Xestospongia > Xestospongia muta. The sequence goes on along the minus strand of OY848923.1, from coordinate 6,615,394 downwards.
CATCAGCTCTGAGAATAGATCCAGGAGGAGTACCATAATGATACTGAGCTATACAATTGGTAAGTAAAAGGAACTGGAAAAATATAAGAGACACAAGCGTCGTCTTCATTGCAAATGGGCAATTTTTGTATCTCTCACGCGAATGAATATCGTTATATAGACGGAAACGCCTTCAATAATTATTGTTATAGATAAATTATACATATACATACCATTAAAACTCCACCCCTTAATTATCTTCAAACCACTTCTATCATGTAAGCAGCCTTTTACAGACCACATTATTGAGCCAGAAAAGAACAAACTTTATTGTGCAAGAAGTCAACTATATTATATGTCTCTATCATAAAGATGACTTTGTTAGTCAATCTTGGTCACGCACATATTAATATACACATGTACCTGGGCAAACATTTTAATACTAGAATGTTATATGAAAAGTTAATGAGTTCTCATGTTTTGTATGTCAAACTATCTGCTTAGGTTTATTTAATTTATAAATGTAATCTTAAAGCATTTCTGGGTCTTACCCTTATATAATTGTTGTATACATAACTAAGATCAAAAGGATAACATAATAAAACACTCAGGACATAACAGATATGACTTGTTCTTGGGTTTGTCCTTACCACCCCTACAATAATGATAATTAGCCAATCATATATTAATCAATATACCTCAATAATGTACCACACAATGGATACCAGATATATCGTAAATCGATATCACTCATTGTAAAATTTGATTGGTTGCCAATTTACCCAATCCAGTTTCGTTTTCATTGTACATATATAATGCACGATGAAATACTGAGGAGTAATATAGACGTCACTCTGAATTTTTTTACTAATATAATGACAAATCATGTAGCTGATTGTCAGAGTTAAATGTATATCTGACTAACATGTTTCATTAGTTAGACAATATCTACTTTATTGTCTATATACATAATGTAACATTTTCCTTCTTATGTTTGCACTGTAGAAGGGCAGGGCATTAGTTCCTTTCCCTTAAGTACTAATAAGAAAATCTGTTGCCTATATACATTATGTTTACAAACGTATACCATCAGTAATGTCTAGTCAAGTTTAGTATATTTGTAAATAAATCATAATGATATCAATGTTTACTATTTCTCAGTACTCCATTACGTACTATTTGCAATAAAACTGACCATAGACTGGTTACATTGACCAATCCTTTACAATTTCATGCAATTAGTCATTGTAAAATTAAAACTAATTAGTTGATTTAAACAATAAAACTATTGTCGTTTTCATTGAATATATTACATGATGAGATACCAAGAGTAGTAGACATGACTCTGTTACTAATATAATAACAAGTCATGTAGCTGATTGTCACAGTCTGTGTAATGAATTTTGTTCAACAATACTCACCTTAATCTTTTATACACAACGTAGTCTATTTCCTTCTTATGTTTGTACTGTTGTAGTAAAAAGGTGTGGGACATGTAGCGCTTTCTCTTAATAAGGATATCTTTTGCCCACTTCTGTTTACATCATTTCTATCTGTAATGTCTAGCTGCTGTATTACATAAATAAAACAAAATGGTGTTTACTACTTCTCATATAATACCCTCTCTCAGTAAAAAGAATCTCACATAATTCTAAACAGCCACTTTTACTCAAGAATACTTTGTAAATTATTTTATCACTTCTTCCTAGCCTCCTTCCTCTTCTTGAGACCTCCAGTAACACACTATTACATCTATCATAGCATCACATCATCTGATGTCTGTATAAAACACAATAATAATAATAATAATATAATAACACAACTCACTTTAATGGTAATAGTTATAGTGACAAGTGTGATTGTAACAGCTGAGTAATACTAAACCTAAAATACATTAAAATAGTTCTTTACCTACTTTACCATTAATAATTTTACTTTCACTTTCTTCTTCACAATCTTTATTAGTTGCCGCAAGTTAACAATCTTAACAATTATAGAAAATACATTAAAATTCACCTTTGTATATCGCAGCTCCTTTATTATCAAATGCTTTTACAAGATCTCTAGGCAAGATTTTAATTTAGTATAAAGCAATTATACATAATATTATAAAAAAATTCTGAATAAAATTAACATCAATGCTAATATCCGATTGTAAGAATGTATGTCACCTAAAGTTGAAACTAACAGTGTTATAGCTTACCTACAGATACTTTGTCTAGTATCCAACACATACTCCCACTAAAACTATTTCTATGTCATGTCGTATGTTATCGTTTATTACACCAATAGTTAATACATATTCACATGTCTACATTCACAATGACTATATAAATACATCTAAAGTCACTCATACCTCAGTGGCACTTGTTATTGGTGAAGTGTGTGGAGTTATTGTGACTGTTTCTGTAACAGTTCCTTGTATTGGAAGAAGCTATATGATCTATAAAAGAAATCTCGTAGCAATTACTACTATTATAATTAATATAATTGACTCAATATTGTTGTAGAGTTCTCATTACCAAAGAGTAAAACATCATTAGGGTATAAAAGTATTATGTAGCTGAAGCTATCATAGCTTCTTAGTCTTAAATAGAAAGACCAAGAGATCTAATGGAAATACAGTATATTATATTCACTTTATGAAGTTTGTAAATTTTGACTTTAGGGTTTTAATGAAATAAATCCTATTACTTAACTAAAAAATTGAAATGAAACTTAGTAATAAAGATCTTGACAGTGGTCACAAAATTACTGAAATCTCAATTTTTGTCTTTTGCCATATGAATCATTTCTGATTATATCTCTTCCAAGTGCATGGAATGACAATGCCTTGATGCAGCCATCATGCATGCATATTTAGAAGTATACATGTAGGACTATATATGATAACATTGTATGTACTAATAGTTATTCTTCTCTAAATAATGCGCCTATATATTATTATTAGCTTTAAAAAGAATAAAATCATGACAATACACAGAAAGCAATAATTATATAAAAACTAAAAACTAATGTCAGCAGGAAACATTAAAACCTTTAAACATTTACTGAATAATAGTCAAAAAACAGTCTTATTCTGAAGTTTTTGTTGTTGTTCTTTTAAAATGGCAAAGATGCTTCTTTACTTGTTGTACTTGTAGTGTTCACATTTTGACTTGGCCACACTATCATTATAAAGACTCGTGGACCAAACAGACATACTAGAACAGACAAAGCACTTAGCTGAATAGCTAATGATATCACAGCTGATTGGTATTTATCTTCAGTAGCTACATAAGTTAGTATGAAGGCTATCCATGTTAGACCAAGTGCAAATGTAGAAAATGCCACATACCTAGACTCATTAAAGTTTTGAGGAAATCGAATGGTCAAGATGGCTAGTCCATTACTCACAATCAGTAGAGCTGATAAATACAGCATTTGTATAACCAATAATGCAATATGAGGTGTGGTACATTGGAGAGCAAGTATTGGAAAGTCATTAGTGTTCTGTGTATCATTCACTTGATTTTTGTTCACACCAGGATGAACAACATTTAGAGATATTAGTACGAAAACCATTTGAACTCCTACCAAAAGAATTGTAAATAAAATCTGGTATATGGGTGATATATACTTTGGTCTTGTGGATACCTTTTCATTTAAGAATATACGAGTGATTCGAATTAACTTGATGAATAAAGCTGATATGATCAATGAGAAACAAAACCATGCTCCTATCCTTTGAAGAGTACAGACAGCTACAGAAGGTTTTGGAATATATATAACTGTTATTAGAAAACAAAGAGTTATTCCAGTTAGTAGTAGAACCATTTGTTCTCGTCCTGATGACTTTACAATTGGTGTGTTCCAGAAATACATGAAGACTCCACTCACGAATACTACAGCTAATAATCCAATTATAGCTAACAATATTAGTACAATAGACCATCCATCAGAAGGTTTAAGATACAATTCTTCAATATCTACACAGCCATTACTACCAGTAAGAGGGTCATTACCCCACATGTATTGAGGACACACTCGACATTCTGTTGAAGAGGTAGTATTAGTGTAATTTTGTCCAAGACAAGGGTCACAAGTACCACAACAAGATGACACAACATTTCTTTTAATATAACCAGAGTTACAGCTTCGACACTGTGATTTCAATTGATAAACAATATCACCTGATTCATTCAGACCAAATTGCTTTGTAATATTGGGATTTAATTTAAGTTGATGTTGTGGTAAGTTGCCATCCCAATACCCAACATTTATAATCTCAAATGATTTTTTACAATTTTGACATGAAGATACTACCTGATAATTGTAGATATTGTATTTAGGTTTTACATTGCCATGTTCATCAAAATTTACTTCATTGCCAGTTGGACTGGTAAAGTTGACATTTTTTATATACTCCAAAAGATTTGATCCATTTAACTTTTGATTTTGTCCAAGACATGTTTGATTTCCTTGATACCACACTAATGGTTGATTACAGTTATCATTTAAGAAGTTATTTATTGCATGAGCTACACTATATACAGCATCAATAGCAGTAGCATCAAAAGAATCTTGTTTATAATTAGAATCATTTACAATGCTTGTATTGCTACAATTAACACTAATAATACAGTCATAATATCGTTCATAAAATTCACTAAACCATGGATTACGTTCATTAGTTGCTGGAGTTAGTTGTGAATAGTAGTTAACAAAAGAAGGAACTGTCTCAGAATAAGGTGCTGTGCCCCATTTTCCTATTGTAATATCCTTGTATTTGGTATCAAGCTCTTGAGACCAAGTATCACTGGCAATCCACAGGAACCGTCTTTTAGAAGTTCCAGAAGAGTACAATGTTTGTACTTCTGTCAATAGCATTTCAACATGACTATGTGAAGCAAACAATACAACAACATTAGCGGAAGAATTCAGTAGATTTTTAGCTAGGAGGGTGTAGTCAGAAGTATCCTCTATACCAATATTAATGTCAATGCACACACCTTTAGTTTTTGCTAGATTATGAAACTCATTAATACCAGGTTGACCATACAAATTGTTTGAATAAATAGTTGAGACATAGTCCCAACCAAAAGATAATATTAAGTCAATCATTGCTTGAGCTTGATGACTATCTGGTGGTACAGTACGATAAAAGTAAGGGTAGAGGTCACGATTACTCAAAAGAGGGGATGTTGATGCAAAACTGATTTGAGGCATGTTGAACAAGCGAAAGAAACTAGCAACTGGAATAGATACAGAGCTATATACTGCACCAATAACAGCAATAACTGGTTGCCTAGTTGAAACATTGTTTGACTGGGATTCTTGACAACTTTCCAGCTGTAAACGACCACTTGAAAGCAAAAAATCAATACTTTCATCAAGAGCTATATTCTCACTTATACAAGTATCTCTGATATCATAACCAAGTGTTATATTAGGTAAAACGTGAGGGTCATTGTTGACAAGATCTATTGCAAAGAAAACTGCTTCCAAATGTTCCAACGTCTTGTCTAAAAAAATCTCACCACATTTTCCACTACCATCACCTGTATGTACTCTTAGTAACCCACCTAAAATGATGTCTTTATCTTCAAGATCTTGTATACCACTTATTCTAGTACCTCCGTCAGCTCTGAGAATAGATTGAGGAGGAGTACCATAATGATACTGAACTATACAATTGGTAAGTAAAAGGAACTGGAAAAATATAAGAGACACAAGCGTCGTCTTCATTGCAAATGGACGATTTTGCAGCTCTCACAGGAAATGAAATCGTTAAAAAGACGGAAACTCCTTAAAATAATTATTGTTATAGCTTAATAAACATTGGATGACAATACATGCAAGTACATACAAACCACACCCCTTAATTACTTGAAAACATTTATGATTCAAGCAGCCTTTTATAGACTACATCAATAGGACGAGAATATATGTAGTTGGATAGGGCATCTGTTTTTCCCCTAAAGTCCTAATAAGGAAATCTGTTGCCTACATACATCATGCTTTCACATATATATTATCAGTTACATTTTGGCAACTGTAGTATATATTAGTAAATAAACCAGAGTGATCTTTACTACTTCTCAGTATTCCATTAAGTAATATTTACAATAGATAATGACTGTGGATTTGTTAAAGTTACTAATGTTTCTTATTGTCAAAATTGATTGGTTGATTTTATATATAATACATGACGAGATACTAAGGAGTAGTATAAATTTGTCAGTGATATAATGACAAATCATGTAGATATATTTTAGATTATAAGAGTCTGTGTAATGTCTTAGTTAGACAACACCCCCTTAATCTCTATACTTATCATAGTCTATTTCCTTAATTCTAATGTTTTGTACTGTTGTAATAAAGAAGGATAGTGGATCTAATTAAAAGAGAAATCAATTGCCCACTTCCGTTTACATCAGTTCTATCAGAAAAGTTTGACCATTATAGTATAAAACAGAAGATGTTTACTATTTCTCATATAATACCCACTCTTAGTGAAAAGTATCTCACATAATCAGTGGCTTTCATTCAAGAATAATTTGTAAAGTTACATTAGTAATAAATATTGAGTAAAATTAATAATACCATTATTAGAGTAATTACAGTAACAAACCCTAATAAATTATGTGTCTTCAAACCCTAATATCTCTATAGTAATCTTTTAAGCCTAATTTTAATAAGTGAAAATGACCTACAAATGAGACATCTCTGATCCTTTGTAAAGTGATGTTAGTAACAAACGTTAGGACAAATATGATCAAGGTCTTGTCATAATTGAGTTATTAATTATTTTAACATTATAACAATTATAATATTCTTTTCATAATCATGATGAAGGTCTTGCAAACAACAAATTAAGCATTATAGTTAATTATCAGTCCTAATATTTTAATGTCATTTTGAAGTTGACTTATATTCTAAAATGCACAAAAAGAGAATCCCAGGCTTTTACAAAAAGGCTAAAGAAACCATTACTAATACAAACCAATTACCCACCACATCTATTAATTGCAACATAGAGTTTATCACACATATCCATTGAGCTACAAATGATTTATTGAACCATATTATAAAAACTACATGATATAATAGTTATATTTTGTATAGTGTTGTAATTGTTTAACAATAACTAAAACTAAAACTATTTTGTAATGGCCAAATCATTATTGTTAACAATAACAAACTATAACTACAATTAACCAGCCGTTGATTTACAATTAATAACAAAAACTAAAATTGCACAAAAGTAGTTGTGAATATTAGCCATTTCATTTCCAGATTTCACACAATCGAATCAGTTAACCATTCAAATGTGTAAACAGTTAAACACAAAATAACAATCAAGTGGCAATAACCTTGAATAAGAAGTATTAATCAAAAATAACAAGGATTACTTGCATATTTAGCATGTAGTAAATTCATTATCTTTTTTGAGTTATTGATTTATAATAACAATAACTAAAAACCAATTACTATTACTAAAACTAAAATTCTTTTGAGTTTTTGTGAATAATTAATAACTGAAACATAATTATTACAGATGCTTTACAATAACAATAACTAAAATACAAATCCATTACTTTTAGAACACTAATTTTGTAATAGTCACAGATCTTGTGTATTTATGCAACAACATTGATTGTGGGACAGTTAGAGCAGGTGGTTATTGTAAAGTTAGTTATAAAGTAAATAGTTTAAACCCTAAACCCAATACATGTATGTATTGTGTATTTGCGTATGTTAAGATAACATAACATATTGATAACATAATATATTGATAACATAATATATTGATAACATAATATATTGATAACATAATATATTGATAACATAATATATTGATAACATAATATATTGATAACATAACATATTGATAACATAATATAATCACATAATATATTGATAACATAATATATTGTTATGATTGCTGAAATTGACAGTTCATAAAGATGTGTTTATACTGACACACCTCTTTTACTAAACACAGTGACCTACAATGATGACATCACTCCAACATGGTAGCATAGGTATAGGATTGTCCTGTTGTAAATTCCATAGTAACAATCTCACATATATAGTTAAATTCAGTTGTCTGACTAATGAGATGTCAAAAAGAATGTTCATAGTTATGATGAAAGCATGTCGTTGTCAAATGCTAATCATCGTGTTGTTAAGTAATGTTTACTACTTCTCAGTGTTAGCTTGGCTTACAAGATTATACATTTTAAAAAACTTGCTTTGGCTGACAAAAAAGAATACCAAATACAAAATAAATTTATTGAAAGCAAATGATAAACAATCTTGTACATACAACACACAACTAATGCACACTGTAAAAATTGATTTGTTGATTTAACTAATATATTGTTATACAGGTTACATGTAATAAACTTAATATGACATAACACTGTTTTTATTACTAACGTACTACTGTTTGTGCAGCTGTAGTACATTAGTAGTAAAAACAGTGTTACGTTTACTTTTACATTACACTAATTTTTCTACACGCAACCTGTATAACAATATATTAGTTAAATCAACAAATCAATTTTTACAGTGCAGTCACTACAGTTTTTAATAAGGATGGAATATACAGTTATCAAAGCTATTATCCTATTAGACTATGCATTCATAACAACTATGGGTAAACAGTTAAAATGGGAACAGCTTTGATAATTGTTCACATCCAAACATAAAGATTAAAGGTAATTTTATTAGTGTATAGCTAGGACACGTGTTATGAACATAACAATCTTTTAGTTTTAGGCAAAACACACAAAAAATTCATTTAACTCTTAGTTTCATCAATGTCAGTACGTACAATAGACATGTTCTGCTCATTGGAGGAGAGAGGTAGCTCTACCATACTAACTTTTGTCACTCTTTGGGCTTGAGAAGCACTGGGATTAGTGGTTGTAGCTGTCACATTTTGACTTGGCCATACTATCATAATAAAGACTCGTGGACCAAACAGACATACTAGAACAGCCAAAGCACTTAATTGAATAGCTAATGATATCACAGCTGATTGGTATTTAGGTTCAGTAGCTACATAAGTTAGTATGAATGCTATCCACGTTAGACCAAGTGCAAATGTAGAAAATGCCACATACCTAGACTCATTAAAGTTTTGAGGGAATCGAATTGTCAAAATGGCTAGTCCATTACTCACAATCAGTAGAGCAGTTAAGTACAGCATTTGAACAGCTAATAATGCAGTATGAGGTGTGGTACATTGGAGAGAAAGTACTGGAAAATTGTTAGTATCCTGGATATCATTCACTTGACTTCTTGTCACACCAGGATGGACAACATTGAGAGATATTAGTACAAAAACCATTTGAACTCCTACTAATAGAAATGTAAACATAATCTGATACATGCGTGATATACATTTAGGGCTTGTGGATATCGCTTCATTTAAAAATATTCGAGTGATTCGAACTAACTTGATGAATATAGCTGATATGATCAATGAGAAACAAAACCATGTTCCTATCCTTTGAAGAGTGCAGACAGTTATGAAGGGTTTTGGAATAAATATGATTGTTATTAGAAGACAAAGAGTTATTCCACTTAGAAGTAGTACCATTTGTTCTCGTCCTGATGACTTTACAATTGGTGTGTTCCAGAAATATATGAAGACTCCACTCACAAATACTACAGCTAATAAACCAATTATAGCTAACAATATTAGTACAATAGACCATCCATCAGAAGGTTTAAGATATGACTCTTCAATATCTACACAACCATTACTACCAGTGAGAGGGTTATTACCCCACATGTATTGAGGACACATTTGACATTCTGTTGAAGAGGTAGTGTTAGTGTAGTTTTGTCCAAGACAAGGGTCACAAATTCCACAACAAGAAGATATGACTTCACGTTTAATATAACCAGGACTACAAATTTGACACTGTGACTTGAGTTGATATATAACATCATCGAATTCATTCAGACCGAATTGCTTCGTAATATCAGGATTTAATTTAAGTTGATGTTGTGGTAAGTTGCCATCCCAATACCCAACATTTACAATCTCAAATGATTTGCTACAATTCTGACATGAAGATAGTACCTGATAATTGTAGATATTGTATTTAGGTTTTACGCTGCCATGTTTATCAAAACTCACTTCATTGCCAGTTGGACTAGTAAAGTTGACCTTTTTTATATACTCCAAAACATTTGAACCATTTAACTTTTGACTTTGTCCAAGACATGTTTGATTTTCAGGATACCACACTAATGGTTGATTACAGTTATCATTTAAGAAGTTATTTATTGCATGAGCTACACTATAAACAGCATCAATAGCAATAGCATCAAAAGAATCTTGTTTATAATTAGAATCATTTACAATGCTCGTATTGCTACAGTTAACACCAATATTGCAGTCATAATATCGTTCATAAAATTCACTAAACCATGGATTACGTACATTAGTTGCTGGAGTTAGTTGTGAATAGTAGTTATCAAAAAAAGGTGCAGTCTCAGAGTAAGGTGCTGTGCCCCATTTTCCTATTGTAACATCTTTATATTTGATATCAAGCACTTGAGACCAACTATCACTGGCAATCCAAAGAAATCGCCTTTTAGAAGTACCAAAAGTGAACAATTTTTCCATTTCTGTCAATAGAATTTCAACATGATGAGATGAAGCAAACAATACAACAACATTAGCAGTGGAATTTAATAAGTTATTTGCCAGGAGGGTGTAGTCAGAGGTATCCTCTATACCAATATTAAAGTCAATGCACACACCTTTAGCTTTTGCTAGATTGTGAAACTCATTTATACCAGGTTGACCGTATAAATTATTTGAATATATAGTTGAGACATAGTCCCAACCAAAAGATAGTATTAAGTCAATCATTGCTTGAGCTTGATGACTATCTGGAGGTACAGTGCGATAAAAATAAGGGTAGAGGTCTCGATTATTCAAAAGAGGAGATGTTGATGCGAAACTGATTTGAGGCATGTTGAATAAGCGAAATACACTAGCAACTGGAATAGATACAGAGCTATATACTGCACCAATAACAGCTATAACTGATGGCTTAATTGAAACATTGTTTGACTGGGAATCTTGACAACTTTCAAGCTGTAAACGACCACTTGAAAGTAAAAAATCAATGCCTTCATCTAGAGCTATATTCTCACTTATACAAGTATCTCTGATATCATAACCAAGTGTTATATTAGGTAGTAGATGAGGGTCATTGTTCACGAGATCGATAGCAAAGAAAACGGCCTCCAAATGTTCCAAAGCCTTGTCTAATAAAATCTCGCCACACTTTCCACCACCTGATGTAGGATCATTTGTATGTACTCTTAGTAACCCACCTAAAATGATGTCTTTATCTTCATAATCTTGTATACCACTTATTCTAGTACCTCCATCAGCTCTAAGAATATATTCAGGAGGAGTGCCATAATGATACTGAGTTACACACTCAGTAAATGTAAGAAACTGTGAGAACACGACGAAAGAGAAAATATTCCACTTCATGGATATCTGTCTATCTGACATCGATATGACCTGTTGCGAGATATGCATCAAAATATATATAACTTGCATCGCAGCAATTCTCGTAGTTAATTAATATTAATTGATATTAATTAATAAACTTCCAGCGGATGATAAAACGTGGCAACAAGTCTTTTTTATTAATAAACATTTGTGTAGATCTTCTAACAATGTAGTCAATATTTTTTCTCAAACAGTAAACTACCAGCTATTGTTTACTTTTCAAGCTAATTACAAAGACTATATGTATAATATGTACACAGCTATTTACATTGTAAACATTTCTTAAAAACTTAAAAAAGAGGAAATACTCTATACATTATCAAAACCTGTACTAGTTACTTTGTGTCATGACTTACTATCAGGTTCCATGAGTTACATTGAGACCTATGTACTTGTATTGTTATCATTAACACATTCTATTACACAATTTGTATTCAGACATCAAGTATCATAATTCATTATTTTTCATTTTATACACTGCAAAATATGTATTGTTTAATTTAAGCAATCCACTATCAATTCCATATAATATAAGATGAGATGATGATAATTGTAAACATTACACTTTCTTATTACTAAATAACATGCTAACAGACAGTTGAGGAGTTAATTGTTAGAGATGTGACGATTATGATAACATATTCTAATTAATCAAGTGGAGACTATACCTTTGGTAGTCACTATTGAATTTATGATGAAAAACCACTCACATATCATAAATGTTAAGTTATTTGTTAAGCTACATAAACCACACAATTACAAATCAAAACAGTGTATGTTTTCATTAAACAATCAATCATTTATTATGTATGTACCTGTACATGTATATGTAAACATAATATTGGTTAAATCAACCAATTAATGTTTTAGTGATATATATTACAAACAATTCCTCAATACCTCTATTAAAATCAATGCACAAACCATTTACTTTTGCTAGAAATTGAAATTCATTAACAACAGGTTGATCATATACATGTATGTATTGTGTATTTGCGTATGTTAAGATAACATAACATATTGATAACATAATATAATCACATAATATATTGATAACATAATATATTGTTATGATTGCTGAAATTGACAGTTCATAAAGATGTGTTTATACTGACACACCTCTTCTACTAAACACAGTGACCTACAATGATGACATCACTCCAACATGGTAATATTACAAATTCCATAGTAACAATCTTCACATATATAGTTAGGCAACATTAACTTCATTTGTCTGACTAATGAGATGTCAAAAAGAATGTTCATAGTTATGATGAAAGCATGTCCTTGTCAAATGCTAATCATCGCATCGTTAAGTGATGTTTTCTATTTCTCAGTGTTAGCTTGGCTTACAAGATTATACATTTTAAAATATTTGCTTTGGCTGACAAAAAAGAATACCAAATACAAAATAAATTTATTGAAAGCAAATGATAAACAATCTTGTACATAAAACATCATATAACGCAGTCACTACATTTTATAAAAAGGACGGAACATACAGTTATCAAAGCTATTATCCTATTAGACTATGCATTCATAACAACTATGGGTAAACAGTTAAAATGGGAACAGATTTGATAAGTGTTCACATCCAAACATAAAGATTAAAGGTAATTTTATTAGTATATAGCTAGGACACGTGTTATGAACATAACAATCTTTTAGTTTTAGGCAAAACACACAAAAAATTCATTTAACTCTTAGTTTCATCAATGTCAGTACGTACAATAGACATGTTCTGCTCATTGTATGGTTGAGGTAGCTCTACCACACTAACTAACTCTTTGGGCTTTAGAAGCACTGGGATTAGTGGTTGTAGCTGTCACATTTTGACTTGGCCACACTATCATTATAAAGACTCGTGGACCAAACAGACATACTAGAACAGCCAAAGCACTTAATTGAATAGCTAATGATATCACAGCTGATTGGTATTTAGCTTCAGTAGCTACATAAGTTAGTATGAATGCTATCCACGTTAGACCAAGTGCAAATGTAGAAAATGCTACATACCTCGACAAGTTCTTGGGGAATCGAATTGTCAAAATGGCTAGTCCATTACTCACAATCAGTAGAACAGTTATATACAGCATTTGAACAGCTATTAGTGCAGCATGAGGTGTGGTACATTGGACAGAAAGTACTGGAAAATTGTTAGTATCCCGGGTATCATTCACTTGACTTCTTGTCACTCCAGGATGGACAACATTTAGAGATATTAGTACAAAAACCATTTGAACTCCTACCAATAGAAATGTAAACAAAATCTGATACATAGGTGATATACATTTAGGGCTTGTGGATATCGCTTCATTTAAAAATATTCGAGTGATTCGAACTAACTTGATGAATATAGCTGATATGATCAATGAGAAACAAAACCATGCTCCTATCCTTTGAAGAGTGCAGAGAGTTATGAAGGGTTTTGGAATAAATATGATTGTTATTAGAAGACAAAGAGTTATTCCACCCAGAAGTAGTACCATTTGTTCTCGTCCTGATGACTTTACAATTGGTGTGTTCCAGTAATATATGAAGACTCCACTCACAAATACTACAGCTAATAATCCACTCATAGCTAACAATGTTAGTACATTAGACCATCAATCAGAAGGTTTAAGATATGACTCTTCAATATCTACACAGCCATTACTACCAGTAAGAGGGTCATTACCCCACATGTATTGAGGACATATTTGACATTCTGTTGAAGAGGTAGTGTTAGTGTAGTTTTGTCCAAGACAAGGGTCACAAATTCCACAACAAGAAGATCTGACTTCACGTTTAATACAACCAGGACTACAAATTTGACACTGTGACTTGAGTTGATATATAACATCATCAAATTCATTCAGACCGAATTGCTTCGTAATATCAGGATTTAATTTAAGTTGATGTTGTGGTAAGTTGCCATCCCAATACCCAATATTTACAATCTCAAATGATTTGCTACAATTCTGACATGAAGATAATACCTGATAATTGTAGATATTGTATTTAGGTTTTATATTAGGTAGTAAGTGAGGGTCATTGTTGACAAGATCTATAGCAAAGAAAACAGCCTCCAAATGTTCCAAAGCCTTGTCTAATTAAATATCGCCACACTTTCCATCACCTCATGTAGGATCATTTGTATGTACTCTTAGTAACCCACCTAAAATGATGTCTTTATCTTCATAATCTTGTATTCCACTTATTCTAGTACCTCCATCAGCTCTGAGAATAGATTCAGGTGGAGTACCATAATGATACTGAACTATACAATTGCTAAATAAAAGGATGTTGAAAAGTATAAGAGACACAAGCGTCGTCTTCATTGTATCAGGATTGCAGCTCTCACGGGAATGAAATGCAATCAGTAATTATTATTAGAGTGTAAAGTTTGGGTCACATACAATATGTGCACCAACCCAAACCCCACCCCTTAATTATCCTCAAACTGACGAGAAATGAACAAAGTTTGTAGTGCAAGAAGTCAACTTTATTACCTATTTAGCTTCAGTAGCTACATAATCAGGATGAATGCTATCCATGTTAGACCAAGTGCAAATGTAGAAAATGCTACATACCTACCCTCATTAAAGTTTTGAGGGAATCGAATTGTCAAGACAGCTAGTCCATTGCTTGTAATCATCAAAGCAGAAAGGTACAGCATTTGAATAGCCAGTAATGCAGCATGAGTTGTGGTTTATTGGACAGAAAGTACTGGAAAATTGTTAGTATTCTGGGTATCATTAACTTGATTTTTGGTCACACCAGGAAGGACAACATACAGAGATATTAGTACAAAAACCATTTGAACTCCTACCAATAGAAATGTAAATAAAATCTGGTACATGGGTGATATACATTTTGGTCTTGTGGATATCTTTTTATTTAAGAATATTCGACTGATTCGAAGTAACTTGATGAATAAAGTTGATATGATCAATGAGAAACAAAACAATGTTCCTATCCTTTGAAGAGTACAGATAGCTACAGAAGGTTTTGGAATAAACACAACTGTTATTAAAAAAAACAAAGAGTTATTCCAGTTAGTAATAGTACCATTTGTTCTTGTGCTGATGACTTTACAATTGGTGTGTTCCAGAAATATATGAAGACTTCACTCACAAATACTACAGCTAATAATCCAATAATAGCTAACAATATTAGTACAATAGACCATCCATCAAAAGGTTTGAGATATGACTCTTCATACCCCACATGAATTGAGGACACATTTGACATTCTGTTGAAGAGGTAGAATTAGAATAGGTTTTTCCAAGACAAGGCTCACATATACCACAACATAAAGATACTATTTCATGTTTGAAAAAGCCAGGGCTACAAACTTGACACTGTGATTTCAGTTGATAAATTATATGACCTGATTCATTAAGACCAAACTGCTTTGTGACATTAGATTTAAGTTTTAGCCGATTTTGTGATGCGCTTCCGTCCCGGTGGCCAACATCAACAATCTCAAATGTTTTGATGCAATTTTTACATGATTTTACCTGGTAATTGTAAATTCTTTATTTTGCTTTAACATTACCCTCTTCATCAAAATTAATGTGGTTTCCACTTGCACTTTTAAAGTTTAGATCTTTGATATATTTCAATAAATTTTCACCATTAAACTCCTGACTTTGTCCAAGACATGTTTGGTTTTGATGATACCATACTATTGGGTGTTCACAGCTATCATTTAAAATGTTATGTATTGCATGTGCTAAGCTGTAAACAGCATCAATAACAAATGAATCAAAAAAGTCTTGTTAATAATTAGGGTCATTTGTGATGCTTTTATTACTACATTTAACACCAGTTCTGCAGTCATAATATCGCTCATAAAACTCAGTAAACCATGGATTACGTAAATTAGTTGCTGGAGTAAGTTTTGAGTAGTAGTCATCAAAAGAAAGGACTGTCTCAGAATATGGTGCAGTTCCCCATTTTCCAATTGTAATTTCCTTGTACTTTGTGTTGAGATCATTTGACCAAGTATCACTGGCAATCCAAAAGAACCGCCTTTTAGAAGTACCAGAAGAGTACATTGTTTGCACTTCTGTCAATAGGATTTCAACATGATGGGATGAAGCAAACAATACAACAACTTTAGCAGTGGTATTCATTAATTTATTAGCCAGGACTGTGTAGTTAGATTTTATGTAGTTTTCCTCTATACCATTATTAAAATCAATGCACACACTATTTGCTTCTGCTAGAAGCTGAAATTCATTAATACCAGGTCGACCATACAAATTGTTTGAATATATAGTTGACACATGGTACCAACCAAAGTGTAGTATTAAGTCAACCATTGCTCGGGCCTGTTGATTATCTGGAGGTACAGTACGATAAAAGTAAGTGTAGCGATCACAATTGCTTAAAAGAGATGTCGATGAGTAACTGATTTGAGGCACCTTGAACAACTGAAATAAGCTAGCAACTGGAATATATATAGAGCTGTCTACTGCTCCAATAACAGCAATAACTGAAGGTTTAGTTGAAACATTACTTGATTGAGATCCCTGGCAACTTTCAAGTTCTAAACGTCCATTTGAAAGTGTAAGATCAACACTTTCATCAAGAGCTATATTCTCACTTATACAAGTGTCTCTGATATCATAACCAAGTGTTATATTAGGTAGTATATGAGGGTCACTATTAATGAGATCTATTGCAAAAAACATGGCTTCCATATTTTCAATACTTGTATCTACAAAAATCTCACCACATTTACCACCACCAGATGGAGGATCATGTGAATGTGGTCTCAACAACCCACTTAAGATGACATCTTTATCTTCACGATCTTGTATACCGCTTATTTTAGTGTTTCCATCAGCTGTGACTCGGAGAACAGATCCAGAAGGAGTGCCATAATGGTATTGACCTACACATTCAGTTACTAAAAGCAACTGGGAAAGCACAAAGAAAGAAAAAATAGTCCGCTTCATTGCAAACAGTCTATACTATAAAATAATGGATTGTGTGAAATGTTATAAAATCCCTAATTGTAAAAGATAATAACTATTTGTAGTTTACATGAGTCAATTAATTTACAATTCAAAATACACGTGAATTACAAATTAATTGCTTTGTAATAATTAGCATTACAAAACGTTATAGGATTTCCAACTGTAAAAGATAATAGCTAATTTATAGTTTACATGAGTCAATTAATTTGCAATCAAAATACATGTGAATTACAAATTAGTTGCTTTGTAATAATTAGTATAACAAATTATACAGTATAATTTACATGAATTTTGGATACCACAGTAATGCATCCATTTATAATACAAATTGTTAAAATAACTACAAAGATTACAGTGAAATGTCAACAACAGATTACCTAACATAAACAAGGCATACAATCAGGTCATTTGGTTGACTCTTCTATGTTGCTTTTGTGTCATCTTCAAGTGTATTTTTGAAATGAACAACACAAATTAATCATTTTTGAACTAAGCAGACATATATGATAAAAGTCACAGTACAATTGAATGGTTATCTAATGAAATCTTGATCAATCTATTGGGCATCAGAAATAAATTATATTACCATAACAGTATTAGCCATAATAAAATAAATGTAGATGTACAGAATGTCATCACATCTTTGCATTCTAAAATTAATTGTAAAATTGAGACTAGTAGCTTTTAATCATTTACCAAGAATTGCATATTATTTAAGAGGATAACTCAGATGAACGAAATGCCTATTCATATATTAACATAATCACTATTCTATAAAATATATTAATTACATTTGATTTGTCACTCCTTATCTTTATTTTGTTATATGTGTGTATGTATTACAGTAAGAATCTATGGTTGATTTAACTAAAATAATTATGGTTATATAGATTGCAATTACATGTATGTAGTAAATTATTTAGTGGATCTGAAAATGAACATCATACTGTTTTCATTCTTAATGTACTATCTGATTGACTAAACAATCCTAACGTATTATTTAATTGATTGTTTAGTCAATTTGATAGTACATTAAGAATGGAAACACAAAACAGAATGATATTTATTTTACATTCAACCATATAATAATACATTAATTAAATCTACCATTCAATTTTACAATGATATAGCTATCCTAATTCCTTTCAATCATTTATACATCAAATAATCAGACTTCTTGTAACAATTTCTATTGAAAGTTTGGGCATACAAGTAAAGGCAGATGTTGGTTATTGATGATGTATATTTGAATGTGTACATTACATGAATTTATCTTTTATCTCCTTAAGCTACCACTAAGAAATAAATAAAATATTCAAGCTATAAGTATATTATGTAATACTTGACTATTGTGTACTTGTTGTTGTTTTACTGTTAGAAGACCTAAAGCTGTCCTTGTACTAGGACAGAATTATTCCAGGTTATTATCATCATAGTCTAAGTTAACTTTTAGATATTGTTTACTTTAGATATGAGATGTTTTATTAATTATAAATAACTACAAAATATTGTGCAGTCCTTCATTTTCTATTATAATATCCTTGTACTTATACTTTAATCATTGGACCTAGTAATCCACAGGAACTGTCTCTTAGAAGTACCAAAAGAGTACAAAGTTTGTACTTCTGTCAATAGCATTTCCACATGATTAGATGAAGTAAACAATATGACAATATTACCAGATGAATTTATTAATTGATTAGCAAGGACTGTGTTATATTTTATAAACGTTTCCTCAATACCTTTATTAAAATCAATGTATGCATGCACTCTTTCCTTTGCTAGAAGTGAAATTCATTAATACCAGGTTGATCATATACATGTATATATTACGTTTGTGTATATTATAATAGATTGGACAGGTCACTTACATGTTGATTTAATACATGACTATAAATACATTGAGAAGTGTTGATAATGTATATTGTTTTGATTACTTATTACTCTGGAATTGACAGTTTATAACATCGCGACAAATGTGGCATTGAAGTCTATATCTACTATTTAAATTTATAATACATTGTGTAGATCTTTCACAATGTGGTCAAAATGTTTAATAAACATTAGGTTACTGGCCATAGTTTTATTTTTTTAAAGCTAATTTATAACACTAATATAATACGTACCTTAGAGCAGGAGAATGAAATAAAAATATCCAAATAATTATGGTATATTAATGTTAATTATGTAAGTATAGTTATTCATATTATTATAGAGCATGTTCAGCTGAGAGATGGTCCTTATGTTTTGTTATTTGTGTTGTGTCTGTTGATGTTTCTAGAGCTTTGTGTCATTTACAAGTATATCTATTCAAATCTGGTTGTGGAATCATGACAATATAATTTACATTGTAAATACTTCTCAAAAACTCAAAAAGAGAGGAAATACTTTATAGCTTATCAAAACATGTACTGATTTTGTTGTGCCAGGACTTATTATAGCAGGTTTGATGAGTTGCATTGAGACGTATGACCTAGAAGAGTAAAACCTGATTGGTTGATTTAACCAATATATGGTTATACAGATTGTATGATGCTAACTGTTTACAAAATGTTACATCTAATAATGATAACCTGTTTTATTTTATAAACAATAAATTCCACAAGACAATAGTTATCAAAACTATGTTATGTTTGCTATTATTAGCATCATGTTATGATGAAAGTAAACATAATACAGTTTTCATTACTGTTGTCTTATGGAATTTATTGTTAAACAAATGAAATAGTTTTATCATTATTAATTATAACATTTGTTAACATAGTAACAACCTATGTATAGTTAGATTTTATAAAAGTTTCCTCAATACCTTTAGTAAAATTAATGTATGCACTATTTGCTTTTGCTAGAAAGTGAAATTCATTAATAGCAGGTTGATAATATACATGTATATATTGTGTATTTGTGTATATTATAATAGATTGGACAGGTCACTTACATGTAGATTGTATACATGACTACAAATACATTGAGGAGTGTTGATAATGTATATTGTTTTGATTACTTATTACTCTGGAATTGACAGTTTATAACATTGCAACACTCGTAGTTAATTAACATTAATTAATAAACTTTAAGAGGATGGTAAAACGTGGCATTGAAGTCTATATCTACTATTTATATTCATTATATATTGTGCAGATCTCTCACAATGTGGTCAAAATGTTTTAACAAATAATATGTTACTTGTCATAGTTTTACTTTTTTAAAGCTAATTTATAATACTATATGCATAATGTGTATCCTAGAGCAGGAGGATGTAATAAAAGTATCCTAGATAATTGACATAATTGTGGTATATTAATGTTAATTATGTAGTTATGGTTATTCATATCATTATAGAGCATGCTCACCAGAGAGCTGGTCCTCATGTTTTGTTATTTGTGTTGTGTCTGTTGATGTTTCTAGAACTGTGTCATTTACAAATGTATCTATTCTAATCCAGCTACCACATTACACGGTAGCATTAGGAGACTAAAAATACATAATACACAGTTTATAATATGGTATATCACATAATATCAATACTATTTGTTCTATGAGCAATAAACACAACTCACAGGAGCACTTGGACAAGTTTTGTTTGTACTAGGTGGTTATGTGACATTATTAGTATCTCTCAATGGATTGTATTGCTTCTGACTGAATTGAAAATATAATTTACATCGTAAACACTTCTCAAAAAATCAAAGAGAAAATACTCTATAGCTTATCAAAACCTGTACTGATTTTATTGTGGCAAGACATGTTATAGCAGGTTCCATGAGTTGCATTGAGACCTATTATGTATCCATTTGTATTGCTATCATTTAATGTATTCTATTAACCAATCAGATATTTAGACATCAAGTTGCACTGAAACATTAATTGGTTGATTTAACCAATGTTATGTTTACATATTCATGTACAGGTATAATGTTTGGTTGTGTAATAAAAACATACATTGTTTTGATTTGTCATCATATAGTTATGTAATGTTTACTACTTCTTAGTGTTAGCTTGGCTTACAAGACTGTACTTTTTAAAATGTTTACTTTGGCTAACAAACAGAATACCACATACAAAATAGATTTATTAAAAGCAAATGATAAACAAACTTGTACATAAAACAAACAAATAATGTGGTCACTACATTTTGCAAAATGATTTGTATGTACAGATATCAAAGCTATTATACTATAAGACTAATGCATTCTTAACAGCTATACTACAAAATATGTTTGGTAGATTTAAGTAATACATTGTTATAGAGGTTGTATATTCAAAATATGAACATAATACTATTTTGACTATTGATGTATTATGAAGTTGATGATTATGTAATACATAAACAGCAGTACATTAGTAATGAAAACACTATTATGATACTTTTTAACAAAAATAAGTTTTTATTTGCAATCTGTATAAACAAATTATGGTTAAATCACACATCAATTTTTACAGTGTATGAATAAACAGTTAAAGTGGGAACAACTTTCATAAGAGTACACACCCAAACATGAAAGATAAAAATAATTTAATTCTTGTGTATAGGACACGTGTTATAAACAAAACAATCTAGTAGTTATACAAACTTCGTATCATTTTTAGCTTCATCAATGTCAGTAGGTACAATAGACAGGTTCTACTCATTGGAAGAGGGAGGTAGTCTTACTGTACTAACACTTGTCACTCTTTGGCCTTTAGAAGCACTGGGACTAGTGGTTGTAGCTGACACATTTTGACTTGGCCACACTATCATTATAAAGACTCGTGGACCAAACAGACATACTAAAACAGCCAAAGCACTTAGTTGAATAGCTACTGATATCACAGCTGATTGGTATTTAGCTTCAGTAGCTATATAAGTTAGAATGAATGCTATCCATGTTAGACCAAGTGCAAATGAAGAAAATGCTACATACCTAGACTCGTTAAAGTTTTGGGGAAAACGAATTGTCAAGATGCCTAGTCCATTACTCACAATCATTAGAACAGATAAGTACAGCATTTGAATAGCCAATAATGCAGTATGAGGTGTGGTACATTGGACAGAAAGTACTGGAAAATTGTTAGTATCCTGGGTATTATTCACTTGACGTTTGGTCATATCAGGATGAACAACATTGAGAGATATTAGTACAAAAATCATTTGAACTCCTACTAATAGAAACGTAAACAAAATCTGATACATGGGTGAGATATACTTTGGTCTTGTGGATATATTTTTATTTAAGAATATTCGAGTAATTCGAACTAACTTGATGAATAAAGCTGATATGATCAATGAGAAACAAAACCATGCTCCTATCCTTTGAAGTGTGCAGACTGCCACAGAGGGTTTTAGGATAAATACAACTGTTATTAAAAAACAAAGAGTTAATCCAGTTAGTAGTAGTACCACTTGTTCTCGTCCTGATGACTTTACAATTGGTGTGTTCCAGAAATATATGAAGACTCCACTCACAAATACTACAGCTAATAATCCAATTATAGCTAACAATATTAGTACAATAGACCATCCATCAGAAGGTTTAAGATATGACTCTTCAATATCTACACAACCATTACTACCAATAAGAGGGTCATTACCCCACATGTATTGAGGACACATTTGACATTCTGTTGAAGAGGTATTGTTAGTGTAGTTTTGTCCAAGACAAGGGTCACAAGTACCACAACAAGATGACACAACTTTTCGTTTAATATAACCAGAATTACAGCTCTGACACTGTGACTTTAATTGGTATAAAATATTACCTGATTCATCAAGACCAAATTGTTTTGTAATATTGGGTTTAAAGTTAAGACGATTTTGTGGCGCATTTCCATCCCAATACCCAACTTTTACAATATCAAATGATTTTTTACAATTTTGACATGAAGATATTACTTGATAATTGAAGATATTGTATTTTGCTTTTACATTGCCATTTTTATCGAAACTTACTTTGTTACCAGTTGGACTAGTAAAGTTGACATTTTTTATATACTCCAAAATATTTGAGCCATTTAATTTTTGCTTTTGTCCAAGACATGTTTGATTTTCACGATACCACACTAATGGTTGATTACAGTTATCATTTAAGAAGTTATTTATTGCATGAGCTACACTATATACAGCATCGACAGCAGGAGTATCAAAAGAGTCTTGTTGGTAGTTATAACTAGAATCGTTTACAAAACTTATGTTACTACAATTAACACCAATAATGCAGTCATGATAGCGTTCATAAAATTCACTAAACCATGGATTACGTGCATTAGTTGCTGGAGTTAATTGTGAATAGTAGTTATCAAAAGAAGGTATTGTCTCAGAAAAAGGTGCTGTACCCCATTTTCCAATTGTAATATCCTGAAATTTTGCAGCAAACGTTTGAGACCAACTACTACTTGCAATCCACAGGAACCGCCTTTTTGAACTACCAGAATAGTACAACGTTTGTACTTCTGTCAACAGCTTATCAACATGATTAGGTGAAGCATAAAGTAGGACAACATTAGCAGAGGAATTCATTAGGTTTTTAGCCATGAGTACATAGTCAGTGCTATCATTAATACCTTTATTAAAATCAATGCACACACCGTTAGCATCTGCTAAATCATGAAACTCATTAATAGCAGGTTGACCGAACAAATTCTTTGAATGTATAGTTGAGACATGGTCCCAACCAAAAGATAGTATTAAGTCAATCATTGCTTGAGGTTGTTCACTATCTGGAGGTATGGTGCGATGAAAGTATGTGTAGAGGTCACGATTACTCAAAAGAGGAGATGTTGATGCAAAACTGATTTGAGGCACCTTGAACAAGCGAAAGAAACTAGCAACTGGAATAGATATAGGACTATATACTGCACCGATAACAGCCACAACAGGAGGTTTTGTTGAAACATTATTTGACTGCGGTTCTTCGCAGCTTTCAAGTTTTAAACGACCACTTGAAAGCACAAGATCAACACTTTCATCAAGAGCTATATTCTCACTTATACAAGTATCTCTGATATCATAACCAAGTGTTATATTAGGTAGTATGTGAGGGTTATTGTTGACGAGATCTATTGCAAAGAAAACGGCCTCCAAATGTTCCAAAGCCTTGTCTAAAAAAATCTCACCACATTTTCCGCTACCATCACCTGTATGTACTCTTATTAACCCACCTAAAATGATGTCTTTATCTTCAAGATCTTGTATGCCACTTATTCTAGTACCTCCATCAGCTCTGAGAATAGATTCAGGAGGAGTACCATAATGATACTGAGTTACACACTCAGTAAATGTAAGGAACTGTGAGAACAAGACGAAAGAGAAAATAGTCCACTTCATGGATATCAGTCTATCTGGCATCGATATGACCTGTTGCGAAATATGCATCAAAATATATATAACTTGCATCAAAGCAATTCTCGTAGTTAGTTAATATTAATTAATAAACTTCCAGCGGATGATAAAACGTGGCAATGAAGTCCTTTCTATTATTAAATCTTTGTGTCTTCTCACAATGTGGTCAAACTTTTTCCTAAACATTAAACTCCTATCTATTTTTTTTTACTTTACAGGCTGATTATAAAGACAATATGTATAAGATGTTCAAGCTATTTACATTGTAAACACTTCTCAAAACTTAAAAAGAGAGACCAATGACCTATGTACTTGTATTTGTTATCACTTAACATATTCTATTACACAATCAGGTATTCAGACATCAACTAGCATAATTCAATATTTTACATTTATACACTGCAAATATAGATTGTTTAATTTAACCAATCCATTATCAATTAGTTTGCATATAATATAAGATAAGATGATAAAAAAGTAAACATCACTCTGTTTTATTACTAAATAACATACTAACTGACAGTTGAGGAGATAATTTTTAGAGATGTGATGAATCTTAAAATATATTTTAATTCAATAAATTGAGACTATACCTTTAATTTGGTAGTCATTATTGAATTTATGATGAAACTGTGACAAATAATATATGTCGAGCTATAGGATCAGGTCGAGCTAGCAGATCACTTAATCAAGAAGGAAGCGGACCAATCACAAGACAGGAAAGGGAATTCCAAAGCGGTCCAGTGATCCCGAGTGATCCTGGCCAGGACTATATAAAGAACTAATACTTGTAAAGGATATAGTAGGAGAGTTGTTGTTGGTTCGTGTAACTGTATTATTATTATTATTAAAAGTTTAAAAGTATTTTAGTCACTCTGTAACAGAAACACTACACAGATATCATAAATGATAAGTAATTTGTTGAGCTACATAAACCACACAATTACAAATCAAAACAGTGTATGTATATGTACATGTATATGTAAACATAGTATTACTTAAATCAACCAATTATTGTTTCATTGACATATACTGTGTATGAAATTTATACTTCATAATATGTTGCAAAAAGTTTCTCAGTACCTCTATTAAAATCAATGCACAATCCATTTATACTTTTGCTAGAAAGTTAAATTCATTAATACCAGGTTGATCATATACATGCATGTATTGTGTGTTTGTGTATGTTATAATAACATAATATATTGATAACATAGTATATAATAATATTGATAACATAATATATTGCTATGATTACTGAAATTGACATGTGTGACTTGATTTGCAATAAGGGACTTATTATATAACATTTGTGACCTATTTTGTGAAAAAAGAACATTGACAAAACATCCCAAAACTTTTTGTATGTATAATTGTAGTTGCTATAAATGCATAGTTATTCATAGTAACTCTATCTATACAAAAACTGTTTTTGAGGTATTTTAACAGTGGTCTCTTTTCACAAATCAGCTTACAAACGTTTTGTCAGAAGTGGTCCCTTATTGCAAACTAAGTCACATATAGTTAGGCAACATTGATTTTATTTATCTAACTAATGAGACGTTAAAAGAATGCTCATAGTTCTGACAATTACATGATACTGTCAAATGCTAATCATCATATAGTTATGTGATGTTTACTACTTCTCAGTGCTAGCTTGGCTTACAAGACTGTACCTTTTAAAATATTTTCTTTTGCTAACAAAACAGAATACCATATACCATATAGTTTTATTGAAAGCAAATGACAAACAATCTTGTATTTACATCACACAAATAATGCACAAACCATTTGCTTTTGCTAGAAAGTAAAATTCATTAACACCAGGTTCATTATATACATGCATGTATTGTGTGTTTGTGTATGTTAAAATAACATAATATATTGATAGCATAATATATAATAATATTGATAACATTATATATTATTATGATTACTGAAATTGACACTTTATAAAGATGTGGTTGGTTATACTGACACACCTCCAATATGGTAGCATAGACATAGGATTGTTCTGTTATAAATTTCATAGTAACAACCTTCATATATATAGTTAGGCTACATTAAATTCATTTGTCTAGCTAATACAATATTAAAAGAATGTTCATAATTCTGACAAATACATGATATTGTCAAATGCTAATCATCATGTAGTTATGTGATGTTTACTTCTCAGTGTTAAAATAAGATTGCACCTTTTAAAATACTTTTTCTAACAAAACAAATACTACATACCACATAGGTTTATTGAAAGCAAAAGTCAAGCAATCTTATACATAAAACATACAAATTATAGAGTCATACATTTTATAAAAAGTGTTCATTTTTATACAGGTTGCATATGCAAAATAGGAACATAATACTAATTTGATTACTGATATACTATGAAGTTGATGATTATGTAGTTACATAAACAGCAGTACATTAGTAATGGAAACAGTATTATGATACATTTTTGACAATAATAAGTTTTTATTTGCAACCAGTATAACCAATAATGGTTAAGTCAACAGATCAATTTTTCCAGTGTATGAATAAACAGTTAAAGTGGGAACAGCTTTGATAAAAGTACACACCCAAACAAATAGAATAAATTCACTGTAAAAAGTGATTTGTTGACTTAACTAATATATTATTATACAGGTTGCATGTAGAAAACTTAGTATGAAATTAAAAGTAAACACAAGACTTTTTTGATTACTGATCTACTACTGTTTATGTAGTAGTACTACATTAGTAATAAAAACAGTGTTATGTTTACTTTTACATCATACTAAGTTTGCTACATGGAACCTGTATAACAATAATTATATTGGTTGAATCAACAAATCAATTTTTACAGTGGAGGTGATTTAATTCTTGTGTATATGACACATGTTATAAACACAAAAATCTAGTAGTTATAGACAAAACACACAAAATACATTTAACTCTTAGTTTTATCAATGTCAGTAGTAGGTACAACAGACAAGTTCTACTCATTGGAAGAGGAAGGGAGTTCTACAATAATAACATTTGTCACTCATTGAATTTGGAAGCACTGAGACTAGTGGTTGTAGCTGACACACTTTCACTTGGTCATACTATCATTATAAAGACTCGTGGACCAAACAGACATACTAGAACAGCCAAAGTACTTATTTGAATAGTTGCTGATATCACAGCTGATTGGTATTTAGCTTCAGTAGCTATATAAGTTAGGATAATGCTATCCATGTTAGACCAAGTGAAAATGTGGAAAATGCTACATACCTAGACTCATTAAAGTTTTGGGGAAATCGAATTTTCAAAATGGCTAGTCCATTACTCACAATAATTAGACCAATTGAGTGTAGCATTTGAATAACTAGTAATGCAGCATGAGGTGTGGTACATTGGAGAGAAAATACTGAAAAAATTGTTAGTATCTTGGGTGTTATTCATTTGACTTCTGGTCACACCAGGATGAACAACATTGAGAGATATTAGTACAAAAAACATTTGAACTCCTAATAATAGAAACATAAACATAATCTGATACATGGGTGAGATATACTTTGGTCTTGTGGATATATTTTCATTTAAAAATATTCAAGTGATTCGAACTAACTTGATGAAAAAAGCTGATATGATCAATGAGAAACAAAACCATGTTCCTATCCTTTGAAGAGTACAGACTGCCACAGAAGGTTTTGTAATAAATACAACTGTTATTAGAAAACAAAGAGTTATTCCATTTAGAAGTAGTACCATTTGTTCTCATCCTGATAACTTTAAAATTAGTGTGTTCTTGAAATATATGAAGACTCCACTCACAAGTACTACAGTTAATAATCAAATTATAGCTAACAATATTTGTACAATAGACCATCCATCAGAAGGTTTGAGATATGACTCTTCAATATCTACACAACCATTACTACCAGTAAGAGGGTCATTACCCCACATGTATTGAGGACCCATTTGACATTCTGTTGAAGAGGTAGTGTTAGTGTAGCTTTGTCCAAAACAAGGACC
The DNA here is from genome assembly GCA_963693285.1 of Xestospongia muta. Lineage (NCBI taxonomy): Eukaryota > Metazoa > Porifera > Demospongiae > Haplosclerida > Petrosiidae > Xestospongia > Xestospongia muta. The sequence goes on along the minus strand of OY848923.1, from coordinate 6,586,596 downwards.
ACAGGTACCACAACAAGATGACACTGCTTTTCGTTTAATATAACCAGTGTTACAGCTCTATCAAAACTTACTTTATTACCAGTTGGGCTGGTAAAGTTGATGTTTTTTATATACTCCAAAAGATTTAAACCGTTTAATGTTTGATCTTGTCCAAAACATGTTTGATTTTCAGAGTACCACACTAATGGTTGATTACAGTTATCATTGAAGAAGTTATTTATTGCATGAGCTACACTATAAACAGCATCAATAGCATGAACATCAAAAGAGCCTTGTTGATAGTTATAACTAGTATTGTTTACAAAGCTTATGTGGCTACAGTTAACACTAATAATGAAGTCATGATAGTGTTTATAAAATTCACTAAACTATGGATTACGTGCATTAGTTGCTGGAGTTAATTGCGAGTGGTAGTTATCAAATGAAGGCATTGTCTCAGAAAAAGGTGCTTTACTCCATTTTCTTTTTGTAATATCCTCAATTTTTAAGCAAATGTTTGAGACCAACTATCACTGGCAACCGCCTTTTTTAACAACCAGAATAGTACAACGTTTGTACTTCTGTCAAAAGCTTATCAACACCATCAGGTGAACCAAACAATATGACAACATTAGAGGAATTCCTTAGGTTTTTAGCCATGAAGACATAGTCAGTGCTATCATCAATACCTTTATTAAAATCGATGCAAACACCTTAAGACATCTTCTAAATCATGAATCTCATTAATACCAGGTTGGCCGAACAAATTCTTTCAATGTATAGTTGATAGTTTCAATGTATAGGTCACGATTATTCAAAAGAGGAGATGTTGATCCAAAACTGACTTGAGGCATCTTGAACAAGTGAAAGAAACTAACAACTGGAATAGATACAGAGCTATATATTGCACCAATAACAGCCACAACATTATTTGATTCTTGGCAACTTTCAAGTTGTTAACGACCACTTGAAAGCACAAGGTCAACACTCTCATCAAGAGCTATATTCTCACTTATACAAGTATCTTTGATATCATAACCAAGTGTTATATTAGGTAAAACTTGAGGGTCATTGTTGACGAGACCTATATTGCAAAGAAAAAGACCTCCAAATGTTCCAAAGCCTTGTGTAAAAAAATCTAACCACATTTTCTGCTACCATCACCTGTATCTACTCTTAGTAACCCACCTAAAATCATGTCTTTATCTTCAACATCTTGTATTCCATTTTCTAATACCTCCATCAGCTCTGAGAATAGATTCAGGAGGAGTACCATAATGATACTGAGTTACACACTCAGTAAATGTAAGGAACTGTGAGAATACGGCAAAAGAGAAAATAGTCCACTTCATGGATATCAGTCTATCTGGCATTGATATGATCTGTTGCGAGATATGCATCGATATATATATAACTTGCATTGTAACAATTAGCCAATATTGTGTAGTTAGACAATGTAAAACTATCCTCAATCCTTTTATTAATATCAATGCATAAACCATTACTTTTAGCTAGATGATGAAACTCATCAATTCCAGATCGACCATAGAAGTTGTGGTCCCAACCAAAATATACTATCAAATCAATCATTGCTTGACCTTGTTGATCATCAGGAGGAATAGTACAATAAAAGTAAGTGTAGCGATTACAATTGCTTAAAAGAGGAGATATTGATGAGAAACTGATTTAAGGCATATTGAATACACAAAAGAAGCTAACAACTTGAATAGATATGTAGCTTACTATATTGCTCTAATAACAACCACTACTGGAGGTTTAGTTGAAACACTATTGTTTAAATCAGAACCAAAGCAACTTTCAAGTTCTAAACGACCACTTTAAGCACAAGGTCGACACCCTCATCAAGAGCTATATTCTCACTTATACAAGTATGTCTGATATCATAACCAAGTGTTATATTAGGTAGTAGGTGAGGGTCATTGTTGACAAGATCTATTGCATAAAACATGGCTTCTATATTTTCTGTATTCTTGTGTAGTAAAATTTCACCACATTTTCCACCACCACCCATTTATAATGATGTCTTTATTTCAAGATCTTGTATGCCACTTGTTCTATTATAGTACCTCCATCAGTTTTGAGAATAGATTCAGGAGGAGTGCCATAATGATACTGAGTTACACACTCAGTAAATGTACGGAACTGTGAGAATACGACAAAAGAGAAAACAGTCCACTTCATTCTATAATGGTCTTGTCAAAATATCAGCACACAGAATTCCATTTCTCTCACTAGCATTTTAACACAATTAGATAAAACAAACAATACAACAACATTAGCAATAGAATTTATTTATAATTTATTAGCCAGGACTGTGTAATTAGATTTTATGTAGTTTTCCTCAATACCTTTATTAAAATCAATGCACACACCGTTTGCCTCTGCTAGAAGCTGAAATTCATTAATACCAGGTCGACCATACAAATTGTTTGAATATATAGTTGACACATGGTATCAACCAAAGTGTAGTATTAAGTCAACCATTGCTCGGGCCTGTTGATTATCTGGAGGTACAGTACGATAAAAGTAAGTGTAGCCATCACGATTTCTTAAAAAAGAAAAGATATGTTGATGAGTAACCGATTTGAGGCATACTGAATTCTTGACATAGCTAGCAACTGGAACAGATATAGAACTAAGTATTGCTCAAATAACAGCAATAACTTGAGGTTTAGTTGAAACATTGTTTGACTGGAATCTTCATAACTTTCAAGCTGTATATAAACAACAACAAGTGTTATATTAGGTAAAATGTTAGGATCATTGTTGACGAGATCTATTACAAAGAAAAGGGCACTTTAAATATTTTGTTTATTTTAAGGGAGGATCATTTGAATGTACTCTTAGTAACCCACCTAAAGTGATGTCCTTATCTTCAAGATCTTGTATTCCATTTATTCTAGTACCTCCATCAGCTCTGAGATTATATCCAGGAGGAGTACCATAATGATACTGAGCTATACAATTGGTAAGTAAAAGGAACTGGAAAGATATAAGAGACACAAGCGTTGTCTTCATTTAAAATGTGAATGAATATTATTATAATGATGAAAACAACTACAATAATTATTGTTGTAGTATATTATACATAATCATAGTATAGACCTCATATATAGTATGTAGATAGTATAGGTAGTCTATACTATCTGTGATGTAATACATATAGTTCAAACTCCACCCCTAATTAGATTTAAACCACTCCTATGACTTAAGCAGGATTTACAGACCACATTAATTGAGTCAAAAAAGAACAAACTTTATTGTGCAAGAAGTCAATTATATTATATGTCTCTATCATAAAGCTGACTTTATTAGTCAATTTTGGTCACATGCATATTAATATACACATGTAGCTGGGCAAACATTTTAATACTAGAATGTAATATGAAGAAAAATTAATGAGTTCCCATGTTTTGTATGTCAAACCATCTGCCTAGGTTTATTTAATTGATAAATGCAATCTTAAAGCACTTTTGGGTCTCACCCCTTATATAATTGCTGTATACTTAACCAAGATCAAAAGGATAAAAAAATAAAACACACAGGACATAACAGAAATGACAGTTTCTTGGGTGTGTCCTTACCACACCTCTACAATAATGATAATTAGCCACATAATAAAAATGTATTACAGTAATAAACCTCAATAATGTACCACACGATGGATACCAGATATATCATAAATCACTCATTGTAAAATCTGAATGGTTACCAATTTACCCAATCCAGTTTCGTTTTTATTGTATATTGATAATACACAATGAAATACTGAGGAGTAGTAGATGTCACTCTGAATTCTGATTTAGTATTAATATAATGACAAGTCATATAGCTGACTGTCAGAGTTAAATATATATTCTGACTAACATGTCTCATTAGTTAGACAATATTCACCTTATTGTATATATACACAATGTAGTCTATTTCCATCATATATTTGCACTGTAGAAGGGTAGGGTATTAGTTCTTTTTCAATTACTTCCCCTTAAATACTAATAAGGAAATCTGCTACCATGTACATTGTGTTTACAAAAGTATATATACCGTCAATAATGTCTAGTCAACTGTAGTAAATTGTAAATAAAACATAATGATATCAATGTTTGCATTTTCTTAGTACCCTTTAAGTAATGTTTGCAATAAAACTGACTGTGGATTGGCTAATAAATTGACTAATCCTTTTACAATTTCATGCAATAGTCACTGTAAAATTAAAACTGATTGGTCAATTTAAACAATAAAACTATTGTTGTTTTCATTGAATATATTACATAATGAGATACCAAAGAGTAGTAGACACCACTCTATTACGCACCTTAATCTATTATAAAGAATCCAGTCTATTTTCTTCTTATGTTTGTACTGTAGTAGTATAAAGGGGTGGGATGTGTATTGCTTTCTATTCATAAGAATATCTGTTGCCCACGTCTGTTTACGTCATTTCTATAAGTAATGTCTGGCCACTATAGTACATAAACAAAGTGGTGTTTACTACTTCTCACATGCATGTGTGAATGTACTAAAACTAAAAGCAAAGTTAATACTTTTAGTTTAGTTTTACTTTTAGTAAGAGCTAAACGATTAGTATTAGTATTAGTTTTAGTTGTGAAGGAAGAGTTTTAGTTTTAGTTTTAGTTTACCAAAAGTTAAATGCCTTACTAAAAGTACTTTTAGTTTTAGTTTTGATATATGAAAACAACATTACATAAAGTACATATAATACCCTCTCTTAGTAAAAAGAATCTCACATAATTATAAACAGCAACTTTCACTCAAGGATATTGTCTAAAATCATTTTCTCATTTCTTAGCCTCCTTCCTCTTCTCTGAGATGTTCAGTCATACGTCATTACATCTATCATAATCTCACATCATCTGATGCCAGTATAATACACTTTAAATAGCATTTTGTCATTTCAACTGTTGTCTTCACTAACATAATTTCACCAATATGGTGTAAGCCCAATATCAAGTTACCATAAAGCCAAAACTTGTCTAACTAAATATGTATTAACTCAACTACACTGTAAAAATTGATTTGTTGATTTAACCAATATATTGTTATAACTCTGTTTTCATTACTAATTTACTACAAGCTACATAAACATCAATAATGAAAACAGTGTTATGTTTACTTTTACATCATACTAAGTTGGCTACATGCAACCTGTATATTGATATATTGGTTAAATCAACAAATCAATTTACAGTCTATGAGCAAAAACGTACTTGTAGTTTATGTCCAACAATTGAAACTATGACAAGAGATAGATACTATTTCACCTAACTTTGTTAGTTCAGTTGAAATAATGTCTCCTTATAGGTTGAATTGAAGCCATGATTCAATTACTATAGCAAAGTGGATGTAAAGCAATGTGGTTGTAGATGCAACTAGTTGACTTTATACATATTACGTTACACTAGTTTTGGCCTTGTAGCAACTGATCCAAATAAAGTGTCATAACAATGCCATAAAGGAAATTTTAAAATTGTAGTCTAAACAAACATAAATTATATGCCAAATTATACAATTACAAAAATATAACACATTGACAATAACAACCTTTTTGTAATTTATTCTAAAAAGGATAACATTGACTTGATGCACCCATAATGATGACATGTACAACTATTGAGACATTGTGTGCACTAGCAGTTATTCTTTTCCAAATAATACACATACATTATTAGCTTGAAGAAAATATAATCATGATAATACACAGAAAAGTATAATTATATATAAACTAAAAACTAATGTCAGCAGAAAACATGGAAATATTTAAACACTTACTGAATAATGGTCAAAAAACTGATCAATTATACTGAACGTTTTAAGAGTTCAAAAATTTTTGTTGTTTTGTATTTTCAAATGGAAAAGATGCTCCTTTACTTGCTGTATTAGCAATGTTCACATTTTGACTTGGCCACACTATCATTATAAAGACTCGTGGACCAAACAGACATACTAGAACAGCCAAAGCACTTAATTGAATAGCTAATGATATCACAGCTGATTGGTATTTAGCTTCAGTAGCTATATAAGTTAGTATGAATGCTATCCACGTTAGACCAAGTGCAAATGTGGAAAATGCCACATACCTAGACTCATTAAAGTTTTGAGGAAATCGAATTGTCAAAATGGCTAGTCCATTACTTACAATTATTAGAGCAGATAAGTACAGCATTTGTATAACCAATAATGCAATATGAGGTTTGGTACATTGTAGAGCAAGTATTGGAAAATTGTTAGTGTTCTGTGTATCATTCACTTGATTTTTCACAATTGCAGGATGAACAACATTTAGAGATATTAGTACAAAAGCCATCTGAACTCCTACCAATAGAAACGTAAACAAAATCTGGTACTTAGGTGAGATACCTTTTGGTCTTGCGAATATCTCTTTATTTAAGAATATTCGAGTGATTCGAATTAATTTGATGAATAAAGCTGATATGATCAATGTGAAACAAAACCATGCTCCTATCCTTTGAAGTGTACAGACAGCCACAGAGGGTTTTAAAATAAACACGACTGTTATTAGAAAACAAAGAGTTATTCCAGTTAGTAGTAGTATCATTTGCTCTCGTCCTGATGACTTTACAATTGGTGTGTTCCAGAAATATATGAAAACTCCACTCACAAATACTACAGCTAATAATCCAATTATAGCTAACAATATTAGTACAATAGACCATCCATCAGAAGGTTTAAGATATGACTCTTCGATATCTACACAATCATTACTACCATTAAGAGGGTCATTACCCCACATGTATTGAGGACACATTTGACATTCTGTTGAAGAGGTAGTGTTAGTGTAGTTTTGTCCAAGACAAGGATCACAGGTACCACAACAAGATGACACAACATTTCGTTTAATATAACCAGTGTTACAGCTTCGACACTGTGATTTCAATTGATAAACAATATCACCTGATACATTTAGACCAAATTGCTTTGTAATATTGGGATTTAATTTAAGTTGATGTTGTGGTAAGTTGCCATCCCAATACCCAACATTTACAATCTCAAATGATTTGCTACAATTCTGACATGAAGATAGTACCTGATAATTGTAGATATTGTATTTAGGTTTTATGTTGCCATGTTCATCAAAATTTACTTCATTGCCAGTTGGACTGGTAAAGTTGACATATTTTATATACTCTAAAAGATTTGAGCCATTTAACTTTTGATTTTGTCCAAGACATGTTTGATTCTCAGGATACCACACTAATGGTTGATTACAGTTATCATTTAAGAAGTTATTTATTGCATGAGCTACACTATAAACAGCATCAATAGCAGAAGCATCAAATGAATCTGGTTTATAATTAGAATCATTTACAATGCTTGTATTGCTACAGTTAACACCAATAATGCAGTCATAATATTGTTCATAAAATTCACTAAACCATGGATTACGTACATTAGTTGCTGGAGTTAGTTGTGAAAAGTAGTTAACAAAAGAAGTGACTATCTTAGAATAAGGTGCTGTGCCCCATTTTCCTATTGTAACATCCTTGTATTTGGTATCAAGTTCTTGAGACCAAGTATCACTGGCAATCCACAGGAATCGTCTTTTAGAAGTTCCAGATGAGTACAGTGTTTGCACTTCTGTCAATAGCAATTTAACATGACTATGTGAAGCAAACAATACAACGACATTAGCAGTGGAATTCAATAGACCATTAGCCAGGAGGGTGTAGTTAGAGGTATCCTCTATACCAATATTAAAGTCAATGCACACACCTTTAGCTTTTGCTATATTATGAAACTCATTAATACCAGGTTGACCGTATAAATTATTTGAATGTATAGTTGAGACATAGTCCCAACCAAAAGATAATATTAAGTCAATCATTGCTTGAGCCTGGTGGTTATCTGGTGGTACAGTACGATAAAAGTAAGGGTAGAGGTCACGATTATTCAAAAGAGGAGATGTTGATACAAAACTGATTTGAGGCATCTTGAATAAGCGAAAGAAACTAGCAACTGGAATAGATACAGAGCTATATGCTGCACCAATAACAGCAATAACTGGTGGCTTAGTTGAAACATTGTTTAACTGGGATTCTTCACAACTTTCAAGCTGTAAACGACCACTTGAAAGCAAAAAATCAATGCTTTCATCAAGAGCTATATTCTCACTTATACAAGTATCTCTGATATCATAACCAAGTGTTATATTAGGTAGTAGATGAGGGTCATTGTTGACGAGATCTATAGCAAAGAAAACGGCCTCCAAATGTTCCAAAGCCTTGTCTAAAAATATCTCGCCACATTTTCCACCACCTGATGTAGGATCATTTGAATGTACTCTTAATAACCCACCTAAAATGATGTCTTTATCTTCAAGATCTTGTATTCCACTTATTCTAGTACCTCCATCAGCTCTGAGAATAGATTCAGGAGGAGTACCATAATGATACTGAGCTATACAATTGGTAAGTAAAAGGAAGTGGAAAAATATAAGAGAGACAAGCGTCGTCTTCATTGCAATGGACGATTTTGCAGCTCTCACAGGAAATGAAGCCGTTAAAAAGAAGGAAAAGTGTTTAATTACGATTATAGTTTAATATACATTGCAGGATAATATATATATGTATATATATATATATATATATATATATATATATATATATGCTAGTATACATGCAAAGTCCTCCCCTTAATTATTTTTTGAGCAGTCTTTTATAGACCAAATCAATTGAACGAGAAAAGAGCAAAGCTTGTAATGCAAGAGGTTAATAATAATATGTATCTCCATTATGAAAACTGATTTTACAGTTAAATTTAATCACCAGGGAACATGAACAATTGTAAACATTTTTAAATAATGGTTTTAAAAAATAGACAATTATAATAGCTATCTTGGCAGTTCAGAAGTTGTTAATGTTTTCTTTTCAAATGGCAAAGATGCTCCTTTACTTGTTGTACTTGTAGTGTTCACATTTCGACTTGGTCACTTGGTCACTTTATCATTATAAAGACTCATAGACCAAACAGACATACTAGAACACCCAAAGCACTTAATTGAAAAGATAGTGATATCACAGCTGATTGGTATTCAGCTTTAGTAGCTATAATTATAAGATTGAGGTGTGGTACATTGGACAGAAAGTACTAGAAAATTGTTGGTATCCTGTGAATTATTAACTTGATTTTTGGTCATATCAGGATGAACTACATTTAGAGATATTAGTTCGAAAAACTAATACAAATGTTAAACAAAATCTGGTACATGGGTGATATATATTTTGGTCTTGTGGATATCTTTTTATTTAAGAATATTCGAGTGATTCGAACTAACTTGATGAATAAAGCTGTTATAATCAATAAGAATCAAAACCATGCTCCTATCCTTTGAAGAATACAGACAACCATAGAGGGTTCTTAAGAAGTACAGAAGTTTGCTACCGTCCACAATAGTTTGGTGGCTACCAGTACCGTGTTTGCCGAGTTAAAGCAGTTCAAAGCCATTTCCGCTTTAATGGACACACACACACACACTGACAGACTACAGTACCATCGCTATGCGCCCACGCACAGCGAGGTTAATTAGCAGTGGAATTCTGATAATATATATTGTTTTGATTACTGAATTTACAGTTTATAAAGCTGAGGTTAATAGCGACACACCTCTTCCACCGAACAAGGTCACCTACAGTGATGACATCACTCCAGTATAGTAACAAAGACAGAACTATCTTATTATAAATTCAATAGGAACAACCTTAATATATATATATTTTAACCCAGCATCCATTAAAGTTGTTCGTCTAACAAATGAAATGTCAAATAGCATGTTCATAGTTCTGACAATTGCAGGACAGTTTGGCTTACAAGAATGTACATTTTCTAAAGACTTATTTAGTGAACAAAACAGTACACCAAATACAAAATAGATTTATTAACATCATATGACAATGTAATACATAAACACACAATAATGCAGTCACTGCACTTTATAACATGATAGAATGTACAGTTATCATATTCATTATACTATTAGACAATACGCTTATGACAGTTATATGACTAAGCATATATCACACAAAGGGGGGAATTATAACAGCTATGATAAGTGTACACTTCCTAACTTGAATTTTAAAGATAATCTAATTCTTGTGTATAAGACAATCTTGTAGTTATGGGAAAAAAACACAATATTCATTTAAGACTTAGCTTCATCAATGTCTGTAGTTATGGTAGACAACCTCTGCACATTGGAAGATGGTGGTAGCTCTACTATACTAACTTTGGTCGCTCTTTGGTCTTTAGAAGCAGTGGGATTGGTGGTTGTAGCTGACACGTTTTGACTTGGCCACACTATCATTATAAAGACTCGTGGACCAAACAGACATACTAGAACAGCCAAAGCACTTAATTGAATGGCCAATGATATCACAGCTGATTGAAATCTAGCTTCAGTAGCTACATAAGTTAGTATGAATGCTATCCATGTTAGACCAAGTGCAAATGTAGAAAACGCCACATACCTAGACTCATTAAAGTTTTGAGGAAATCGTATCGTCAAGACAGCTAGTCCATTACTTACAATCATGAGAGAAGATAGGTACAACATTTGTATAGTCAGTGATGCAGCATGAGGTGTGGTACATTGACGAGCAAGTATGGGAAAGTCATTAGTGTTCTGTGTATCATTCACTTGATTCTTGGTCACACCAGGATGGACAACAATTAGAGATATTAATACAAAAACCATTTGAATTCCTACCAATAGAAGTGTAAACAAAATCTGATGTATTGGTGAGATAAACTTGGGTCTTGAAGAAATGCTTTTCTGCAGAAATATTCGAGTAATTCGAACCAGTTTAATGAACACAGCACAGACAATTAATGAAAAGCAAAACCATGCTCCTATCCTTTGAAGAGTACAGACAGCTACAGAAGGTTTTGGAATAAATACAACTGTTATTAGAAAACAAAGAGTTATTCCAGTTAGTAGTAAAACCATTTGTTCTCGTCCTGATGACTTTACAATTGGTGTGTTCCAGAAATATATGAAGACTCCACTCACAAATACTACAGCTAATAATCCAATAATAGCTAACAATATTAGTACAATAGACCATCCATCAGAAGGTTTAAGATATGACTCTTCAATATCTACACAACCATTACTACCACTAAGAGGGCTGTTACCCCACATGTTTTGAGGACATGTTTGACATTCTGTTGAAGAGGTAATGTTGGTGTAGTTTTGTCCAAGACAAGGATCACAGGTACCACAACAAGACGACACCACATCACGTTTGATAAATCCAAGACTACAAGCCTGACATTGAGAGTTGAGTTGATCTATAATATCACCTGATTTGTTCACACCAAACTGTTTGGTAACATTAGGATTAAGCTTGAGACGATTTGTTGACGCAGCAGTTGCATCCCAATATCCAACATTAACTAACCTGTATGTATTGCTACATGTTTGGCAAGCTCTCTCTACCTGATAGTTCCAAATCCTATACTTTGCTTCAACATTACCCTTTTTATCAAACTTTACATTGTTGCCAGTTGGACTGGTAAAAGAGACATTTTTTATATACTCTAGCAATTTTTTACCACTCAGCTCTTCAGTTTGTCCTAGACAAGTCTGATTGTCTGAGAACCATATAAGTGGCTTATTACAGTTATCATTGAAGAAGTCATTAAGTGCATGAGCTACACTGTAAACAGCATCAATAACAAGTGGGACAACTGAAAATTGTTTATACTCACTGTGATCTGTCAAGCTAACATTACTACAATTGATGGAACATTTGTAAACTTGTTTGTAGAAGTCTTTAAACCAAGGATTACGCAAGTTAGTGTTTGGAAGTAGTTTAGAAAAGTAGTCATCGAAAGGATGGATGGTTTCTGATAAAGGAATAAATCCAAATCTACCAGCTGTAATTTCATTGTATTGTGGGTCTTTAATTTCAGCCCAAGCATCACTTGCAAGCCATAAAAAATGTCTTGTCTTGTTTAATTCTATTTGAAGATTTCGAAGCGCAGTTAGTATACTTTCTGCGTGATGTGCAGATGCAAAAAGTACTACAATATCAGCGGTTGAGTTCATTAACTTGCTCGCTAATGCCCGGTAATTGGACGATTCGAACTCATCCGTAATAGCTTCGTTAAGATCAATACAAATGTTTTTATCTTTAGCAAGTTTATGAAATTGTTCAATACCAGGTTGACCATAGAGATTATTTGAATTAATTGTGGAAACATGGTCCCATCCAAAGTATAAAATTAAATCAACCATAGCACCTGCTTGGTTATCATCTGGAGGAAAAGTACGATAAAAATAGGTGTAGCGTTCTCTATTATTTAACACAGTTGAGGACGAACCATAGCTTATTTGTGGCATCTCAAAAAGACGTAGAAAACCAGCGACAGGGATAGATATAAAACTTTCAAACCCTCCTATAACAGCTGATACTGGCGCTGAAGTGGAAATGTTACCAACTATTAAACTGTGACAGCTCTCCAGCTCTAGTTGGCCATTTGAAAACACGAAATCAATAGTTTCATCTAGAGCTATATTTTCACGTTTACAAGTATCTCTTATGTCAAAACCAAGTGTTATATTAGGCAGTAAGTCTGGGTCACTATTAATGACATCTATTGCATACAACATAGCTTCTAACATTTGTATACCATGATCCCATATAACTTGACCACAAACGCCATCATTGGATGCATTGACGCCATCATAATGTACAGTGAATAGGCCTCCTAAAATAATATCTTTACCTTCACGATCTTGCATTCCACTTATTCGGCCATCCTTGATAACAGGTGTAGCAGCAACACCATAGTGATACTGAACATCACGAGCAAAGGTGACTGATACCACTTGAAAGAGGACAACAAGAAAGACACAGATCAAAGCCATGATTGTTCTTTCTCTCATATAGCCAGACTGACTGTTTATATAACAGCAGGCAGCTTCAAAATTGTATTAGTAAGCTATCAAAACATATTTAACTTTGAAGTTGGTAGCATCTGAAGAGGAGGAGCTGGAGGAGGAGAGTTTAATTATCCGTAATTTAAAAAATGGCGTTTTTGTTAAGGAATACATCTCTGGTACTCTATATGTCGTCTTTATTTGGAGTATATGTTCTCTCTAACAACCTTAATTTTCGTTAATTATACTTAACATGTTTCATTATCTTCTATTAGTCATTTGTTGAATATATATTATTAACTTTTTCAATTTGTTAATAGAATTTTTTCATTCAGTGTTGTTGAGTGAATAATAAGCATTATATACTTATTTAGGGGAGGACACTTTATATTTGTACAGGATTCTCCCCCAGGGGACACTTTGTACTAAGAGGGGACAATTTACACTAGTGCCAGCAGTCCTACATGGACATATTACACTAGTGTAGAATAGTGTATTATGTCCCAGAGGACAAATTTAGGAGGGGGGGAGAAGAACAACCATCTTATAACCTCAGTTTCCACTACCAGCCTCTCCATAAATGGCAGGTCGTAATGTTATTTTTTTCAATGTTTTTCCCAATGTTTTCAATACTTCTAATCCCATTTCAAACCACTACCTCAACAGTCACTACTGACATACTTAGCAACAAAAGCTCAAAATTATTATCTCCTCCATTACATCCTATAATTAAATAAAGTGAGACAATACCTTTGGTAGTCACTATTCAATTTATGATAGAACACCATCACATATCATAAATGATAAGTTGTTTGTTGAGCTACATAAACCACACAATTAAAATTTAAAACAAGGTATGTTTTTGAATACACAATTAATCTATTTTAATATGCATATAACCTATACATGTATATGTAGATATAATATTGGTTAAATCAACCAATCAATGTTTCAGTAATATATACTGTGTATGAAATATATACTTCATATTGAAATTGTTAGTATAATGTTGCAAACATTATACTAACATCATATACAAGTATGTATTGGGTGTTTGTGTATGTTACTAAAATAGATTGGTTGTTTAACCAATTTATGCACACTTTGATTACATAAATCCCTTCAAATTCATTGAAAAGTGTTGATAACATATATTACTATGATAAGTATCCATTAAATTCATTTGTTTAACTAATGAGATATTAAAGAGAATTTTAATAACTCTGACAATTACATATTTTGTCTAACTAGTGAGATGTTAAAGAGCATGTTATGACAATTACATGACATTGTCAAATGTCAATGATCATAGTTGAGTGATGATTACTACTTCTCAGTGTCAACTAAGATAATATACCTTTTAAAATACATTATTTTGCTGAACAAAACTGTATATAAAATAAAAAATGAAGATATTAAAAGCATATAACGAACAATGTAGTACATAAAACACACAAATAATGTAGTCACTGCACTTTATAACAATTAAAGGAATGTACAGATGTCAAAACTATTATCCTATTAGACTATACAGTTATAATCACTATGAGTAAAAACATAGAGTGGGAACAGTTTTGATAAGAGTACACTCACTAAATAAAGGTTAAAGGTAATATCATTATTGTGTATTAGGTCACACTATATGCATAACAATGATTAACAATAATAAGTAATTATATGCAAAACACACAGTTTCATCAATGTCAGTAGATAAAGCAATGCTCACAGAAAGAGGGTGGTAGTTTTTTTGTACTACCATTCAGTAGTGATTGGCCTTTAGAAGTATTAGTGGCAAAGGCTGTCATCAGATTTTGAATTGGCCACGCTATCATCATAAAGACTCGTGAACCAAGTAGAACTGCCGAAGCATTTCATTGAATGGCTAATAATATCACAGCTGATTGGTATTTAGCTTCAGTAGGTACATACGTTAGGATGAACACTATCAATGTTAGACCAAGTGCAAATGTAGAAAATGCTACATACCTAGACTCATTAATCAGAAATGAATTATATGTAAATATAATATTGGTTAAAACAAGTAATCAATGTTTCAGTGATATATACTGTGTATGAAATTTATATTTCATAATATGTTGCAAACATTATACTAACAGCTGTATATATCAAAGCTACAAATACAAACAATATTAACATACATATATTAGCTTCAAGTTTATAAATTTTTTTAATGTTTTGTCGTAATCATTGGAAACAGTATCACTTGTAATTCAGAGGAACCATCTTTCAAACTACTGTAATAGTAAAACATTTACACTTCTGTCAATAGCATTCAAGATGATTGGATGAAAGAAACAATATGACAATATTACCAGATGAATTTATTAATTGATCAGAAAGGAACGTGTAATTATATTTTATAAAATTTATTAATACCAGGTTGATCATACGCATGTATGTATTGTGTATTTGTGTATGTTGTTTTAACCAATTTATGATCACTTACAATCTTAAATGTACATTGCATACATGCCTACAAATACATTGAGAAGTGCTGATGATGTATATAGTTTTTATTACTTATTACTCTGGAATTTACAGTTTATAAAGCTTAGGTTAATACTGACACACCTCTTCTACTAAACAAAGTCACCTACAGTGATGACATCACTCTAATATAGTAACATAGACATAGAGCTGTCTTATTATAAATTCAATAGTAACAACCTTCACATATATATTATAGCCTAGCATCCATTAAATGCATTCTTTAACTAATCAGATGTTAAATAGCATGTTCATAGTTCTGAGAATTACATGACATTGTCAAATATTGATTATAGTTCTAAAAATTACATGATATTGTCAAATATTGATTATCATGTAGTTATGTGATGATTACTACTTCTCAGTGTCAATTTGGCTTACAAAAATGTACATTTTCTAAAGATTTTTAGTGAACAAAACAGTACACCAAATACAAAATAGATTTATTAACATCATATGACAATGTAATACATAAACACACAATGGTGCAGTCACTGCACTTTATAACATGATAGAATGTACAGTTATCATATTTATTATACTATTAGACAATACACTTATGACAGTTATATGACTAAGCATATATCACAAAAGAGGGGAGTTATAACAGCTATGATAAGAGTACACTCCCTAACTTGAATTTTAAAGATAATCTAATTCTTGTAGACAATCTTGTAGTTATAGACAAAACACACGAAATTCATTTAAGACTTAGTTTCATCAATGTCTGTAGATATGATAGACAACCTCTGCACATTGGAATAACGTGGTAGCTCTACTATACTAACTCTGGTTGCTCTTTGGTCTTTAGAAGCAGTGGGATTGGTGGTTGTAGCTGACACATTTTGACTTGGCCAAACTATCATTATAAAGACTCGTGGACCAAACAGACACACTAGAACAGCCAAAGCACTTAATTGAATGGCCAATGATATCACAGCTGATTGAAATCTAGCTTCAGTAGCTACATAAGTTAGTATGAATGCTATCCATGTTAGACCAAGTGCAAATGTAGAAAACGCCACATACCTAGACTCATTAAAGTTTTGAGGAAATCGAATTGTCAAGATGGCTAGTCCATTACTCACAATCAGTAGAACAGTTAAGTACAGCATTTGAATAACCAATAATGCAGTATGAGGTGTGGTACATTGGACAGAAAGTACTGGAAAATTGTTAGTATCCTGGGTATCATTCACTTGACTTTTAGTCATATCAGGATGAACAACATTTAGAGATATTAGTTCGAAAACCATTTGAACTCCTACTAATAGAAATGTAAAAATAATCTGGTACATGGGTGATATACATTTTGGTCTTGTGGATATCTTTTTATGTAAGAATATTCGAGTGATTCGAACTAACTTGATGAATAAAGCTGATATGATCAATGAGAAACAAAACCACGCTCCTATCCTTTGAAGTGTGCAGACTGCCACAGAGGGTTTAAAAATAAATACAACTGTTATTAGAAAAGAAAGAGTTATTCCACATAAAAGTAGAACCATTTGTTCTCGTCCTGATGACTTTACAATTGGTGTGTTCCAGAAATATATGAAGACTCCACTCACAAATACTACAGCTAATAATCCAATTATAGCTAACAATATAAGTACAATTGACCATCCATCAGAAGGTTTAAGATATGACTCTTCAATATCTACACAACCATCACTACCATTAAGAGGGTCATTACCCCACATGTATTGAGGACATATTTGACATTCTGTTGAAGAGGTAGTATTAGTGTAGTTTTGTCCAAGACAAGGGTCACAGGTACCACAACAAGATGACACTACTATTCGTTTAATATAACCAGGATTACAGCTCTGACACTGTGAATTTAATTGGTATAGAACATCACCTGATTCATCAAGACCAAATTGTTTTGTAATATCATGTTTAAATTTAAGACGATTTTGTGGTGCATTTCCATCCCAATAACCAACATTTACAATATCAAACGATTTGTTACAACTTTGACATGAAGATATTACTTGATAATTGAAGATATTGTATTTTGCTTTTACATTGCCATGTTTATCAAAACTTACTTTATTACCAGTTGGACTAGTAAAGTTGACATTTTTTATATACTCCAAAAGATTTAAGCCATTTAAATTTTCTTTTTGTCCAAGACATGTTTGATTTTCACGATACCACACTAATGGTTGATTACAGTTATCATTTAAGAAATTTTTTATTGCATGAGCTACACTATAAACAGCATCGACAGCATGAACGTCAAAAGAGTCTTGTTGGTAATTATAACTAGAATCGTTTACAAAGCTTATGTTGCTACAGTTAACACTAATAATGCAGTCATGATAGCGTTCATAAAACTCACTAAACCATGGATTACGTGCATTAGTTGCTGGAGTTAATTGCGAGTAGTACGTATCAAAAGAAGGCATTGTCTCAGAAAAAGGCGCTGTACCCCATTTTCCTATTGTAATATCCTGAAATTTTGCAGCAAACGTCTGAGACCAACTATCACTGGCAATCCACAGGAACCGCCTTTTTGAACGACCAGAACGGTACAACGTTTGTACTTCTGTCAACAGCTTATCAACATGATCAGGTGAACCAAAGAATACGACAACATTAGCAGAGGAATTCATTAGGTTTTTAGCCATGAGGACATAGTTAGTGCTATCATCAATACCTTTATTAAAATCAATGCACACACCATTAGCATCTGCTAAATCATGAAATTCATTAATACCAGGTTGGCCATACAAATTCTTTGAATATATAGTTGAGACATGGTCCCAACCAAAATATAGTATTAAGTCAATCATAGCTTGAGCTTGTTCACTATCTGGAGGTACAGTGCGATGAAAGTAAGTGTAGAGGTCACGATTATTCAAAAGAGGAGATGTTGATGCAAAACTGACTTGAGGGACCTTGAACAAGCGAAAGAAACTAGCAACTGGAATAGATACAGAGCTATATACTGCACCAATAACAGCCACAACAGGAGGCTCTGTTGTTACATTATTTGACTGCGGTTCTTCGCAACTTTCAAGTTCTAAACGACCACTTGAAAGCACAAGGTCAACACTTTCATCAAGAGCTATATTTTCACTTATACAAGTATCTCTGATATCATAACCAAGTGTTATATTAGGTAAAACATGAGGGTCATTGTTGACGAGATCTATTCCAAAGAAAACGGCCTCCAAATGTTCCAAAGTCTTATCTAAGAAAATCTCGCCACATTTTCCACTACCATCACCTGTATGTACTCTTAGTAACCCACCTAAAATGATGTCTTTGTCTTCATAATCTTGTATACCACTTATTCTAGTACCTCCATCAGCTCTGAGAATAGATTCAGGAGGAGTACCATAATGATACTGAGTTACACACTCAGTAAATGCAAGGAACTGTGAGAACAAGACGAAAGAGAAAATAGTCCACTTCATGGATATCTGTCTATCTGGCATCGATATGACCTGTTGCGAGATATGCATCAAAATATATATAACTTGCATCGCAGCAATTCTCGTAGTTAATTAATATTAGTTAATATTAATTAATAAACTTCCAGCGGATGATAAAACGTGGCAATGGAATTAAACTACCAGCCATTGTTTTACTTTTCAGGCTGATTACAACGACCATATGTATAATGTGTACCAGCTAGTAGGATAATAAAAAAAAACTTACACAAGATAATTTACATTGTAAACACTTCAAAACTTAAAAAGAGAGGATATACTCTATATTTTATTAAAACCTATACTAGTTACTTTGTGTCATGATTTATTATCGGTTCCACGATTTGCCATGAGACTTATGACCTATGTACTTGTATTATTATCATTTAACATATTCTAGTACACAATCAGATATTCACACATCAAGTAGCATAATTCATTATTTGACATTTTATACATTGCAAATATAGATTGGTTAATTTTACCAATCCATTGTCAATTATATTCCATATAATACAAGATAATATGATTTAAGAGTAAGCATCACACTTTCTAATTACTAAATAACATGCTAACTGACAGTTGAGGAGTTAATTGTTAGAGATGTGACAATTCTGATAACATATTCTAATTAACTAAATTGAGACTATACCTCTGGTAGTCACTATTGAATTTATGATAGAACACCACTCACATATCATAAATGATAAGTTATTTTTTTGAGCTACATAAACCACACAATTACAAATCAAAACAGTGTATGTTTTCATTATACAACCAACCTTTTTAATATGTACCTGTACATGTATATATAAACATAATAATAGTTAAATCAAACAATTAATGTTTCAATTATATATACTGTGTATGAAATCTATACTATGCATAATCTATACTTTATAATATGCTGCAAAAAAGTTCCTCAATACCTCTATTAAAATCAATGCACAAACCATTTACTTATGCTAGAAAGTGAAATTCATTAATACCAGGTTGATCAGGTAGATGTATGTATTTTGTGTTTATGTTTGTTATAATAACATAATAATATTGGTAACATAATATATTGTTATGATTACTGAAATTAACAGTTGATAAAGTTGTAGTTTCTGTTGACACACCTCTTCTACTAAACAAAGTGAACTATAATGATGACATTACCCTAATATGGTAACATAGACATAGGATTGTTCTGTTATAAATTCCATAGTAACAACCTTCACATTTATAGTAAAGTATTATTAAATTCATTTGTCTAACTAATGATATGTTAAAAAGAATGTTAACAGTTTTGGCAATTAAAGATTTATCAAACTAATAAGACGTTAAAAGAATGTTCATAGTTCTAACAATTACATGATATTGTCAAATGTCAATCATCATATAGTTATGTGTTGTTTACTACTTCTCAGTGTTAGCTTGGCTTACAAGATTGTACTTTTTAAAATACTTACTTTGGCTAACAAAACAGTATATCAAATACAAAATAGATTTATTGAAAGCAAATGACAAACAATCTTGTACATACAGCACACATATAATGCAGTCACTACATTTTTTAACTTTTGATGTACTGTTATCAAAGCTATTATCCTATTAGACTGTGCATTCATAACAGCTATGAGTTAACATGTTAAAGTGGGAACAGCTTTGATAACAGTACATACCCAAACAAATAGATTAAAGGTAATTTAATTCTTGTGTACTAGGACATATGTTATAATCACAACAATGTAGTAGTTATAGACAAAACACACAAAATTCATTTAACTCTTAGTTTCATCAATATCAGTAGATACAATAGACACGTTCTGCTCATTGGAAGTAGGAGGTAGTTCTACTATACTAACACTTGTTACTCTTTGGCGTTTAGAATTGCTGGGATTTGTGGTTGTAGCTGAGACATTTTGACTTGGCCACACTATCATTATAAAGACTCGTGGACTAAACAGACATACTAGAACAGCCAAAGCACTTAATTGAATAGCTAATGATATCACAACTAAAATACTAAAATAGATTGGTTGTTTAACCAATTTATGAACACTTTGATTACATAAATCCCTTCAAATTCATTGAAAAGTGTTGATAACATATATTACTATGATAAGTATCCATTAAATTCATTTGTTTAACTAATGAGATATTAAAGAGAATTTTAATAAATCTGACAATTACATATTTTGTCTAACTAGTGAGATGTTAAAGAGCATGTTATGACAATTACATGATATTCTCAAATATATTATCATAGTTGAGTGATGTTTACTACTTCTCAGTGTCAACTAAGATAATATACTTTTTAAAATACATTATTTTGCTGAACAAAACTGTATATAAAATAAAAAATGGAGACATTGAAAGCATATAACAAACAATGTAGTACATAAAACACACAAATAATGTAGTCACTGCACTTTATAACAATTAAAGGAATGTACAGATGTCAAAACTATTATCCTATTAGACTATACAGTTATAATCGCTATGAGTAAAAACATAAAGTGGGAACAGTTTTGATAAGAGTACACTCACTAAATAAAGGTTAAAGGTAATATCATTATTGTGTATTAGGTCACACTATATGGATAACAATAATTAATAATAATAAGTAATTATATGCAAAACACACAGTTTCATCAATGTCAATAGATAAAGCAAACGATTTTTGCTCATAGAAAGAGGGTGGTACATGTAGTTTTTGTAATACCATTCGATAGTGGTTGGCCTTTAGAAGCATTAGTAGTTGAGACTGTCATATCACATTTTGATTTGGCCACGCTATCATCATAAAGACTTATGGACCAACTAGAACAGCAAAAGCATTTCATTGAATGGCTAATTATATCACAGCTGATTGGTATTTAGCTTCAGTAGCTACACAAGTTAGGATGAACACTATCAATGTTAGACCAAGTGCAAATGTAGAAAATGCTACATACCTAGACTAGACTCATTAATCAGAAATGAATTATATGTAAATATAATATTGGTTAAATCAAGTAATCAATGTTTCAGTGATATACACTGTGTATGAAATATATATTTCATAATATGTTGGAAACATTATGCTAACAGCTGTGTATATCAAAGCTACAAATACAAACAATACTAACATACATATATTAGCGTAAAGTTTATAAATTTTGTTTTATGTTTTGTCGTAATCATTGGAAACTGTATCACTTGTTATTCATAGGAACCACCTTTCAAACTACTGTAAGAGTAAAACATTTGCATTTCTGTCAATAGCACTCAACATGATTAGATGAAGGAAATAATATGACAATATTACCAAACGAATTTATTGATTGATTAGCAAGGAACGTATATATATTTTATAAAGATTTCCTCAATACCTTTATTAAAATCAATGTATGCACTCTTTGCTAGAAAGTGAAATTCATTAATACCAGGTTGATCATATACATGTATATGTTGTGTGTTTGTGTATGTTATAATAGATTGGTTGTTTTTACCAATTTATGATCACTTACAATCTTACATGTACATTGCATACATGCCTACAAATACATTGTGAAGTGCTGATGATGTATATAGTTTTAATTACTTATTACTCTGGAATTTACAGTTTATAAAGCTTAGGTTAATACTGGCACACCTCTTCTACTAAACAAGGTCACCTACAGTGATGACATCACAGTAATATAGGCATAGAGCTATCTTATTATAAATACAGTAGTAACAACCTTCACATATATATTATAGCCTAGCATCCATTAAATGTATTTCTCTAACTAATCAGATGTTAAATAGCATGTTCATAGTTCTGACAATTACATGACATTGTCAAATATTGATTATCATGTAGTTATGTGATGATTACTACTTCTCAATGTCAATTTGGCTTACAAGAATGTACATTTTCTAAAGATTTATTTAGTGAACAAAACAGTACGTCAAATACAAAATAGATTTATTAAAATCATTTGACAATGTTATACATCAACACACAATAATGCAGTCACTGCACTTTATAAAATGAATTAGAATGTACAGTTATCATATTTATTATTCTATTAGACAATACACTCATGACACTTATATGACTAAGCATATATCACACAAAGAGGGGAATTATAACAGCTATGATAAGACTACAATCCCTAACTTGATCATCTAATTCTTGTGTATTAGACAATCTTGTAGTTATGGGCAAAACACACAAAATTCATTTAAGACTTAGTTTCATCAATGTCTGTAGATATGATAGACAACCTTAGCACATTGGAAGATGGTGGTCGCTCTACTATACTAACACTGGTCGCTCTTTGGTCTTTAGAAGCAGTGGGATTAGTGGTTGTAGCTGAGACATTTTGACTTGGCCACACTATCATTATAAAGACTCGTGGACCAAACAGACATACTAGAACAGCCAAAGCACTTAATTGAATGGCTAATGATATCACAGCTGATTGGTATTTAGCTTCAGTAGCTACATATGTTAGGATGAATGCTATCCATGTTAGACCAAGTGCAAATGTAGAAAATGCCACATACCTAGACTCATTAAAGTTTTGAGGAAACCGAATTGTCAAGATGGCTAGTCCATTACTCACAATCAGTAGAACAGTTAGGTACAGCATTTGAATAACCAATAATGCAGTATGAGGTGTGGTACATTGGACAGAAAGTACTGGAAAATTGTTAGTATCCTGGGTATCATTCACTTGACTTTTAGTCATATCAGGATGAACAACATTTAGAGATATTAGTTCGAAAACCATTTGAACTCCTACTAATAGAAATGTAAAAATAATCTGGTACATGGGTGATATACATTTTGGTCTTGTGGATATGTTTTTATTTAAGAATATTCGAGTGATTCGAACTAACTTGATGAATAAAGCTGATATGATCAATGAGAAACAAAACCATGCTCCTATCCTTTGAAGTGTGCAGACTGCCACAGAGGGTTTTAAAATGAATACAACTGTTATTAGAAAACAAAGAGTTATTCCACTTAGAAGTAAAACCATTTGTTCTCGTCCTGATGACTTTACAATTGGTGTGTTCCAGAAATATATGAAGACTCCACTCACAAATACTACAGCTAATAATCCAAATATAGATAACAATATTAGTACAATAGACCATCCATCAGAAGGTTTGAGATATGACTCTTCAATATCTACACAACCATTACTACCAATAAGAGGGTCATTACCCCACATGTATTGAGGACATATTTGACATTCTGTTGAAGAGGTAGTATTAGTGTAGTTTTGTCCAAGACAAGGGTCACAGGTACCACAACAAGATGACACGACTTTTCGTTTAATATAACCAGTGTTACAGCTCTGACACTGTGAATTTAATTGGTATAGAACATCACCTGATTCATCAAGACCAAATTGTTTTGTATTATCAGGTTTAAATTTAAGACGATTTTGTGGTGCATTTCCATCCCAATACCCAACATTTACAATATCAAACGATTTGTTACATTTTGGACATGAAGATATTACTTGATAATTGAAGATATTGTATTTTGCTTTTACATTGCCATGTTTATCAAAACTTACTTTATTACCAGTTGGACTAGTAAAGTTGACATTTTTTATATACTCCAAAAGAGTAAAGCCATTTAATTTTTGCTTTTGTCCAAGACATGTTTGATTCTCATGGTACCACACTAATGGTTGATTACAGTTATCATTTAAAAAGTTATTTATTGCATGAGCTACACTATAAACAGCATCAATAGCATGAACGTCAAAAGAGTCTTGTTGATAATTATAACTAGAATCGTTTACAAAGCTTATGTTGCTACAGTTAACACTAATAAGACAGTCATGATAGCGCTCATAAAACTCACTAAACCACGGATTACGCGCATTAGTTGCTGGAGTTAATTGCGAGTAGTACGTATCAAAAGAAGGCATTGTCTCAGAAAAAGGCGCTGTACCCCATTTTCCTATTGTAATATCCTGAAATTTTGCAGCAAACGTCTGAGACCAACTATCACTGGCAATCCACAGGAACCGCCTTTTTGAACGACCAGAACGGTACAACGCTTGTACTTCTGTCAACAGCTTATCAACATGATCAGGTGAACCAAAGAATACGACAACATTAGCAGAGGAATTCATTAGGTTTTTAGCCATGAGGACATAGTTAGTGCTATCATCAATACCTTTATTAAAATCAATGCACACACCATTAGCATCTGCTAAATCATGAAACTCATTAATACCAGGTTGACCGTACAAATTCTTTGAATATATAGTTGAGACATGGTCCCAACTAAAAGAGAGTATTAAGTCAATCATTGCTTGAGCTTGTTCACTATCTGGAGGTACAGTGCGATGAAAGTAAGTGTAGAGGTCACGATTATTCAAAAGAGGAGATGTTGATGCAAAACTGATTTGAGGCACCTTGAAAAGGCGAAAGAAACTAGCAACTGGAATAGATACAGAGCTATATACTGCACCAATAACAGCCACAACAGGAGGCTTTGTTGAAACATTATTTGACTGCGGTTCTTTGCAACTTTCAAGTTCCAAACGACCACTTGAAAGCACAAGGTCAACACTCTCATCAAGAGCTATATTCTCACTTATACAAGTATCTCTGATATCATAACCAAGTGTTATATTAGGTAAAACGTGAGGGTCATTGTTGACGAGATCTATTCCAAAGAAAACGGCCTCCAAGTGTTCCAAAGTCTTATCTAAAAAAATCTCACCACATTTTCCGCTACCATCACCTGTATGTACTCTTAGTAACCCACCTAAAATGATGTCTTTGTCTTCACGATCTTGTATACCACTTATTCTAGTACCTCCATCAGCTCTGAGAATAGATTCAGGAGGAGTACCATAATGATACTGAGTTACACACTCAGTAAATGCAAGTAACTGTGAGAACACGACGAAAAAGAAAATAGTCCACTTCATGGATATCAGTCTATCTGGCATCGATATGACCTGTTGCGAGATATGCATCAAAATATATATAACTTGCATCGCAGCAATCTCTTAGTTAATTAATATTAATTAATATTAATTAATAAACTTCCAGCGGATGATAAAACGTGGCAATGAAGTCTTTTTTATTAGTAAACATTTGTGTAGATCTTCTAACAATGTGGTCATTTTTTTCGCGGACATTATATTACCAGCCATTGTTTTACTATTCAGGCTGATTATAAAGACTATATGTATAATGTGTACCAGCTAGTAGGATAATAAAAAAACTTACACAAGATAATTTACATTGTAAACACTTCTTAAAAGCATAAAAAGAGAGGATATACTCTATACTTTATCAAAACCTATACTAGTTACTTTGTGTCATGATTTATTATTGGTTCCACGATTTGCCATGAGACTTATGACCAATGTACTTGTATTATTATCATTTAACATATTCTAGTACACAATCAGATATTCACACATCAAGTAGCATAATTCATTATTTGACATTTTATACATTGCAAATATAGATTGGTTAATTTTACCAATCCATTGTCAATTATATTCCATATAATACAAGATAATATGATTTAAGAGTAAACATCACACTTTCTAATTACTAAATAACATGCTAACTGACAGTTGAGGAGTTAATTGTTAGAGATGTGACAATTCTGATAACATATTCTAATTAACTAAATTGAGACTATGCCTTTGGTAGTCACTATTGAATTTATGATAGAACACCACTCACATATCATAAATAATAACTTTTTTTTTTGAGCTACATAAACCACACAATTACAGTGTATGTTTTTATTACACAACCAACCATTTTAATATGTACCTGTACATGTATATGTAAACATAATATTAGTTAAATCAAATAATTAATATTTCAGTTATATATACTGTGTATGAAATCTATACTTCATAATATGTTGCAAAAGGTTCCTCAATACCTCTATTAAAATCAATGCACAAACCATTTACTTATGCTAGAAAGTGAACTTCATTAATATCACGTAGATGTATGTATTTTGTGCTTATGTATGTTATAATAACATAATAATATTGATAACATAATATATTGTTATGATTACCGAAATTAACAGTTAATAAAGGTGTAGTTTCTGTTGACACACCTCTTCTACTAAACACAATGACCTATAATAAGAACATTACCCTAATATGGTAACATAGGTATAGCATTGTTCTGTTATTAATTCCATTGCAACAACTTTCACATATATAGTTAAGTATTATTAAATTCATTTGTCTAACTAATGAGACGTTAAAAGAATGCTCATAGTTCTGACAATTACATGATATTGTCAAATGTCAATCATCATATAGTTATGTGATGTTTACTACTTCTCAGTGTTAGCTTGGCTTACAAGATTATACTTTTAAAAATACTTACTTTGGCTAAAAAAACAGTATATCAAATACAAAATAGATTTATTGAAAGCTAATGACAAGCAATATTGTACATACAGGACACATATAATGCAGTCACTACATTTTAGAACATTTGATGTACTGTTATCAAAGCTATTATCCTATTAGACTATGCATTCATAACAGCTATGAGTTAACATGTTAAAATGGGAACAGCCTTAATAAGAGAACACATCTAAACATAATCGTTAAAGGTGGTTTAATTCTTGTGTACTAGGACACATGTTATAATCACAACAATTGTAGTAGTTATAGACAAAACACACAAAATTCATTTAACTCTTAGTTTCATCAATATCAGTAGATACAATAGACACATTCTGCTCATTGGAAGAAGGAGGTAGTTCTACTATACTAACACTTGTCACTCTTTGGCGTTTAGAAGTGCTGGGATTTGTGGTTGTAGCTGACACATTTTGACTTGGCCACACTATCATTATAAAGACTCGTGGACCAAACAGACATACTAGAACAGCCAAAGCACTTAATTGAATAGCTACTGATATAACAGCTGATTGGTATTTAGCTTCAGTAGCTGCATAAGTTAGTATGAACGCTATCATGTTAGACCAAGTGCAAATGTAGAAAATGCTACATACCTAGACTCATTAAAGTTCTGAGGAAATCAAATTGTCAAAATAGCTAGTCCATTACTCACAATCAGTAGAGCAGATAAGTACAGCATTTGAATAGCCAATAATGCAGCATGAGGTGTGGTACATTGGATGGAAAGTACTGGAAAATTGTTAGTATCCTGGGTATCATTCACTTGACTTTTGGTCATATCAGGATGGACAACATTTAGAGATATTAGTATGAAAACCATTTGAGCTCCTACCAATAGAATTGTAAACAAAATCTGATACATGGGTGAGATATATTTTGGTCTTGTGGATGTCTGGGACGAGACTACTCTGAGAATAGATTCAGGAGGAGTGCCATAATGATACTGAGTTACACACTCAGTAAATGCAAGAAACTGTGACAATACGACAAAAGAGAAAATAGTCCACTTCATGGATATCAGTCTATCTGACATCAATATGACCTGTTGCGAGATATGCATCAAAATATATAAATGAAGTCTTGTATTAATTAATCATTGTGTAGATCTTCTCACAATGTGGTCAAAATTTTTTCCAGAACATTAAAGTACCAGCCATTGTTTTGCTTTTCTGGCTAATTATAAAGACACTATGTATAATGTGTACCAGCTATTTACATTGTAAACACTTCTCAAAAACTTAAAAAGAGAGGAAATACTCTATACTTTATCAAAACTTGTACTAGTTTCTTTGTGTCATGATTTATTATCAGGTTCCTTGAGTTGCATTGAGATTTATGACCTATGTACTTGTATTATTATCATTTAATGTATTCTATTACACAATCAGATATTCAGACATCAAGTAACATAATTCATTATTTTATACATTGCAAATATGGATTGTTTAATTTAACCAATCCATTATCAATTATATTGCATATAATATAAGATAATGAAAAAAGTAAACACCACTTTGTTTTATTATTAAATAACATACTAACTGACAGTTAAGGAGTAAATTGTTAGAGATGTGACAATTCAGATAACATATTCTAATTAAATAAATTGGGACCATACCTTTTGTAGTCACTATTGAATTTATGATGGAACACCACCACTCACATAACATAAAATGATAAGTTACTTGTTGGGCTATATAAACTACACAATTACAAAACAAAATAGTGTATGTTTTTATTACACAACCAACTATTTTAATATGTATGTACCTGTACATGTATATGTAAACATAATATTGGTTAAATCAACCAATCAATGTTTCAGTGATATATATGTCAATCTGCTCAAACCAACTGGAACATTAGCTAAAGTATTGGACAAACAAGCATCTCATATCAAGTTACCTGTTTTATCTAATCCTTCTTCCTCTGGTAAGGTAATCACAAGTAAAGAAAATTGAAAAAGATTAAAAGAAAGGGAAGAGAAAATAATAGCTGAAATCAAAAGAAAAGAACTAAACAAAATGGAAAGGAAAGATAACGAGATGAGAAGAAGGAAGAAAAAAACAGCACCAATGGAAGATTGAGGCACAACTGAAACAGATTCAAGAACAGCAACAAAAGATTAACAAACAGAAAGAAAAGAGAATGAACAGAAACTACTACTACAAGGTTAATCATTAAGGTGGGTGTGACTTATGTATATTAATAATCAACTATATATGCACTGTTACCTCTTTCAATAACATCACTAGTAAGTTGAGTATGTGTAGTGTAGATCTACCTTCTCTAGTTACTCCAGTAGGAACAACATCTATTGAACTATATAATCTTATTAAACCTTACGTTTTGACAAATTGTGTTGGCATGACAAATTGACATCAAATTATTTAGAGAAGTTGTATGAGTATCTGATATTATAGACACTATTTCTATAACTGCACTCATCATGATTTACAAAGATAAAAGATTAATGTACCACTAATGTACCATAAGTTAGGTAGTATTTATGATAGAATATTCCCACTAGAATAACTGGACAAAGTAAGAGATCTACATGCACTCAACTTACTAGCAATGTTAATGAGAGAGGTGATATATAGTTGTAGATGATAATGAATATAATTATATAGATGTTGTTCCTACTGGTATGAATGGATGAGGTACTAGACCTACACATACTCAACGTACTAAAGAGAGAATTAATAGTTGTTTTATGTCAACTATAGTATATAATATATTTATTGATACAAATGTTGCTACTATAGCTACTGGAGTAACTATATGATATAGTCCTACTGGACAAGATTATACAACTATAATATGCACTCAACTTACTAAAGAAATAGGTAATAGCACTTTTCTAGTTAACTAGAGTATTATGTATTTATTGATACAGATGTTGTTTCTACTGGAGTAACTGGATGAGTTACTAGATCTACACACACTCAACTTACTAAAGAAAGAGCTAATAGTTGTTTTCTAGATAACTAGAGTATAATATATTTATTAATACAGATGTTGCTACTGGAGTAACTCGACGAGATACTAGATTTACATGAACTCAACTTAGTAATGAGAGAGGTAATAGTTGTTTTATGGTCAATTATACTATATAATATATTCATTGATACAGATGTAGCTACTACTGGAGTAAGTATTGGACAAGGTGGTAGTACTATATGCACTGATGTTACTATATATAGGGACAGGTTTTAGCACTTTCTAGTTAACTAGAGTATAATATATTTATTGATACAGATGTTGCTCCTACCAGAGTAACTGGACGAGTTACTAGATCTACATGCACGAATGTTAATGAGAAAAGTAATTATTATTAATTTTTAGTTTAGAAATATTATTTTGTATCTAGCAGACATTCGACAAGTTATTACAAATTGCGAAGATAGGAAGAGCAATCATCCCAAAGCTTATACGTGGGTAGAATGTGAGTACTGTGGAGGATGGTTTCATCAATTTTGTATTGGATTGAAGCTAAAGATGAAAAATAGTCAACTTCTTCTGTGACAAATGTCAATAATTTTTGTATTCATGTAATAATTTAGCATACACATTTGCTATTGAAACCAAGATGAAAAATACAGTCTTTTCAAGATATATGTCTGTAATTTTTCTATTCATGTAACAATTAATTAGGCCTGCATGCACTGTTGCCACAATAATTTAATATTTTCATATAATGAAAGCCACACCCTTTTATTATGTATATGTCCGTTTAATGTCCGTGTACTGAAGATTTTCTCATCTACCATAGCCGGTTACATCGTAGTCAGCTTTAGCTGAAATTTATTACAGATGTGATTCGATATGTGGACAAATCGTATTTGTTTGATTTGTAACAATTGGTTTGTTCTGTCTCGAGTGTTAAGCGCTGTCCCTTCATGGTACCACCCGCTCAAGTAACATTTACCAGGACTTCCTTTTCTCCCATCTCTAACATCAAGGCTATACTTGCGATTTTTGCAACTCCAAGGTTTAAAAGCTTTTTTTTTCAGATTCAGTTTGTTCCAAATCAATAGCATTTTCAAGTCTGAAGATGTAGTGACTGATAAAATTGACCCATCCGTTTATTCGCCATTTACCCTGACACACCTCTTATACTGAACACTGTGACCTACAATAATGACATCACTCCAACATGGTAACATAGACATAGGATTGTTCTGCTATAAATTCCATAGTAACAATCTTCACATATATAGTTAGGCAACATTAAATTCATTTGTCTAACTAATGAGATGTTAAAAAGAATGTTAATAGTTTTGGCAATTACAGATTTATCAAACTAATAAGACGTTAAAAGAATGTTCATAGTTCTGACAATTACATGATATTGTCAAATGTCAATCATCATATAGTTATGTGTTGTTTACTACTTCTCGGTGTTAGATTGGCTTACAAGATTATACTTTTTAAAATACTTACTTTGGCTAACAAAACAGTATATCAAATACAAAATAGATTTATTGAAAGCAAATGACAAACAATCTTGTGCATACAACATACATATAATGCAGTCACTACATTTTTTATCATTTGATGTACTGTTATCAAAGCTATTATCCTATTAGACTATGCATTCATAACAGCTATGAGTTAACATGTTAAAGTGGGAACAGCTTTGATAAGAGTACACACTCAAACAAATAGATTAAAGGTAATTTAATTCTTGTGTACTAGGACACATGTTATAATCACAACAATTGTAGTAGTTATAGACAAAACACACAAAATTCATTTAACTCTTATTTTCATCAATGTCAGTAGATACAATAGACATGTTCTGCTCATTGGAAGAAGGAGGTAGTTCTACTATACTAACACTTGTCACTCTTTGGCGTTTAGAAGTGCTGGGATTTGTAGTTGTAGCTGAGACATTTTGACTTGGCCACACTATCATTATAAAGACTCGTGGACCAAACAGACATACTAGAACAGACAAAGCACTTAATTGAATAGCTACTGATATCACAGCTGATTGGTATTTTGCTTCAGTAGCTACATAAGTTAGTATGAACGCTATCCATGTTAGACCAAGTGCAAATGTAGAAAATGCTACATACCTAGACTCATTAAAGTTCTGAGGAAATCGAATTGTCAAAATGGCTAATCCATTACTCACAATCAATAGAGCAGATAAGTACAGCATTTGAATAGCCAATAATACAGCATGAGGTGTGGTACATTGGATGGAGAGTACTGGAAAATTGTTAGTATCCTGGGTATCATTCACTTGACTTTTGGTCATATCAGGATGAACAACATTTAGAGATATTAGTACAAAAACCATTTGAACTCCTACCAAAAGAATTGTAAACAAAATCTGATACATGGGTGAGATATATTTTGGTCTTGTGGATATATTTTTATTTAAGAATATTCGAGTAATTCGAACTAACTTGATGAATAAAGCTGATATGATCAATGAGAAACAAAACCATGCTCCTATCCTTTGAAGAGTACAGACAGCTACAGAAGGTTTTGGAATAAATACAACTGTTATTAGAAAACAAAGAGTTATTCCACTTAAAAGTAGTACCATTTGTTCTCGTCCTGATGACTTTACAATTGGTGTGTTCCAGAAATATATGAAGACTCCACTCACAAATACTACAGCTAATAATCCAATTATAGCTAACAATATTAGTACAATAGACCATCCATCAGAAGGTTTGAGATATGACTCTTCAATATCTACACAACCATTACTACCAGTAAGAGGGTCATTACCCCACATGTATTGAGGACATGTTTGACATTCTGTTGAAGAGGTAGTGTTAGTGTAGTTTTGTCCAAGACAAGGATCACAGGTACCACAACAAGATGACACTACTTTTCGTTTAATATAACCAGGATTACAGCTCTGACACTGTGAATTTAATTGGTATAGAATATTACCTGATTCATCAAGACCAAATTGTTTTGTAATATCATGTTTAAATTTAAGACGATTTTGTGGCGCATTTCCATCCCAATAACCAACATTTACAATATCAAACGATTTGTTACAACTTTGACATGAAGATATTACTTGATAATTGAAGATATTGTATTTTGCTTTTACATTGCCATGTTTATCAAAACTTACTTTATTACCAGTTGGACTAGTAAAGTTGACATTTTTTATATACTCCAAAAGATTTAAGCCATTTAAATTTTCTTTTTGTCCAAGACATGTTTGATTTTCACGATACCACACTAATGGTTGATTACAGTTATCATTTAAGAAATTATTTATTGCATGAGCTACACTATAAACAGCATCGACAGCATGAACGTCAAAAGAGTCTTGTTGGTAATTATAACTAGAATCGTTTACAAAGCTTATGTTGCTACAGTTAACACTAATAATACAGTCATGATAGCGTTCATAAAACTCACTAAACCATGGATTACGTGCATTAGTTGCTGGAGTTAATTGCGAGTAGTACGTATCAAAAGAAGGCATTGTCTCAGAAAAAGGCGCTGTACCCCATTTTCCTATTGTAATATCCTGAAATTTTGCAGCAAACGTCTGAGACCAACTATCACTGGCAATCCACAGGAACCGCCTTTTTGAACGACCAGAACGGTACAACGTTTGTACTTCTGTCAACAGCTTATCAACATGATCAGGTGAACCAAAGAATACGACAACATTAGCAGAGGAATTCATTAGGTTTTTAGCCATGAGGACATAGTTAGTGCTATCATCAATACCTTTATTAAAATCAATGCACACACCATTAGCATCTGCTAAATCATGAAACTCATTAATACCAGGTTGACCATACAAATTCTTTGAATATATAGTTGAGACATGGTCCCAACCAAAATATAGTATTAAGTCAATCATAGCTTGAGCTTGTTCACTATCTGGAGGTACAGTGCGATGAAAGTAAGTGTAGAGGTCACGATTATTCAAAAGAGGAGATGTTGATGCAAAACTGACTTGAGGGACCTTGAACAAGCGAAAGAAACTAGCAACTGGAATAGATACAGAGCTATATACTGCACCAATAACAGCCACAACAGGAGGCTTTGTTGAAACATTATTTGACTGCGGTTCTTCGCAACTTTCAAGTTCTAAATGACCACTTGAAAGTACAAGGTCAACACTCTCATCAAGAGCTATATTCTCACTTATACAAGTATCTCTGATATCATAACCAAGTGTTATATTAGGTAAAACGTGAGGGTCATTGTTGACGAGATCTATTCCAAAGAAAACGGCCTCCAAGTGTTCCAAAGTCTTATCTAAAAAAATCTCACCACATTTTCCGCTACCATCACCTGTATGTACTCTTAGTAACCCACCTAAAATGATGTCTTTG
The DNA here is from genome assembly GCA_963693285.1 of Xestospongia muta. Taxonomy (NCBI): domain Eukaryota; kingdom Metazoa; phylum Porifera; class Demospongiae; order Haplosclerida; family Petrosiidae; genus Xestospongia; species Xestospongia muta. The sequence goes on along the minus strand of OY848923.1, from coordinate 6,551,987 downwards.
TCTTCACGATCTTGTATACCACTTATTCTAGTACCTCCATCAGCTCTGAGAATAGATTCAGGAGGAGTACCATAATGATACTGAGTTACACACTCAGTAAATGCAAGGAACTGTGAGAACACGACGAAAAAGAAAATAGTCCACTTCATGGATATCAGTCTATCTGGCATCGATATGACCTGTTGCGAGATATGCATCAAAATATATATAACTTGCATCGCAGCAATCTCTTAGTTAATTAATATTAATTAATATTAATTAATAAACTTCCAGCGGATGATAAAACGTGGCAATGAAGTCTTTTTTATTAGTAAACATTTGTGTAGATCTTCTAACAATGTGGTCATTTTTTTCGCGGACATTATATTACCAGCCATTGTTTTACTATTCATTCTGATTATAAAGACTATATGTATAATGTGTACCAGCTAGTAGGATAATAAAAAAACTTACACAAGATAATTTACATTGTAAACACTTCTTAAAAGCATAAAAAGAGAGGATATACTCTATACTTTATCAAAACCTATACTAGTTACTTTGTGTCATGATTTATTATCGGTTCCACGATTTGCCATGAGACTTATGACCAATGTACTTGTATTATTATCATTTAACATATTCTAGTACACAATCAGATATTCACACATCAAGTAGCATAATTCATTATTTGACATTTTATACATTGCAAATATAGATTGTTTAATTTTACCAATCCATTGTCAATTATATTCCATATAATACAAGATAATATGATTTAAGAGTAAACATCACACTTTCTAATTACTAAATAACATGCTAACTGACAGTTGAGGAGTTAATTGTTAGAGATGTGACAATTCTGATAACATATTCTAATTAACTAAATTGAGACTATGCCTTTGGTAGTCACTATTGAATTTATGATAGAACACCACTCACATATCATAAATAATAACTTTTTTTTTTGAGCTACATAAACCACACAATTACAGTGTATGTTTTTATTACACAACCAACCATTTTAATATGTACCTGTACATGTATATGTAAACATAATATTAGTTAAATCAAATAATTAATATTTCAGTTATATATACTGTGTATGAAATCTATACTTCATAATATGTTGCAAAAGGTTCCTCAATACCTCTATTAAAATCAATGCACAAACCATTTACTTATGCTAGAAAGTGAACTTCATTAATATCACGTAGATGTATGTATTTTGTGCTTATGTATGTTATAATAACATAATAATATTGATAACATAATATATTGTTATGATTACCGAAATTAACAGTTAATAAAGGTGTAGTTTCTGTTGACACACCTCTTCTACTAAACACAATGACCTATAATAAGAACATTACCCTAATATGGTAACATAGGTATAGCATTGTTCTGTTATTAATTCCATTGCAACAACTTTCACATATATAGTTAAGTATTATTAAATTCATTTGTCTAACTAATGAGACGTTAAAAGAATGCTCATAGTTCTGACAATTACATGATATTGTCAAATGTCAATCATCATATAGTTATGTGATGTTTACTACTTCTCAGTGTTAGCTTGGCTTACAAGATTATACTTTTAAAAATACTTACTTTGGCTAAAAAAACAGTATATCAAATACAAAATAGATTTATTGAAAGCTAATGACAAGCAATATTGTACATACAGGACACATATAATGCAGTCACTACATTTTAGAACATTTGATGTACTGTTATCAAAGCTATTATCCTATTAGACTATGCATTCATAACAGCTATGAGTTAACATGTTAAAATGGGAACAGCCTTAATAAGAGAACACATCTAAACATAATCGTTAAAGGTGGTTTAATTCTTGTGTACTAGGACACATGTTATAATCACAACAATTGTAGTAGTTATAGACAAAACACACAAAATTCATTTAACTCTTAGTTTCATCAATATCAGTAGATACAATAGACACATTCTGCTCATTGGAAGAAGGAGGTAGTTCTACTATACTAACACTTGTCACTCTTTGGCGTTTAGAAGTGCTGGGATTTGTGGTTGTAGCTGACACATTTTGACTTGGCCACACTATCATTATAAAGACTCGTGGACCAAACAGACATACTAGAACAGCCAAAGCACTTAATTGAATAGCTACTGATATAACAGCTGATTGGTATTTAGCTTCAGTAGCTGCATAAGTTAGTATGAACGCTATCATGTTAGACCAAGTGCAAATGTAGAAAATGCTACATACCTAGACTCATTAAAGTTCTGAGGAAATCA